>CM030841.1:487500-997500 GCA_018105865.1 Metaphire vulgaris
CATCATCATCATCATCATCATCATCATCATCATCGTCGTCGTCGTCGTCGTCGTCGTTGTCGTTGTAGTTGTTTGTCGGTTGATTGCGTATCTTCAGTATGAGGTTCGTAGATATTAGAGAAGCAATTAGAGTGATTGCTATTGAAGAGTAGAGGTTCTCTATTGTGCGCTTAGAACAATAAAACGCAAACAGCAATCACGACTTAGATTTAAATGGTTATTATTATTATTATAAATGCCATGAAAAAGAGATGATTGGCCGATGGAAGAACATGGCATCTTTCCCTCTATCCATCCTCTTCCCCTCCCCCTCCCCCAATCCTCTTCTTGGTTTCTGAACACAAAGAATCCGATCACAATGGTTGGCTTTATGCTGCGCTAAAGAAACTCCGTCCGGCGCTTTGTCTCGTCTCTCGTTAGTAGCTGATGACAGAGACTGGCGCTAGATAAATGCGCCGTCGGAAACTCTGATTTAGAATGTTCGTGAGTCAATGGACGACGACGACGGCGGCGGCGGCGGCGGCGAAGACTTCGTTATTATAGCGCAATGCTCTCCGAGAGCAATTGGTCTGCAGCAGCGGTCTTACAATTTAGACGGAAGAAAAGACAAAACTCTCAACTTCGTCCTACGCCGAAACAGATTTGTCACGGTCTCAGATTAGTAAGTATGCAAGCAACTTAATGCAATTTATGTAGCGCTGCTTCATAGGCTGAGCAGCAGTGGCCCTGTTCCCGGAATAACAGACGTGTCGATGATAGGAAAGATAAAGTAATTAATTGGGAAAGAACTCGTTAAATTTTTCTAAAACAAAAAACCTCTTAGTTAAATCCACTTTGAACAAAACAGATAATGCTGACTGGACATCCACATACTGCCATAGGAACCGAATATCTCTCTGTCTCTGAACTGAATATCTTCTCTGTCTCTCTGTCTCTGTCTGCCTTGTCTGTCTCTATCTCTATCTATCTTCTATCTATCTCTATCTCTATCTATCTATCTCTCTCTCTATATCTTCTATCTATCTATCTCTATCTTCTATCTATCTATCTATCTATCTATCTATCTATCTATCTATCTATCTATCTATCTATCTATCTATCTATCTATCTATCTATCTATCTATCTATCTATCTATCTATCTATCTATCTATCTATCTATCTATCTATCTATCTATCTATCTATCTTATCTATTTCTATCTCCTCTATCCTATCTATCTATCGTTCCCTGTCTGTCTCTTTCTCAGTGTCTGTCTGTATATTCGTTGGATCTAACCGCTTTGTTTGACGCATGAGTGCATGAATATCGTCCTAATGCTTTGTTTTGTGCAGAATATCGTCCGGTGACACTCGGTGACGTCGTCGTCGTCGCCGTCGTGCGTTGAAGAATTGCAGTTGCAGTTGCGGAAGTGAAAGTTCGACTGAAGAGCCGTCAGAACAGAGTGACAGTGCAGACGCTGTGTCGTCTGACAGGTGTGAACTGCAACAGAAGAGACACGCCGCCCTCTTATAATATGACGTCACTCGTCTCTCAGTCTAAATTAATTCGCGGAATCCCCTCTTCGGCCTTCCCCCTTCCCCAACGAACCCCCACTCCGCCCTCAACAGACGCAGAGCTGCAGAGCGAATTCCCCGAAAACTTTGACTGAAGGTGTTCAAATAATTATAAGCCCCAGATTAACACGAGATGCATCACTGTCTCAATAGCAGTTGTTTTAACCGATTCATACATTGACAAGTAGAAATAATCCGCTAGCGATGGATAGCTGGCTGGATGGATAGATCGAATGGACGAATGGATGGGAAATGGATGAATGAAGAGAAGACGGATGAGTGAGAGAGAGAGAGATGAGGAGACAGTGGGAGGAATGAAAGAACAGATGAATGGAAAGTACGTTGTGAGCATTTTCTCTGAAATCCCTCTTTGGGGTAATTTTCGTACGTTGCTATGGAAGCGATTGCCAATGGCAACGCACAATTAGACATTAGACGGACTCAAAAAGCGATTCGACAGCATTAACAGCACTGGGAAGATTTATCCATCGACTCTCTTCAGCAGCAGCAGCAGCAGCAGCAGACAGATGCTTAACACGGAGGGAACGACGCCTCGACACACACACTCTCTCTCTCTCTCCTCAATCGAAACACCGACTGCGAGACAAACACAGGGAGGAGAGTGGAGACCCCCATCCCCGCCCCGACCCGCCCCACCCCCAGCGGCGGCGGCGAAGACGACAATGGAACAGCAGCGGCAGCACCAAGTGCCGTGGTCGTCGTCGTCGTCGTCGTCGTCGTCTGAGAGACGGAAACTGACGAAGCGTCGACGACGATGATCCGTCGAATCGATCAAGACGCCGTTACGTCCACTCATCCGTATAATTCCCTACACAGGGCAAGAGGAGACGGAGGAGGAGGAGGAGGAGACGGAGGAGGAGGAGGAAGACGCACTTATTCCGGCCGTTTCTCGAATGCCACCGTTGTAGGAGATCTCGCCCGGTCGTTTCCATGCACTTCCACTGTTCTTCCGCTTTTCTCACAACCTCCGGACCCTTTCCAACGAAACGCTTAATTGCAGGGCATAGAAATGCAAAGACCCCCCTCTCTCTCCTTCTTTATCTCTCTCTCTCTCTCTGTCTCTGTCTCTGTCTCTGTCTCTGACGAGGTCTTATTGCGTTTTTATTGCGTCCGATTGTTTGTCTTCTTTTGTGATGACAAATTGGCGATAATTACCCCGTGCGTCGTCGTCGGCGGCGGGCGCTCCGTTGACTCTCTTCTATGGACGGACTTAATGAGCTACGCACAGCAAATGCGCTACATAAGGCACTGCCATTCCAGTCACTCGCTCTCCTTCTCTTTCTCTTTCTTCCTCCTCCTCCTCCTTCTCCTCCTCCTCATCCTCCTCCTCCTCCTCTTCTTCTTAGTTGTCTTTGCTTTATTGTCGGCATTCGTTCGGATAAATGTAGGTGTACAAAATATCTTCTTCCTGTTCTTTGTGACTCTTTTTGTCCACCGTAGCACCGAATCCACTTTACTTCGCAGCTGAAATTTGACCTTGAAGACAGTTAATAGTCTCCCTATGAATGGACACGCCACCCGACTCACCCCCTCCCCGGATCGCCAGGTCTTTGCCCCTCCCCACCCCACCATCCATAGCTGACGTCATGAGGCGCGCAAACGACGCGGGTCAAAGGTCAACCTCTTCTTCGACCAAAAACTAAGACGGAAAACTAATGAAATTCCCGGAACCAGTTTTAGCCAAAGATTCAACAACACTCAGGCAAATCGTGTACAACTGTCCTTACACTACGTTACAAGCACGCAATGCACAAACACACACACACATACACACACACATACACACACATATATATAGCATAGTATATTTTCTATGTTTTAATAATGTTTGCGATTCTACAGATATGTGCGGCGTTCGCATTATTTTACGCTTCTTTGTTCTCCGGACAAATTCCTATGTTTTTCTTAGCGCCTCAACAATTAATGGATTCGAATTGCGTTCAGCGTCGACATTTCTTTCGACAATTCACTTCCGGTACACACCGGAAGCGACAATCACTTCCGTCCGGAGTTTTCTTTCGTCCATTGGACGACGCGCACAGGACAAAGAGCTCGACGGAGTAACTGGATTCTGTGGCAGCCACTGCTCCGACCGAGTTAACCACCAACCAACCAACCATTAGGAAATATCGGATCTCTAGAAGATTCGCCGAGTAAACATTTCACCCGCAGCATGTGTTAGAAGAAGGGGAAGAAGAGGAGGAGGAGGAGGAGGAGGCTAAGGAGGAAGAAAAAGAGGAATCCTACATTCATTGCGTATAGTATTAAACAGCTGCCCCAATTGTAGTCGCTTTCTGATTTAACCAAACCGATTTACAAAATTTTGCAATGTACGAAATTTTATGAGTTTGTAATCAGGTTGATTACAAACTCATACTAAACTTTAACTAGCGCTATAGAAATCAGGTTGATTTCTATAGCGCTAGTTAAAGTTCAATGACTACAGAGTAGCTTTTTCTCTACGGCTCTTTCTCATCTCCAATCCCTTTCTGTTTAATTGAGATAAAGACGCAAATCAAACGCTAGGCCTATAGAAGCTCAAAATCTTTTAGAAACACTCAAGGGTCATAATTTTTAAAACTAAGTTCTAAGAAGGTTTCGTTTTTCTCGGATAATCTTCACGCTGACATCGGCTGATGACACTATTCCTAATCTTGTGCTGAGTTCGTGAGTTACTGCGAGAGCCGAACCGACAACTTTGATTTCTTTTTAAAATCTTTTAAAATGCAAAATGAGCCTTCTGTGCCTTGTACCCTCTGAAATTGTGACAGTTTCTGGATGGTTTTGCCTCGCAATAGTAAGCCTACTGTGATACTATTAGGCCTATATCTAGAGTCAAATGGCGTCTCTTTCTGTGTCTTTCTTCAGTGTCTGCAGCCTTATCGCTTCCTCCTCACTCCCCCCACTTTGACTGCTGATCCCTGGAATTGACTTTGCCCAACTGACCTCTAAACTTCGGCTATGATTATTTCAACTGCAGATTAAGCGCCTAGAAATAAGCACCTACTACGGTACCTACCTGCGAAAGCGCGTTATAAATTCGCGATATTTTACTTACTTACTTACTTACTTCCATTGTTATTCGTTTTTTCTTGGTTTCCAGTCACTTTTGCTGTTCTTGTGTTCGGTTGATTTGACAACGCTTTAGATTAGATTACTTTCTCTCTCTCTCTCTCTCTCTCTCTCTCTCTCTCTCTCTCTCTCTCTCTCTCCATACTGTATTCCTGTGACATGTACTATTTATAGACACGTCGTGACTCCTACGCACTGTTTCAGCTGCATTCATATATTGCGCATCAGACAAGACATCATCAGATACAAAAATCTTGTTTTTTTTTACAACGCTTCATTTATTTTGATGATAAAAGTTTTTCACATAAAACCGAATCGAGGCCTATTTGCATCGACGTCTCCTATATTTGCCTCAGCGTCTAGGCTTATATAATAAGACGACGACAGAGGTCCAGTGTTTAATCTAGGCCGTTTCCGGGGGGACATTGCCCTTCCCCCCCCGGAAATTTCAAATCCCCCTGAAAATGTTGGTATACTACATGGACTAACAGCAGCTCCCTAGCAGAATTTCCCCCGGCTTTGTCAATTTCCCCCCCCCCGGCTTTTTCAGTTCCTCCCCCCCGGAGTCCAGGAGTCTAGAGTAAACACTGCAGAGGTCGCTTCCCGACCTTAATTACAGAATTCAACTCCGAGAAAAAACGGGATTTTTGCTTTGACTGAAACGAATCTCGAAATACAATCTTAAGTGACAACTCCGTTCGCTCCATATTTTATCAGATTAAAACCCGATTTCCTGTTTGTTATCGTCTTTGGACACAGACTAAGCTTCGTCTAACCGGCCGCGATAGAACGCGAGAGACAAATATATATATATACGCAGTTCATTGTTAATGCGCGTCATTTTTAACCGCATGCATGACCTGATTAACAGCGTCGCCATAGAACTTACTTGATTCGTCGCAGACCTTTGATATGGTTTCCATGAGGACTTTGCAGGTGACGTCACCGAGACACCTGAGACGTCCTTCGTAGCAGGACAGCGAATCTTCGTCTCTCTGTTCGTGCATAAGACTCCAGACACATTCTCCGATGGTCAGCCAGGCGGCGAATAGGACAGCGGCGGTCATCGTCAGTCGGACCATTCTAAGCGAAGAGATGAATTCGACGACGAAAACCATTTACCAGAAGAAGGAGAAGAAGAAGGAGGAGAAGCGATGGACATTCAGCAAATCGTCCAGAAATCGAAAATCCTGGAATTATTGAATCTTCTTGAATTAATATTCGAGAGCAAAAGTTTTGAAGATGATGATGATGATGACGATGACGACGACGATGATGGCTTGTTAATGTTAAACTACAATGACATTATACAAACAAATCGGCCAATGGTAGTGCTCTCTGTCTCTGTCTGTCTGTCTCTCTCTCTCTCTCTCTGCCTCTCTCTGTCTCTCTGTCTCTCTCTGTCTCTCTGTCTCTCTCTGTCTCTTTGTCTCTCTGTCTTTTGTCTTTGTCTGTCTGTCTCTCTCTCCCTCCCTCTATCTATGTATCTTCATCTTCTATCTGTCTGTTTACGTGTAGCTGCAGGTGGAAAAGTGTCTTCCAAATGATTTCCGTATGAATTGAGTCAGAGGGAAGAAGACTCAGTATTCGCCGCAAAGTGTTTTGCTATCTGCGAAATTTCTTTCAAATGGTGAACTCAATCCAGAACAGAGGTGTTTATTGGTAGAGAGCGTGCGTTGTTAGTCACTCGGATACATACATACACACACACACACACACACACACACACACACACACACACACACATATATATATATATATATATATATTCTGCATAGTTTTTAAGAGGTTAAGATGATATTCTGAAGTTCTGAAGTCGTCAGTTGACTCATGACATTCATTTCGAGACAGTTGATACCAGTAATTGAATCGCAAAAGAATAAGCAGCCGCTATATAAATCTAAGGTATCTTACTTACTTACTTTGCAGCGGATTCCTTTAGGACGCGTAACGTGGATCGTCTATCGATAGAAATCATTCGAGCGATTCCTAATGATGACTAAATGGTGACACTAACTAATGACAACTCTTTTAAGTTCTGACGATATTTCAAAGAGAAAAATCGTCCGATCGATAACAGTAGCCCCAGGAACAGCAGCAGCAGCAGCAGCAGCAGCAGCAGCAGCAGCAGCAGCAGCAGCAGCAGCAGCAGCAGCAGCAGAACAGAATGATAACCGAAGCGCTGGTCTGAACGCTGTTTCTGATTTCTAATTAAAGCGAATTGTGAATTTGAATTAAAATGACACGAAACATAATAATTCACATAAACTCAGTCGACGAGAAATAGGAAATGACGGAGAAGGCAGGCAGTCTCTCTGCGCAAAGCACATTGTCTCTAGACTGCGGCTAAGAAGAAGTCACTTATAGCGGCCGAGGAGGGAAAGGCTCTGAATAGGAATCGGGTCAAACTGATCCAGAAGATCATATTCAGCGCACAGTTTCACGCTCAATGGTTCAATGCTCAGTTGAATGCTCACTAGACGTCTCAACAGGATAGCATTATTATTATTATCAGTGCTTTTGTAAAAAAAAAATAGGTGCCGGTACTCACGGTGGATTGCCTAACTTTTCCATTACGATTAGGCTATGTGGTCTGTGGCTAGAATTTAACATAGAAGCAATTTTGGAAGCATAATGATGCATACCATTTATTAAGTATTTAAAGTTTTTAGCTAAATCACAACTGCAAAGTCACAAGAAAATTATTTTTTTCACACCTTGAAAAAGGTTCCGGTACGCCGTACCGGCGCGTACCGTCACAAAAGCCCTGATTATTATAATAATAATTATTATTATTATTATTAGTAGTAGTAGTAGTAGTCAGTGTTGTATGAAGTAATCAGTTTGAGTACTCAAGTAAAAGTATTATGTCATTTATTTACTTAAGTAAAAGTAAAAAGTACCTATGAAAATAGTTACTCAAGTAAAAGTAAAAAAGTACTCCCCAAAAAGTTACTTTTTAAGTAAAAAGTAAAAAGTACCGTGATAGACGGAATCGTCAACAGCTCCACATTATCATGTTAGATCACATTTTTATTAGGCCCTAATCTTTTAATCAACATGCAGTAGCCTCAACAGTCAACACGTACATATACCAGGGCTGAAAAATGTGGTTTTAAAACCTAGGTCTTTTAGGGTTTGAAAAAAACAGCTGAAAAGTCAAAATTTAGGCTTTTAGGGTTTTGTTCTATAAAAAGAAAAATGAAAACTCATATTTAATGTCCTTAAAGTTTTTTACTCTCTGCAGACAGATAAACATACGTGTGGCACGAATTTCGAGAAAGGTTTAGGGCCTATACTTTATGGGCTTTGACATGTGAGAAGAGTATAGCAAATGGTTAACCTAAAAATCTAATCTAAATTTTATCTTTATAAACCTAGGTTTTTTCCAGCCTTGACACATAGGCCCTATACACCATTAACTTCTACATTAGCAGCGTCAAAAGTAGCCAGAGCTTGTTCATTCTAGCAACCTTGCTTTGGGACTAAGTAAGTACGGGAAGCTGGGAATAATTGAACACCGTGTTTGAACAGCAACACAAGTAATTGCAACGAAAGTTGGCGATGAGAAATTTTACTTGTAACGAGACGTGAAAGACATAATGTAACGAAGTAAAAGTACTAATATTTGAATAAAAACCTACTTCGTTACAAGTAAAAAGTACTCTGCAAATTGTGTACTTCGTTACAGTGCGAAGTACTCAGAATTGTACTTAAGTATTGTAACGCGTTACTTCTACTTCGTTACCGCGCAACACTGGTAGTAGTAGTAGTAGTAGTAGTAGTAGTAGTAGTAGTAGTAGTAGTAGTAGTAGTAGTAGGAGGAGGAGGAGGAGGAGGAGGAGGCGGAGGAGCAGCAGTAGCAGCAGTAGTAGTAGTAGTAGCATAGCTATCGTTTGTTGTTCTTTCCTCTGTTCTCAAAGGTGAACTTCTCTCTTCGTATAATCTTTTTAAGCGCCTTTCAGAATCAAAGCTCTTCGTTTGTCTCGAGAAAATCATTATTAATTATTAATTATGATATCTAGGAGACGTTGTTGTATTCTTACTTTATTACTGACGATGCCTAAAGGGAAAACGTAAGTCAGTTGCTGATCTCACTTCTTCTTCTTCTTCTTCTTCTTCTTCTTCTTCTTCTTCTTCTTCTTCTTCTTCTTCTTCTTGTCTTACTTCCGAAGAATCAGTCTCAGAGGTCAGGACATCGATTTCAATTTAGGAATCACACATTAATTCAGACGAAGAAACCATCAACGTAGTCTTCATAAAGTTCGAAATTCTGCGCTGATAATATTGGCCTCGTAACGATACTTTATCATTACAATGGAGATAGCATTTCATCGGCGATTATCGAAATAGATTATGAAAGGTTCTGGTCGGTCGCATGCTTAGTTAATTGGTTGTATAGCTTAAAACAGGAAACTGACAAACTCCGATAACATCGCATTTGCCATCAAACACTGTTAGTCTAAAGTCCAACACTGACATCACACTCATCACCTGAAGACTTACAACCGCTAAAAAGGTAAACTAGCGACTATAGATTAAGTGGAATCCAGTGAGAGCAATTTACCTGGAATATAGATAAGCTCTCTTTAGCTGAGTGCGTCTTTCGATTAAGATCGTATTTCCAAATTCCAGTCGCTCTCATTCTCTTCCTCCATCAGCAGAGATCATCATCCTCCTCTCCTTCCTCCTCTTCTTCCTTTTCCCGTCTGCGCCGACTCAGATCAAAGGAGGGAGAGCGAGGAGAGGAAGGTGCGCACCACGGAACTGCCAAACGACGACGACGACGACGACGACGACGACGACGACGACGACGGGAGGGAGGAGGAGGCGGCGGCGGCGGGACAAGACCCGACCGACCGACCGACCGACCGATGGCGACGAAGGCGCAGCTAGCCTCCGTCGTCCGCATCGGGCGAATAGCGGCGGAGGCGGCGGCGGCGGCGGCGGCGGCGTTAGGGAAGCGATCGATTGGATTTTCGTCGACAGATCATATTCGACAGCGTCAGATTTTCTCGGAGGAGGAGGAGGAGGAGGAGGAGAGGGGAGGGGGAAGGGGAGGTCGTAGAGAGTGGACGGGGCATCGTCGGATGGTGGGGTAGCAGAGGGCATAATTGGCGGTGGAATGAGCGTCGGTCTCTGGGGACCGTGGTGGACCCCCGCCTCCGTCCCTCCCTCCACCTAGGATCGCCGTCGATTCGTTTGTTTAGGCGGAGAGCGTGAGAGTGAGAGCGTGAAAATGGTTTTCTCACTTTTGATGAAGACCGCGCCATCGTCCCCCGACCAACGCCCCCTGCGGCCGGCCCAGGCCCGGGGTGGGGGTGGGGGTTTGGGGTGGGGAGAGATTGATGGACGAGTGGACCTCAGCTGGGCGATGAGAGATCCGGACTCGGTTCCATTAACCGCCGTCGCACCTCTTGGCATCGGAACGAACCACCCCCTTGTCATGGGCGCGGTTACTGATTAGAAGGTAGAAAACTCAAAAGAAAAGAAAAAAAACTAAGAGAAAAAGCAAAGAGCGAATCCTCTTCATCAGACAGACGATGATGAAAGACGATCACAAAAGAAGAAGTCATCTTCCTACATCTACTGTATATCCTAAATCTAAGAATTTCACTGGAACTCCGGTCCCCCCCCCCAGATGCTTTCCATCTATAGTGGCATTAATCGGGTATTCTCAGAGTTATTCGGCTAATTTCGCCGATAACAATTAACTTTCGGTCTTCGTGTGAAATTCGAAATTGCGTAAAACAAAATAGAAAGTCTCAGATTGCAAAATTAGACAAAAGCCAAACATTTAATTCTACGAATTATTTGTTTGTGTCAAAGTGAATGTCATCTTAAAAGAAAGACAGTGCATAGAAAAGTTATTTCCAAATTAACGCCCTTCTAAGTAGATCCGTTTAAATCGCAAATTACATCTAAAAAGCAATTCCCATTTTTAATCGATCGATAAGCAGAATCAGTCTTGAATAACAGAGCGCGTTCTGTGTTGATGAATTTTGTCGCATATGTCACTCTTTAGCGTCGTTTCTCATAGCAACTGAGAGCTTTCTGTCTTCCTCTCTGCGGAAACAAGCGCTGGTCTTATCTGCGAATGGTTCCGCAGAAGAAGGAGGAGGAGGAGGAGAACAATTTCGGTGAAGAAAGAACGTCCGCATATAGGAACAGCTTTCGTCCTTTCGATTTGTGGGCGGAGGCGAATTTTGCAACGGTCAGAAAATCTCTCCCAAGAGGAGAAAAGCGAAGTAAAAGAAGAACAGCGGAATCTCCTCCGCTGCTACGTGCTTCCATAATTTCTCTTCGCTGGCGGTAAGAGAGAGAGAGAGAGAGAGAGAGAGAGAGAGAGAGAGAGAGAGAGAGAGAGGAGGTCTAGACCTTTGGGGGAATTTCTCGAAGTTTCTTCGTGTAGTAAAGCGATATTTAATGCAGTCTTTGCAATTAATAGTCGATGTATATACATCTATGAAAATATTATCTCAAAGTGACTGGAACCATGGCGCAACAGAGTCATTCACCCAATCTCCCAATTTACCTCTTATTATAACAGCAGTAGTTAGATATAATGTAGAAGTTCCTGATTTCTATAGCGCTAATTTACAACCTACACTCAGGATTGACAAAAATTAATGAAATCCTGACGATCTGCTTTGTATGTTTGCTTAAATCAGAAGACGCCTGAGAGACTGTCACGTGACTTTCTTTAGAGGACAACGAACGAGATATTTCGAATCTATTCTGTCTGACGAAAATAAAAATCAATCACTTCAATTAGCATTTTGTGCATAGTATGCATTCTTCCTCTTCCTCCTCCTCCTCTTCTTCTCCTCCTCCTATTCATCATCATCATCATCATCATCATCATCATCATCATTCTTCATTCTTCTTCTTCTTCTTCTTCTTCTTCTTCTTATTATTATTATTATTATTATTATTATTATTATTATTATTATTATTATTATTATTACTGCATTGACTTAAAAGAGTATTCGAACTTTGTGTTCGGTGTCATTACTAATTAATTCTAGTCAGTTGTAATTTTTAAATCAATACCAGAGCAAATCCAACGTCGCAACAAATGACTGAGTCATCGGGAATTAATTATAGGAAATGGTTGGAGACGATTTAACAGAGACCCAGTTTCATAGAGAACTATAAACAGCCAGACACTTTGAACGACTGATTCTGTTTGCGACGCCGGATAAAGAACGCCTCTCTCTAACTCCAAAAATCGTGTTCTGACGAATCTTGGGACAGAATCTTTGATTTTCGGCGTTTTTGTTAAAGTTTCAGGTTTTAGACCGAATTGTTAAACGAGAAAACAGAGTGAAATTGAGACTCCTCAGCAGCGTCATCATCAGCGATGACCTTGATGAAAACCTCCGGATTAGTTATCGATCGTTGACATGCATCGACGAACAATTGTCTATGCAAACATCAAACGACAAAGGAAATCGTGTCTTCCTCTTCCTCTTCCTCTTCCTCTGTCTCATAGTAATTAATCAGCGATGGCGATTTGAGCGACTGTCTTCTTCGAAATCAACTTCAAACGGAATGTCCACTTATGACCAGCGATCACGCTTCTGCAATGTGTGGCTTCTCGCTCATTAAGTCCCGGGGCCGAATTTTCCACCTTTTCCTCATCCATTTCGAACATCTTAAGACCGGAACAGAACTCTTATACATAGATTGGAATTAAAGCATGGCGTGTATTTAGCACAAATAGGTCACGTGTGCTGCTGGTGGTGCTGCTGCTGCTGCTGGTGGTGGTGGTGGTGTTGCTGGTGGTGGTGGTGGTTGTGGTGGACCATATCGAGACCGAGGCGTTGATCACGTGACGCCGTGGGAGCCGATGGTGTTGGTGAGTTGTTTAGATGCGTGGTTTTTTCTTTGAAGTTGGTCGTGGTTGAGATCTAATTGAGTGGAAAGTGCGACGACGACGACGCCGACCGATAGATGTCGACATTTACACTGTCTGGCTCCGTGTAAATGGTCGACCGCCGCCTAGCGACAAGAAATGTAAACCTCCGAAGCGTTTTCGTAACTGCTCTTCGAAGAGTCAAGCTGGTCGCATTGTGTTCAATCGCACAGGATCCTTATTATTATTATTATTATTATTATTATTATTGTTATTATTATTATTATTATTATTATTATTATTATTATTATTATTATTATTATTATTATTATTATTATTATTATTTATTATTATTATTATTATTATTATGCACAAGAATAAATTGACCAATCAATAGATAATTATTTATTTATTTGCGTCTATCTTTAAAGAGTGAAGCAGCGCCAACTGAAGATGCAATGAAACGCTAAAGGAATCTCAATCTCTCTCTCTCTCTCTTTCTCTCTCTCTCTCTCTCTCTCTCTCTCTCTCTCCCTCTCCCTCCCTCCCATGTGTATTTGTCTCATCAGCTCTGATCTAAATCTGACTGACTGACTGGCTGAATGACTGACTCAGTAACAGACAGACAAACACACAGACAGACACAGACAGACTGACTGAATGAATGAATGAATGAATTAATTAATTAATTAGTGAGTGAATGAATGACTGAATATCCTGCGTATATGAGCTGTATCGTTTAGCGTAACTAGGACCTCAGCTTCCTCAATGGGCGCCTTCATCCATCAATGGGTGGGGGAGGGAGTGGAGCAAAGGTAAGTAAGATAGTTGATGCGGAACGCAGAGCAAAGAAACAGACGGAGAAGAAGAGGAGTTGGCATCTGAAGCATCGAAGATCTTCTCAGCTAAAGGAAGACGACGACGACGACGACGACGGAACCAGTTCGCAAAGGTCACCGGCGCCACCCCCACCCCCTCCACCCCCTCCAACCGCTGATCAAATTACGTTCGTCAGTTATTAATGGACGAGTCTTGGTCGGTGTCGAGTCAGACTGAGTCAGGGCCACTGGCCCCGTCGTCGATCGACGGCCGCTTCCCGACGGCGGTGGCCGCCGCGGTGGCGGACGAAGAGCCCCGTCAGGTAGACGCGGGTCCATCGGTCGCCGGGGGCTGCAGACGAGGCAGAGGGGGCGCCGGCGATAACCCCTCTGTCGAATCAGCTCCTCTGTCGAATCAATCGTCCGACAGGGGGCATGACCGAACACCCGCATTTGCCGCAAACTGCCCCGATTTTTAGACGGGTGTCTGATGCGCAACACCTGAGGAGAATACGCGACTCCGGGTTAAGAACGCAAAGCGAACGAAGCAGTGCATCTCCCCTCCTCCTCCTCCTCCTCCTCCTCCTCCTCCTTCATCTTCTTCTCCATTCACCATTCATCCGCCGATTAATCGTCGGAAACAGAATCAGTTGAATTCGACGTCCATCATTATCTCGGCGGAGAGAGAGAGAGAGAGAGAGAGAGAGAGAGAGAGAGAGAGAGAGACAGAGAGAACGCCATCTGATGCCTACAACGACATTATGAAATGATTAACTGACTGATGATTCATAACAACATTCGATGCAATTTCTCAAAAGAAAAAGAACTTTTTTCTCCTTCACTTTCTCCGCCTCTCTCTCTCTCTCTCCCTCTCTCTCTGTGTCTTTGTATCTCTGTATCTCTGTAACTCTTTCCCTGTATCTCTGTCTGCATATCTGTCTCTCTCTCTCTCTCTCTCTCTGTCTCTGTCTCTGTTTGTGGGTATATCTGTCTAAATCTGTCAGTGGCTTTCTGTCTGTCTCCCTCTCTGGCTCTCTCTTTCTCTTTCGCTCTTTCTCCCTGTCTCTCTTTCTTTGCCTATCTCTTTTTCTCTACCCCCCTCTCTCTCTCTTTCTGTTTCTCTCTCTCTTCTTTCTCTCTCTCTCTCTCTCTCTCTCTCTCTCTCTCTCTCTGTCTCACCTCACTGCTCGCTCTCTTTCATGTCCATCCTTGACCGATCTGAGCGCTTGATGATCGTGACCTGTGGCATTCGGAACAGAGCTGTTTGATTGGCGATTGAATCGATTTACATCATCCATGTTGCGGTGTCTGCTGTATACGTTCCCTCGAATCGCAACAACCAACGTGACGTCGTCATTCCCGCGCGTCATTCACTCTGCCTGACGTCACGAATGACATCTTGAGATTCGATTTGAGTCGACCGATAGGAGGCAGTCGTCGTCGTCGCAGGAATTGGCAATTCGTTCGAATCCTTCGCTTCGTTCGACGAAATCCTCGATCTCAGAACGAGGCTGGAGCCTGGAGGCAACTGCCTTTCCACCTCCGGCGCTTCCCTTGCTTCTCCCCTCCAGTCTCCATCTCTCCTAATTTCTCCTATACTCTCGCGGATCTCTCTTTTCCGTTCGTGTAATCCGGAGATTGGCACCTGACGGACGTGCTACGAGCGCCTGGAAGTACCTGTGCCAACCGGAGTCGAGAAAAACGACGACGGAGGTCTTAACTTCGAACGAGACGATGTTACCACTGCACTTAAGCTGCAGAAAAGGATGCAGCAGTCAACGCATTAGGTAAACGGAATAGGATGGCAGCGCTCGAAATGACTAAGAAAACCAACAGGTAATTAAATGGACACTCTCGATCGTCTACTAACAGATCCTGTCTACCTGACAACCGGTTTGTTATCCAAAGTCCAACACCAGAAACCCCTTCGATGTCTCCGCGGGTGGGGGGCTTATTTAGAAATTGTGTTTTTCGTGGATAGGAAACACGTTTGCGACTTAAAGGCGGATTTCGTCTGACTGTGTTTGACGCCATTAATTAACTGCACACTCACGATGAGGTTAGAAACCGCCTGTGGATTGCAGAAGTGAAGACTGAGCACTCAGATGATCAGAGATTTTGCTGAAGCAATGTTAAGACAGAATTCTCCATGTGAAAACTCTCTCTCTCTCTCTCTCTCTCTCTCTCTCTCTCTCTCTCTCTCTCTCACGGACAATACTTATGCAGGGACGTAGCTAGGAATGGGCTTGGGGGGCTCAAGCCCCCAAACCTGAAGCAAGCCCCCCCCCAATGAATTCAAGCCCAAATGGCGTTGCGGGCTTAAAAGTTTTGTTGGTGCAATTAGTGCAGTTTTGAGTGATCAGCATCCATAACACCAATAATATTTTACGACCTAAAGGTAATGATTTTGTGGTGTCATTTATTCGCTATGGTGCTGTGCTGCTGTGGACAGTGAGCCAATAATTTTCTGCCATGAAGTTCATTAACACATGCCTGCGTAACAAAACTGGCGATGATCACCTGAGTGACTTGGCAATTCTGTTTGTTCACAAGAATCGTACATTTGATATAAAAAAGGTCATAAACACCGTTGCTGAACGACTGGATAGGCGAGCAACGTTCTATTATTAAATGTAGTGTTATTTATTTGAGACCAGAAGCAATTGGGTGACCTATAAATGAACAATGATAGTATTGGATGTCTGTTCATTGCTATGGCATACTGTTAGCATACTGCTTCTTAACTATAATAGGCCTAACCGTTATTTGAAGATTTCATTGGCAATTTACAGTAGTTCCTTGCTGTCTACATTTTGTCACTTTTTGTCACTTGTGAGTTGTGTGTACTAAGACACACGTACGAACATCTACGATTTCAAACAAATTTCCGGAGGAGAAACCCCCGGACCCCATTCAAAGGGAGGCCGCGTCTAACCCGGAGAGTCTAACGCAAGGGAATGGGAGGGGAGCATGGGCGCCCCACTGAATTTTTTCCAACAGGGGCAAACACACAATGGTCACGGGTATACGCCAAATAAATGTTTCCAGGAGGGGAAAGTCACACATAATTTTTAGCACGATGGTCACGGGTAATATTTTAGCAAGGTTTTCAAATTTCAATGTGAAATGTTGGTATTTGCATTGTCCAGGGGGGCCTTACCCTAATGTGCGGACGCCCATAGAGCGGAGTGAGTCTTGGTCTTCAGCCCCCCCCCAACCAAACATCCTGGCTACGTCCATGCTTATCTACGCTTCTAACGATATCCTGTCGATTACTGTCGAACAGTTTAGACCTTCTGGCCAACCTAATGAGGTATAAAGGACGAACAGATCGTCATACGCCCTACGCCGCCCCCCAGCTGCTCATCATGTCCATCGAGGCCCCCAGGGCAGTAGTTCGGTTCCCTCCCTAGAATCCAAAACCGACGACAGTTTCTACCAAGGCTACATAGTACATACCTCTCTCTCTCTCTCTCTCTCTCTCTCTCTCTCTCTCTCTCTCTCTCTCTCTCTCTCTCTCTATATATATCTATGTATATATATATATATCCTTGGTTTCTACGATGCACAGATTCCAACAGATTAGAAAATAGTTTGGCGAACGAGGGACTGGAAGAGCGGAGGAAGATGAGGAGGAAGAGGAGGAGATGGGCGAGTGTGTGTGTGTGTGTGTTGGCGTGTGTTTCCCTGCGGGCAATCTCCAGATTCGTTCAGAGTGGATCATTAGATTTGAGGTTCGGTGAAGGAGAGAGCGCCGCGTTCGGCCATCGAGACGAAGAAACGTCGTTACATCAGGATGCGTCGCTCGTCGTCGCCCCATTCCCTCCTCCCTCCCCCTCCATCCCTCCCCTCCCTCCCCCTCAGACCCACCCAGGGCGACCAACGCAACGAGACCGAGGCAAAACACTCAAAGCGAGGCAACACGTGTACGACCAGACGACGACGACGCTATTCGTCCGTCAACGCCGCGAATAGATTCTTCGGCGACCGTTGAACGAGACGACGACGACGGCGGCGGCGGCGGTAACACAGTTTGCTCTGTTACTACTACTACTACTACTACTACTACTACTACTGCTCCGTTCACAGCCGAGTGCGGAGGAGTATGGGGCGGAGGAGGGGAGGCGTTGGTTGGGATAGGTCGCCGGACAGACATCGTCTGTCACCGGTCATCGTAACTGCAGCCGATGTTACTTTCGCCCTGGGTTTAAGAGAGAGAGAGAGAGATAGATAGATAGATAGATAGATAGATAGATAGAGAGAGAGAGAGAGAGAGAGAGAGAGAGAGAGAGAGAGAGAGAGAGAGATGGGCAGAGAGTCAGCGCAGTGCAGACGATCTTCGTATTAAGCGGGAATTGGCGGGAATTGAATATCCGGAATATCAATTCAAATTCATGTTGCCAATGGACACAATGCTACCACTGTCGATTATCAGAAGACATTTCCAACAGAGCATAGTATGCAGCTACAACAACAACAAAAACAAACAACAACAAACAACAACAACAAACAACAACAACACAATCATCAGATTTCAATGCCATCGTTAACCATTACTCCGATCCTAGATTTAAAAGAGGATTAGGATTAAGAGAGTCAGAGAGAGAGAGAGAGAGAGAGAGAGAGAGAGAGAGAGAGAGAGAGAGAGAGAGAGAGAGAGAGAGAGAGAGAGAGAGAGAGAGAGAGAGAGAGAGAGAGAGACGCAAACCAACGCCCAGACTGTTATCAGACGCAAAAATAGAGAACATGATTATTGAATTGGAAGACGGCATTAAGTCATTCGTCTCTGCTGCATATCATTGAAAAGTCAGAGTAGCAGTTGACGAGGTCGTCACAAGAGGACAAGAGGCATATGGGCGGGGACGAGTTGAAAGAACGTTAAAGTTGAACCTCATCTGAATGTTTTGGCGACGAGCGTTGGACTCAAACGCATCTGGGAATTCAAAGCCATCAACGAGACTATGTAAGAAGATGGAATTCTAAGGTGGACTCAAGATTTTAAAAATATCACAGAGCAAAAATGCACATGCTTTTAAAAATCCAAGAGCGATTCTCGAGAACTTATAAGAGATGAAACTGAGAAGTTAAGGAAAAGCGTTCATTCTATCCAACACCAAACAACTGAAGAAGACGAGGCATATATATATATATATATATATATATATATATATATATATATATATATATATATATATATATAAAGGGTCAATCATGTTCATCTCGTCCTTGTTGGCAGCTATCAATCTTCGCACTTTCAGAAGAAAACTTTACCAAATAAAATATTCGGCAAATTTAACTTTCAAGCTCTTCTAGAGTAACGAGATGATCTGACGTTCTGTTGATCGTAATGTTTGTGACGATTTACGAATTACAGTGGATCCCACTTAATCGCATACCGCTTAATTGCATAATCGCATAACAACATTAAAACCCGAACCAGTGTTTTGTGTATCAGACGTCCCGGCTATTTGCACAGCCCAGTTAATCGCATAAGCAAGGCTTGCAAGGCACCTATGCAATTAAGCGGGTTTCACTGTATAGCCAGGCCCCTACAGAGGCTGAAGGAAACCCAGGCCAGGTGGAATTTTGAGGCCTCCCCTTTCCTTTCCTTTCGCAGAATGAAAACGCTTAATCCTGAAAAATGCCTCCCATAGTTCCGCCATCAGAAATACCAAAAGAATCGGTCAAGCAAAAGGCAAAGACTTTCTCGATACAGAAAAGTATGACGCAATTAATGCAATATACGACTATTTCCAACACGTTAACACGTTACAAATTCCTGCATAAAATTGAGAATTTAAATTAGAAGAATTTCAGTTTTTTTCTAGGATATATTATTATTATTATTATTATTATTATTATTATTATTATTATTTGGACAATTTATATAGCGCAATAAGCATGACAGACTGGCCAAAGACAAGAGCGCTTTACAATACTACGTATATACTTGATGGTGAATAGGTAAAAGTCCTAGAGAGTCAGAGTTTGTAACATAGTATCCAGTTGTGAGTTCCACAGTTCTGGATTGCCCCGTGGTGCTATCGATCGATCTGTCCCCGAACTTAGCCGTTCGAATATTCCTGAATATACCGATTATATCGAACTTAGGTCTGGTCTGTGACCTTAATGTCCTGAATATTGATCGAGTTAACGTATTATATATATATATATATACAAATATGTATATCGGAGTTTGAAGCTTAGGCATTGGAGGAGGGCTGAGTAATTACTCTGATCGTAGAACGGAGGAGGACTTCTGTTGTCTGCCGCCGTTGAGGAGCGCTCTCTTGACCAGCGCCGTCGTCGTCGTCGTCGTCGTCTGCGTCTTCGCCAAGTGGCGCACAAAAAGAGCGCCAAACTCAAGTGACCAATGAACGACCGAGTGGTCGTCATGGAGACGAGCGCCAGAGGAGGTCATCAAGTGCACTTCATAATTATGTAGCGCAAGAGTGAGCATCAAAAGAAGTTTTGGCGCGTCAGAACGGAGTCTGTGGCGATCTTAATAATGCCGTTCGACGTATTTGCGGAGCTGTTCATGCAGGTTGCCTTCAGCCGGGCGTCTCAACAATGAAAGACTGCAAAAGGCACGCGCCTTTACTGTATGTGTGCGTGTGTGTGCGTGTGTACCTGTGCGTGCGGTTCTGTGTGCTTTTCCATGAGACATGAGTAGGCTAGTATAATAACCAAGAGGCCGTCTTGGCTATAACACAAACAATGATTTTGGGAACTAGGGATACTGAGCTGCACAGGTAGCTAAAAAAAAAGATATAATTTAGTGTTCTTTAGAAGACATTTCAGAGTCCTGTTATAGTAGGTAACTCGGTTAATTGCAAAATGAGAAGTCCTATATATGTATGTCTGTCTGTCTTCAACCTGTTCGTGACTCTGGTGCGACATAGAAGCTGTGTCTCTGTCTGTCCATCTGTCTTAGTCTGTGTGCATCATTACTTTTATAGTTATTTCAAGCTAGAGCCTAGATATCGTAATCTCCGGCTGTCATGTTTCATCATCGAGGATCTGCAAAGGTAGAGAATTATTATAACTATCGACGATTTATGGAGCGCAGTAATATTGCTATCTGCCAAAATCAAAAGCGCTGCACAATCAACAGTCGAATATAAGATCTAGTTGACAAAAGTGCGTTTTTATAGGTCTTTAGCGAACGTCTCGGGAGAAGTAAACCCGGCCAGGGCATCAGGGAAGCGCATTCCACAGAAGTGGGTTTCCCCCCGAGTCATCGAACGCTCGCCAAACTTCGGAGTCTTGGCCGGAGGTGGCGGCTGCTGCTCGATCTCAGCTGCAGATGACACCCGGTCGTCGTTTGTCTCCGTAACAGGCATGACAGATAATCAGGGCAGGCTGCAGGGTCCCGACAGACGCCAAAAGAATCATAGGCCTACTCGAATTCATTCGCCTTCACCGCCACGTCCGACACCTTTTTATCTCTGAATAATAATGCGCTAAACAAATGCATCACCTGCTGTCGATAATAATTTGTTTTGAAGATTTGAGAATGAAGCACTTCTGTAGCGCCATTTCCGGTCAATCCCGAAGATCAGCTGAGCTGTAAGCAGCGAGACAGGCTACCGATGAAAATTCAACTGCATGGGAGAGAGGATTCTTCAAAAACACTGGACTCGATACTCAAGCACTCTGAACAGAGGACATTGTTGTGACCTTCGATTGTGTCAAGTGCTGCACTGATATAAGAGCGCTAGATAACTCGATGAGTGAGGTTTTGTCTTCATGATTAGTGTTTGTTGTTGTTGTGGAGAGTGTGACGTCATCTTCGTTCTTGAACTGTGCAGACGACAAAAGCCGATGACAGAGCGGTTTCGTCTGCTGAATCGATTGCCTAAGGAATCGAATGTTACGCAACGCTAGCTCCTGATCAACTGCAGGTGGTTGGAGGGGAGAGGGAGAGGGTATTCGGTCGAACGACCTCGCTGTTCGTTCAGCCGTAATAATAAGTAAGTATGTGATAGAAGTTTTAAAGAAGTGCTCACTTCCAATTTCTTTCGCCATTAAATATTGATGAAGTTAAGATTTCGTTCGACGCTTTCTCTCTCTCTCTCTCTCTCTCTCTCTCTCTCTCTCTCTCTCGTATCTAATCTCATCTGAAAAATGTCGATACGCTGCAACGACGACGACGACGATGACGATGATGATGATGACGACTACGACGATGATGAGGCATTCATACACTCTCATGTGCAATCGCAATTCTTCTTCGGCCGACCGAAGTGCGTAGATATACACAGTATGACTTTATTAGCTTTGTAATGAAACCAAATTGGAGCCTTTTAAGTTGCTCCTCACAGATTTTAAAGGCCCACGAAAGAGCATACTATGTCTACACACCAATCTCTGCTCTCAGCCACAACGCTTAGGAGTTCAATCCTCTCTCTCTCTCTCTCTCTCTCTCTCTCTCTCTCTCTCTCTCTCTCTCTATCTATCTCTCATAGAGGCTGAAACGAAGCTTTTTCCAGTGAAGGATCTCGAATATTTCGAGGGGTGGGAGTAATCCGCCACTCCCTTCTGATTTTAAAATTAAGCACTGGCGTAGAATACAGACAGGCAGCATCTTGGACGAAATTAAACCTATCCTGACATTCAACTAACAAAATAACTTCTATAGCGCCACTTGGCTATGCACTCGTCACCAGTCGATATCCACTCCGCAGTAGAGTCGCAATCGTCAATTGTCAGCCATTTTCAGTTGTCAGTCTAAGAAACTGTCGTGAAATTCACAGATCGGTTGCTAAACGACTGAGCTGTAAATACTTACAGTAGTTTGACCAAAATGCCTTTTCTTTTCTACTGAATGGGATCTCTAAATATACTGAATCTCTTAAAAATCAACTGGAATGCTTGCGATGAAACAGTTCGCAAATGCTTCCTCAACAAAAGTAAAACACGTAGCAGTGAAGATCGAAGAAGAGGACAAATTAATAAGAAATAAATGCAAACGAAAGCGAAACGCTTTTAATATCAATTACTATTTTCTAAAACTTTACGACCGACAGAGATCGAAAGAGGCAGAAATCGAAATGGAAATATTTAACACACTGAAATGATCGAACAAAAGGCAGCACAGCCGTGAAATTCTCTGCTCTCCATCTGCCAACTTTGTAACAGTTTCATCATTCGAATGCTATCTAATAGACGGTCTGTCTCTCTCTGCCACTGAATTGGACGCCATTAAGTTGTTCGAGTGTCGTCTCACGAGAACCGCTAACTCAAATTGTCTTTCAACGTAGCACATCGCTTATAGTGCTTCCATATTGTCGACACCCAATTGACAATATAACCACGATTTTCGACAATATAAAGATACACAGCCTCTTCTTCTGCTTTTTCCTGTTCTTCCTCTCCACTTCCTCCTCCCCCATCCCTCTGCTGACGACGCATTCTGCCTCTGGATAGAGAGAAAACGGTTTTGATACCGGAAGTCACCTGACCGCCCGGAAACCGTCTCGAGAAGTGGCCGTTTTGAGAGGACACGTGACCTGTCGTGCGGAGCAGCGATGAATTCCATGCAAAGAGTTCGAAGGAAATGTTGATCACATGCTTAGTATCTACTCCAGACTCTAGAGATTACTATCGGGCATTTGATTCTCCGATAGACAAAGACAGCAGCCGTACAGCGGACAATGATCAAAAGGAATTTACAGAGAGCTGATTTCATTTCGGAATTAATTGTGTTATTTGTGACGGGAAAATCAGAACTTCTCGCCTTTTAAGAAGGTTTGGATGACGTCGTGAATTTCAACTCGGAAAGAGAATTAACAGTGGAATTATTGGCGGATGAATTGGTAACCTGCAAAATCAATTTCTTTAAAGTTTTAGACCAACCAGCTGTCTCTGCTGCTGCTGCTGCTGCTGCTGCTGCTGCTCGGTGGTCGACTTCCCTCTTGAGATGAATCAGTGAAGCGATTGTCGATTCATTCCTCTTGATTCAGATTCGTGAAAAATACATGGGACTCTGGAGGAGAAAATCTACTGAAATGCTGCCATGTCTTATTCATCGTTGGACATGCTGACGGGTTGCAAATGTCAGTTAAATTTCAACCGGTGTTCTCAATAACGATTTAGTTTCATTTTTTAGAAGTCTTGTTCTGCGGTGTTGTTCTTTAGGAAAATTAAGATTAGAGTCTCATTAGGGGCTATCCATTAATTACGTCAACAATTTAGAGGGGGACGGGGTTTGAAAAAGTTTGACAGTTGTTGACAGGGGGGGTCAAGAGAAGTTGACGTCAACAATTTCACTTTTTACAAATAATCAAAAACGAGGAAATTTCATGGAATACTACTTATCACAATGGAAAAAAGCATAGCAAAAAAGGTTATCACCACCTCATTTTGACACTCGATGAGCAAAACAGGGAAAAAATGGTCATCACCGCAAAAATTAAGTAATAACCTTGTTATTGGGACCTGTCATTGATTTCGGGGGGGGGGTCAAACGTTTTTGACGTAATTATAGGGGTAACTGAAAGTTGACAGTTGTTGACAAGGGGAGGGGGTCAAAAATTGCCCAAAAATTGTTGACATAATTAATGGACAACCCCTTACCTATTAATTCACACGTGAATTTCGAAAATTCTCCGAAACTATTAGTACAGCCACCTAGGAGGTTAGGAGACAGCTGCCTTTCCTTGTATACCAGTAGCCTTGGGAAGCTTCGTGAGCTTCGGGGGGGGGGGGGGTTGGAAATAAACCGCTAACCACGAAAGTATTGTTAGAAATAATTAAATCTTCAGTTCTGGATCAATTCTTTGAAGAGTCAGCGGCAACATCTCGGCATTTGCCGTCACCCTCTCTTCCAGATAACATTTTCCGATCGCTTTTGCGCAAATCTCACGACCAATTTCTGCCCAGAATTATTGTGTTAAGATTGGCCTTACGTGCAGTTTCTTCTCGAGAAGAGGCGTGCAATTAGTAAGAAGAGTCAAGAACACAACAGTTCGAATTCTAGGTCGTAGTTCCCGCCCCCCCCACCCGGCGACATAGTCAGAGGTTCCAGAATATCTTGTCGCCCTTCTTAAGCTGGGGCGCCACGGGCGAACTTTGTGAGCCGAACAAAGTCCCGGCACATTTTCCACCTCATGGATAAGCCGGTTTCAATTGACAGCTTGGCCACGCGCTCACAATGTGCGTCGGACGACTGGGGAGGGGTGAGTCGTGCGCGTACTTCGTTCGCGCTGACCGATTTGCAGCATACAACTCACTGTGTGCGACCTACTTTCTAGTTGTTCAACCAATCAGGCGCGAGTTATTAAACGGATAAAGAAGTTAAAGAAGAAGCAGAAATGTCGATATACTCCATACTCCGACGCATTATGGTGTCCGCCTTTGCAATGTCATGTTCAATTCGAGATAACAAATCTTCAAATGCAGCAAAATCCATTCGTACGAAATTGTTAAATGATTGTTGGTCGGTCGCTGTCAGTTCCCTGAAAAGGGAAGGTACGCACCGTGCAACTCTCTGCACCTTATCCATGGTCTTACCCATACTTGCTTCTTTCTTTTCTTATTTTTCCCCGTGGAAAGTGCATGCACTGATCTGAGCGCCACCAAAAACATCATGCCACATAATAACACGGCGATTTGCTCGTCAGCCATTTTCTCTAAATGCGCTACTTGAACGACACGGGGGTGTGGCCTAATTTCTGCTCGTAGGTCGTAGTAGGTCGCATTTTTGGAACCGGGATATGTGCCGGGACTTTGTTCGGCTCACAAAGTTCGCCCGTGGCGCCCCAGCTTAATACCGATCGATTCTTCTTGGTCGGTGCAGTCTAGTTTTTTACAGTGCTAAGTCTCTCGTATATCGTAAACATAGACTATGTCAAGGTTGTTTTGATCGATGTTTTGATCCCATGGAAATGGCCGACGTCCTTGGAAGTCCGTTGGTTTAGATGAACGCGGCTCATCAAAGGTAAGGCTTAGACTTAGGCTTAGTGTCGTAAACTGTGAACGCGCTCTGAAGAGAGCGTCCTTCTGCCTGGATCTCTTGAAAATCGCTCGACGGCTTAATGGTCGACGAAGACTGCCCGTACTTTTGCTACTAGCGCTATCTGGTGATTGAGAAGGAAGCCTTTGGGATTGACAGTCAGATCATAACGCCAAAGGGGCCGTCCATAAAGTACGTCGCGCTATTTTGACAGTTTTTACTCTCTCCGCCGTCACAACCTATCTCTGGTGTTCCCTTTAAAGTGCGTCACAGAACACAGATCTCGGATCCCCTTAGAGCGTCGTTCATAAATGACGTCACGCAGGTTTTGTATTTGATGTATTAGAGTTTCTCGTTCAATTTTCAGCAGCAAAACAGAGATACAACTTCTGGCAGTGATAATGAATATAACTGAAGCCTAAAATTTTATGTAGCCTATCTCCGGCCAAAAAATTGTTTATGAGCAGAAATTCTCTCTCTCTCAGATGCTTTTACTATACCTCCCATCAGATACATTACAGGTTCTATTTATACTGAAAGCGAGACGTCACGGTGATCCTTTCCCCTACCCGACAAGGCATCTGCCTCCGAATATTGGGCCTGGAAATAGAAAACTAGAGATATGAACGTAACAGAAAAGTAGATAGCAAAAGAATGTCTATATTAGGCCTAAGTAGGGGCCTATCTCCAATATTAGAGGCCTATTGCATGCAGGTTATAACGTGGACGCGGCGTTTGTTTATTTGCTTTGCCTCAGATGAGGACATGGCGGTCAATGCTTTTCCTTCGAAAGACATCCACCGAGCAGCCTCTGCGCTGCGCAACGCAAAGGCTCTCTTCATAACGTCCGGCGCAGGGATGGGAGTCGACTCCGGACTCCCGGACTTCCGTGGACCCGGGGCTTCTGGAAGGCGTATCCTCCGCTGCAGAAGCTCGGAATTCGATTTCCGGAGATGAGCAACCCCTCCTGGTTCGACACCGACCCGCGGTTCGCGTGGGGCTTCTTCGGTCACCGCTACAACCTGTATTCGGCGGCGACGCCACACCGTGGCTTCGGGATCCTGCTCGAATGGGCGAAGCGGATGGCCGACGGCTACTTCGTCTTCACGAGCAACGTCGACGGACAGTTCCAGAAGGCTGGATTCGACGCCGACCGAATAGTCGAATGTCACGGGACCATCCACTGTCACCAGTGCACCGATCCCCTGCCCCACAGGAACGCCGCCGCCCGCCGCCGCCGCCGCCGCCGCCGCCACTTGCATCTGGCCGGTGGTCGACGGAACGACCTATGACGTAGACATGGACACGCTGCGCATGCGCGGTCCTCTTCCCCACGGACCTCCGGGAGAGGAGCGGCCTCTGCTGGCGCGGCCGAATATCCTCATGTTCGGTGACTGGTCTTGGTTGGCGGACAGAACATCGGATCAGGAGAGACGCTTCGAAAGTTTCCGAAATGGAATTGGCGCCAAGAACGCTTCAAGTGTCGTCGTTGAAATCGGAGCAGGTGGTTGTTGTTGTTATTAGAAAGCATTAATTAACGAAGCGTCTTCCTTCGTCGTCGTTGTCTCTTAGGCCCTATGCTGTTTGACACTCTGAAACTGATCTCTGGGCCTGGCCCAGTCTCTTGTCGACGGATTTGGAGTGCCATCGATTGATGCCCTTCAGCGAAATGGTATTTGAAAGTGAAACCAGTGATTGGAGTGGAGGGGGGGTCAGACCAGAGGAAACGAAAGCATTTTTAATTGTTTTCATTTTGCTAAAACGCTATTCAAATAAATATTTCAGCATGAACTTCCTCTCCATCTCCTGTCTCTCTGTTTCTCTGTTTGGTTGTCTGTCTGTCTCTGTCTGTCTGTCTGTCTCTCTCTCTCTGTCTGTCTCTCTCTCTCTCTCCCTCTCTCTAATCTGTCTGAGCTTGACTTTACATGCAAGTCTTGATCCTTCTTTTGCAGTATTTTGATCATGAACGAGCAAGGCGAACACTTGCAGTCAACACCTAAAGTACCGTCACAGGCATTCTCAGAAATATGCGCCACGTATTAGATGCACAGATGTTTCCATAGGCCCACCTCTGTTCCTTACAGAGGCGGACCGAGGTATGCGGCGCCCGGGGGACATATGCGCACCGTTGCCCTAACATTGCTCTCGGTCGTCACACGTGTTTCTCTGGTTCCTTGTGCGGACCTGTAATCCCGATTGGCGCCCGTGTTATCAGAGTGACAGACCCCACCTGCCCCCTCGGACGCCTTTTGGTCTAATCGTGAATGCGTGTTATCAGGTGATGAGCATTTGGTCTAATTCTTGATGAGCATTCTTCTTCTTCTTCTTCTTCTTCTTCTTCAGGCAATGCTGTTCCCACTGTGCGTTACACGAGCGAGGCCTTGGCTACGGCGTCCAACTCTACGCTCATAAGGATCAATCCTCTGGAGCCAGAGTTAGGCGGCCTGGTCGGCGATCGCCACATCAGCCTACGGATGAAAGGCCTGGAGGCCCTCGAAAGCATCGACGAAGCTCTCAACTGCCACTGACGCTCCTGGAGAACTACTTTCTAAACATTTATAATTATAATTGCAACCAGGAACAAGTGTCTTCACTGTCTTGGAACTCTTGATTCGAGTGAAAACGCCACAAGTCAAAGAAAAGACAGAGAATCAGAAAAGAAAACCAGGAAATTATCAGCGAATAATACGCTGCATTTAATTAAACGCAACAAAGGCGATCGATATTCCATTTGCTTCAAATAAAGAATAGCCAAAAACAGTCGTAAAAGCGAATCTTAGAGTATCCTTGTTAGCAACGACAGTTAGATCTAAAGTGTTCAGTAGGAAAAATAGAGAGCGTTGCAGAGTTACACTCAAAACACTCCACTTATGCACTTAATAGTTACGAAGTCCTATTAAGTGAGGCATCATCCTCCACATCAACTGACTGGCAAATAGAAAAGCCAACGCTTCTCCAGCTACAGACGCATATATCCTCAGGGTTTTCATCTGTTATAGTACACATTCAAGTTAATGACGAAATAATTTATCTTGAATACAACTGGATAAGACGCCTAAAGATCATGGCGTTGTCAGAATTCCGGAATAGGGGGGGGGGCGTACATCGGCATTTTTGAACAAACAGTAAAAAAATTGACGAACTTAAAAAGAAGAAACGCCATCCCGTCCTTTTACGCTTTAAAATTTCTTGCATTCTCTTTCATCTCATATTCTACCTACCACACACACACACACACACACACACACACACACACACACACACACACACACACAGAGACACACACACACACACACACATAACTAGTTAACGGTTTTGCGCGAATATCACAAGCGCGGTCCCAGTCGGAATAGGAGTGTCCCTTCCCCCTCCCCGTGACTAGGCCAGTGCTAAAGATAGGTCTTGTTAGATTAATTTATACATGGCGATCACACACTGTAGAAGGCTACAGAATTACGAAGAACTCGTATTTGTCATATTAAGTATGTGATCTGTTTTGAGAAAATGCGTTTGCTTTACATGTGTAGATGTAAACTCAAAGGTAACTGTTATTAAAGCAGACTCATGAGCTGACAGTTAAAGAGGAATGGCTGCACAAGGAACAGTGGCGCTCCAATACAGGGGAGATCCTATACTAAACCACTTAGAAAACACAGTTATTATTATTATTATTATTATTATTATTATTAATATTATTATTATTATTATTATTAATGCAGGAAAAGATCGTAATTTAAGTTGATCGTATGTACAGTTAGAATCCGTTTGCAGCATCAACTCTGTCACCTACAGGGTGGCGCAAAAAACCGAACTAGTCACATTAGGTTTGGCATTTAAAATAGTCCGGCTTTTTGCGCCACCCTATAGAGATATGAAACCATTTACTTATATCCGTTGGTTATAGTCACAGATGGACGAACTGCATCCTAATCTCTTGACATCAGCATTGGTGGTTTATTGCCGTTTATAAGACAGGGACAGTGTTCTTTGCTTTGGCTATGAATCGTTTGTCATTCGTCGTTTGTTGCCGTAGCACTGAATCAAATGAAATCAAAGCACTTCTGGCTGCCTTTCCTTCCTTCCTTACTTCTGTCGATATTATTATAGGCGGCCTATCCAGCGCTTAAGGGTGCATGGAAATCAATGTTTTCGTATCGATAACAAGTTGACTGCGTCTCTGTTTAGACGCGTTTTGTGTTCATGGGCCGGAGTCATCGAAGCGAACGAGCGTCTCATGTTCTGTCGAGAGAACAGAAATCGATGCCTCAGGGTAAAAGTACGCTCACTGACCGCGTCTCGTCTGTTGTTGCCTTCTTAGTTTAGGTAACTAAATGTTATTATAGATTTAGAGGAAAATGTGTTAGCTGTTTACGATTTTGCAACTGCTTCTTCGAAAACTCCCGTTCGACTATTTGCGGCGATCACTGTGCTTCCTATTAGCAGCAGCAGCAGCAGCAGCAGCCGTTGATGTGGAGCGATGTCCTTTGTTAATTGTCCTTTGCTGATGTATGAAGAGTTCCTTCAGAGTCCTTGAGACATGAATTCGAAAGGGACTGTCGGGCACCTGATCACCGCACCACAACACCTGGATGACGTACTCACCTGGCACCGACACGCTGTACGAACAATGGATCTTCTTTCCCGACACCAAAGTCCTCATTCGAAATGCACCTGTAATTTAACACACGGACGAAAAGGCAGGCATACACGCACACCTGAACGGTATAACTACCACTACAACTACTACCACCGCCACCATTATTATTACTACTACTACTACTACTACTACTACTACTACTACTACTACTACTACCACTACCACTACTACTATATTCATTGTTGTTCTTGTTTTGTTGATATTGCTGCTGTGACAAATAGCCTGTATAGCAATTTTTGCCTGTATACAGATGCAGATGTCAGTACTAATTTAGTAGTTCTTGTCATGTTGCCCTCTGTTATACTGTCAATTTCCTAGCTGATGTGTTGACAGTAGTCGTAAAATCAGACCAGATATAAGAGGCATTTGAATCACTTTCAAAGCTTACTTGTTTACGCCGTATACAATAGAGGTAGTAAGTATACAGGCCAAAAATACTGACAACGCCGTCGATATAATGCATCGTTACTGTTCGTTCTCAGAGCGTGTCAATGGGGAGAGAGGTCAGCGAGAGAAACTTAGGTTCGAACTGTTTGCCCTCAGCCAGTCTAGGCTAACGGCGAATTCATAAAGCCAGCAACTAACGAGTCATAACATGAAATTTTAACAATAAACATTCCTTAACACATTGCACTCTAAATCAAACAAATAGATCTACTCAAATAATGATTATTATGGATACATTTTCAAAATTCGCTTTTATTTGCCAAGAAATCTCCTTAGCACTGGCGCAACCTTTGATGAAAACGTTGGGGGAGCAACCCCTATATCTTCTCTCTTCCCAATGATGGTCTGTTTCTCTAGAAAGGGTAATGGATGCAGGAGAGGACAAGATTTAACAAGTGAGCGGACAACCTGAGCCGACATAGAGGTTACATTAGAAGTTTAAGCCTCAATAGTTATTTAGCCATGGGATTGAGGGGTCTGTTTCGGAAAATTGGGAAAAAAATCAAATATATATATATATATATATAGCCAGGAGATATATATAGGGTTTATATATATATATATATATTTTATATATATTCAAAGACTAAAGAAAGGGACTCCAGCTTTGAAATGAAAAAGAAGTACGAGAAAGAATTAGGAATCAGATAATAATAAGGAGAAAAATGACACAATGGATGAAAGACATAGACTGGTGAAGAAGATAATGCTGGAACAATGGAGGAGAGAAAATCGAAGAGGAGACCAAGAGAATGGCTGGATGACATCGAAGAATGGGGAAGGCTGCAAACATTCCAGAGCGACACAGGAAAGATACATCAGCATTTACGCGTTAAAAGCTTTGACGGGTTAAAAGCTTTGACGGGCAGAAAAGAAATGTCTTATCATTTGTCAATCGCCTTCAACTTTTTTTGTACATTATTCTCAACCGCTTACTACCTACCGACCCCCCCCCCAATACTCGACGGTTTTGTCCAAATCACACAACAGGTCTCAGCTCAAATATGGGGAGGGTGGTTCCCCCCCACTCCCTGTGGCTACGCCAATTAACACCGACCATTTAATTTGAACCCGAGACTCAAAAGGACACTTGGGACTCGATCAGGACGCGTGCCTTCATCCGGTCTCTTGAAATACGCGATAACGGGGTCTGATTGTATCCTCTTTCTCTGATATCTATATATTAGAAATAACTATTATCGTTATAAACGTATAAGCATAAGTCTTATAGCCTAATGACGACGATGACTAGTGAGTTGTGGCAGGTATAGAGGCCTACCTTTGGGGCCTCCTATTTTGACTTTGACGTCCCCTCGTCCAGCGTTCTCCGTGTCGATGGTAAAGTGGGGTAAGAGTTGACCGATGACTCCATCCTGTAGTCCCGGTCCAGAGAACCTCAGGAGCCCGGCAGACGACACGCGCAGAGGAAATGGACTGCCTACAGCAGACGACGACAGCAGACCACGATCGGCGCTAAAGGAAGGCCAATGGGGCGGGGGGCGGGGGTGGGGGGACAGCGCGCGTTGGATTTCAATACAAACGAAAACTCAAGATCTATAATTATTGCATATTTTAAGGAAATTGTATCGCTGCCAATTTCACATATTAAGATCTTGTTAAGAGTCCGCTGTTCAAACTTTGTGCCATTAAGCAGAATCAACAGGAATTAAATCATTAAATGTATTCTATAACAATTTGATCTATTCTATAACATTATCACCTAATTAGCCTATACGGCCATGTTCTCCCTGCATAATATCTGGCAGGACAGACGTCTCTCTCTCTCTCTCTCTCTCTCTCTCTCTCTCTCTCTCTCTCTCTCTCTCTCTCTCTCTCTCTCTCTCTCTCTCTCTCTGGCAATCCATTATGCACTGTCTTAATGTCGCTCAATGCACTAAATCAGTTGACGAGCAAAATGAAGGGGAAGGAAAGGTGGGGATTCAATGGCGAAGGGCAGGGGCAACCGTCCCGGGCACCATGGTGAGGGGGAGCACCAAATTCGATATAATTTTTAAGGGTGGTGTTTGACCACACGGTTAGATACACGAACAATTTAATCGACTTTTCAACTTTCGCAAAATCGTGACAAGCATAAAAAGGTCATCAACTATTTGATTTAGTTAGCAGTTCGTCTAAACAATTTAACTAAGCGAAATAGCAGATGACCTTATCTTTGCTTGTCACAATTTTTCAGTTGAGGGCGCCATCATCAGTACACCTTGCCACTGGGCGTCCGACAGCCTCGCTACATCACTGGCTGGGAGGGGGTTGTCCGGGAGAATTATTTTATAAGTTGTCAAATGGAATTATCTTCGATGACCTCCTGGTTAACGCCATTGATAGTGTTTGTTCGTCTCTTCCCTCTTTGCATGATGTTGATCAGGGCGCGATTTGTAGGGGAAGGGGGAATTCCCCCCCCCCACTACCCAACTGCATCCCCCTACTGCTACATCTCCCCACCACTACATCCCTCACTGCTACAGTTCCCAACAACTACATCCACAAGCTCGACTTCCCCCCCCCCCACTGCTCCAGGTCACAAATCGCACCCTGATGTTGACGCCAAAGACTTTGAATTAAAACACTTCATATGTTCTGTTTCTATACGCCTCACACTTCTTCGTTACCATTAATCCCATCTACAGTCTTTAACGATAATTAATTGAAATGAAGGGTTAGAACCGTGATCAGCTGTAATATTAATGACCGGTGACGTTCCGTCGATTGTAGCGGATGCAGAGGTGATGGAGTCCGCAGTCCTGAGGACGGACGATCAGCAGGAAGACGCCGCTGCCTTCTCCGTCCGACTCCTCTCTCTCCCGGAGCTCACAGAACGCCGGTCGATCGGGCGAAGGACCAGCGCAGAACACGGTCAATTCACCTGCACATCAGCAACACACACACACACACACACACACACATCGCACTGACAATGCAAGGAATCACAAAGCAATGAATGACCTGCGATTATCTCCACTGTCCTCCAGCGATGGAAGACAGCAAAATAAAAGAGATCGGATCGAGACTCCCTCCTCCTCCTCCTCCTCCTCCTCCTCCTCCTCCTCCTCCTCCTCCTCCTCCTCCTTTGAACCCACTTCTGGGTCAGTGGGTGAGACATGTAAACTAATTTTTCTCAATATTTCCTCAGGTAAATCGGGGCTTGCGTGAGAAGTAAAGCATCCCAAAACTGCAACATTTGCTTCTAATGTACTTCGTTGGCATGTGTGATGTTTTCACCTGTCAACTTATAGACGTGAGGTTGCGTTCTGGCGGAACAGTGTTGACGCCATTCCTTGACAGAAAAATAAATGCGGCCTTCCACTCATTTTCTCATTACGGTCTCTCGTGAAGATTGTGGGATAATGGGAGCAATTTAGATAAAACGTTACAGGAATTTCAGAGGAATATTTCGAAGCAGTAGGCTACGTCCGCCGTCGAAGACCGTGACAATCGGAGAGAGATCCGTCACTCGAGGCAGCCCTTTGTTATCGCTCCCGGACTCAGTGACCGCAGTTACCTCCTTCGAGTCGTTTCCTATTAAACTCCTCAAGACGCACCTTTTCAACACCTCGTACGACCGCCCGCTCTTTTGACTTTGGTCCTAATTGCTAAGTTGCTACGTTACCACGCTGTATAAATTGTCGTTAAAGTAAAGTAAAGTAAAGTAAAGTAGAGTAGAGTAGAATAAAAAGCAGAGTTTTGACGCCGATTGTTTTACCTCTTCCTGCCATCCTCGTGTCGATCTTCGATACGATTGGTTGACCAAAGTATCCAAAGGTCAATCCTCGGCCTCTGCACTTGACCCGACCTGGATAACAGGTTGACGTCATCGTGTAGTAGTCTAGTGTACGTAAAACCGAAATACAACCAACGCCACGAATCGCAGTCGCTACGAGACTCGGCCCCTGTATTTGACTCAATATGGCAGGTTCCGTCTTTTCGGTTGGACGCTGCTTTTAACTTAACAGTCCTCTGGTCGTACAATTATTTAAACGCGCATGTCTTCCGTATACGGATCCACAGCGTCGAATGCTTTGCGTGGATCCACGGGCCGCTGAGAATCATTCGAACAGCGCTCAGCATCATCATCATCATCATCATCATCATCATCATCATCATCATCATCATCATCATCATCATCATCTCAGACGCTTTCACTCGATCGACCGAAAATGTCCCGCATGTCTCATATCGGCAGCATTCACCCTCGAGATTTGAGCGTTTTAACCGGTTCCGCTTGAGTGGATTCAAGCAATCAAAAGTGACACGGTTCGTTGATTCCGTCGACGAGTTTTAGAGCAGGTCAGAAATTTCACAGAACATCAAGACTTATTTATGATATGACATTTAATGACTTGTGGGAAAATGTTGATGCCCTGAAGAGAAACACCATCAATGCAGCAACCTGTAGGTCCATGTCACTGGGATACACAATAGGCATACAATAGACCCAATGCACGAACACGACATTCAGTATCCGTAAACACTCTCACCATTTAATTTTAATTTTATGTGATTTCAATGACCTCAGCCACCATATATAGGCTACAGCATTTCTAACAGTAGCGTAGTTTTTTTTATTGGAATCATTTTTTTAATTCATCATCAGTTATACAACAACATACTTCCATAAGCCTTAGACCTTAATTAGGCTGCAGGTACAGTGCTAATTAACAGACGTACATTTAGAACAACAACAAACACTTAGATACAATACTGGGTAAACAAGGCTTAAACTAAAGTTCTTAATTATTGATTTAAGAAAAAAGGAAACTTTATGATCAACAAAATAATTCAGTAGATTATTATGTGCCACAGGAAGGAAGTTGAAAAGGATAGGAGTTGAAATAGAATAAATTGTCTGAAGGGGGGATAGGAATATCCCGTTATTTAGGCAACTAGTGTTAAGGAATGAAAAATTGATATTGATATAGTTAGGATTAGGCCTCGGAATTGGGGACACATCGACAGTTTTTGGCCCAAATGTCTTGACGAGCAAAAAGGTCGTCGTCTCAAACGCTTTAAAGTCTGCTGTCCAGTTCGTTTTCCTCGATTGACATGTATTTAAAATTACCCCTCCCCATCTACTCTCCGGTTTTACATGAATTTCACAACCCTTCCAGATCCTAATAGGGGGACCCAGCCTACGCCAATGTTTAAAAAAATGAATAACAATTAGGCATAAAACTTTTAAGTAACAAACAAACTAATAAGTCAATTAATAAATAAGCAACAGTCCTATATGGAGAACTTCCCGCTTCTGTGCGAGAACCGTGATTTATTCTCGCGTAAGGCGACATTTCTTACGACCAGAGTTTAATATAGGCCTTTTCCGGGGCCGGGGGGATTCCCCCCGGAAATTTTGGCATACTACATCAACTAACAGCATTACCCTATAGCTGACTTCCCCCGGCTTTGTCAGTTCCCCCTCGGAGTCCAGAGTCTAGATTAAACACTGGTTACGACCAGACCTGATTAATTGTCGCCAGCGGAGGCCTGTGAAGGGCAGTAGCTAGAGGCCTAGGCCTATGAGTATGTTGCACTGATACAAGAATACGCAGTTGCATCAACGACTATTTTACACCAAATCTCAAGTACTGTAAGTAAAAGGAAATTTCTATAGCATGTCCTCGAGGAACAATTCACCGGAACACGCAATCAACCGGAAGGAGTTTCCTCTCGAAGACTTCTCAACAGCGAGAATAATTCTATGAAGAAAAACGCGTCTTCTTCAACAGGACTTTCACCCCCCCAACACTGCCCTATCTCCTTCACTCCCCCGCCCACAGGGCAGAATAAACTGCTCCAAGGTGAACAGCTTAAATTTTCTCATGACGGTACAATAGCGAATTGTACCAAGCGACGAAGAAAACGAACGAACACAAAACGCCACCCGAGGCCGCCTAAGGCAGGTCGATCAGCACGAGAATATAGGCTTACGGGCCAGGGGGCCTACTATAGACCGAGGGTTACAATGGCGGAGACGTCGGCAGGTCTGTAAGCGCATTGTCCGTCGACCTGTAGGTCTAAACGACTAAAAGCAATCAGGAACTGAACACAATCAAACAAAAATCTTCAATACTTTGATAACGGAATTCAAGAAATGATATGGCTTATAAGTTATAATACTAGAGATGACTCTTAGATCCCCACCCAAAGCTCTGATAACTGAATATTCCATGCCAGCAACGACTTGTCATGCTTGATATGGAGTCACTGGATCTCTGCAGACTAAAAATTGATCTTACTGAATGCTATAAAATACTTAACAAGATGTACGAAACTGATCTGCGTCGCTTTTTTCCTTCCCCCTTACCCTGCTACCAGAGGACATTGCCTTAAACTCCACAAATCATCTTCCCGCACAGACCCTAGAACAATTTTCTTCTCCAATAGGATCATCGACACATGGAATAATCTAAGTGATGAAACTGTAAAAGCACAAACCATAAGCTCCTTCAGAAAGAAATTACACAACCACTGCTTCGCTAAATTTGTCACATTCTGTAACTGTTCATCCTTTCCCACCCACTCCCCAAAAATCGCAACCAAATCTGCCTGGAAATGCATGCTAACAGGGTGCGGTTTGTGACCTGGAGCAGTGGGGGGATATGTCGAGCTTGGGAGATGTAGTTGTTGGGAAATGTGGTGGGGATTTAGCAGTAGGGGCAGTGGCGGCTCTAGGAGTGGCAAGGGGGGGGTTGGGGGCAATTAATCATGGGGGCCAACCATTTGTTGTTTAATGTATGGGATGTATAGGGTTTGGGGGCCAGTGGGGGGGCTCTCAATAGGGGGTGCCCCCCCCTTCCCTCCTGCCACTGCAAATTGCGCCCTACTGATTAACACCTAAACCTTGTATAAATAATAGTTTACTGTTGTATTGATCTAGTATATTTAAATTGTTCCCTAGTTACATGGTTACATAGTTATAAAGTCATGCTTGGGCACAGGTCAGAGTTAAACCCTGCAACAACACTTACTTCTTTTTACTTGTTATATTTACGATATATTACTAAATTCATGTGGTGGTCCAACTAAATGTTTATCTATCTATTTATCTAATTTCTGCCCAGTTGTAAACTTAGAAGCATCTTGAAAACCAAAGTGAAACCGGATTGCTTGAAATAAATTGTATCTGTAAATTTTAAAAGTAGGTTAAAAAAACAACAGAAAAATGTCAACTCACACATATGTTTAATTTCCAAATCCATGTTCACTTACAGTAAATTTCAGTCAGCATTTAAACAGTGGAAGGGAAACAGGATAACAGTACACAAACCCCACAATAACAAGAACAGGACAACGGACTGCGGTGGCACGTAACTTTGGCAAATTGAGGTTTAATTCCAAAAATAATTTCTACACTAATGTTACAGTAATTCCCCGATCACAAGATCACAGCAATTACCAAGTCGTGGATTTTCAGAGCGATTAAATACAAATAAAAGCTTTTGGGAAGTGGCTCTGTCAGTGGTTGACAATGCTTGTCACCAGGTGTTCAGTGGGATCTCGTAAATGAATAAGACAAAGAAAGGTGCATTGAAAAAGATAAGCTCAGGGGAACAAGACTGAAACATACACACATCAACAGACATGACTGAATGACAAGGCAATAATTGCAGTCCATGATTTATACTACACACACACACACACACACGCGCGCACACACACGCATGGTAAGTCAGAATAAGACGTTACCATACATAATATTATTTATATAATTAGGTAACGTTTTATTCTGACTCGCCACATATATATATTTTTCCATATACATACAGTACATATTCTCTATATCTTGAAACTTAATGTCTGTTAAGATATTTACTCATAAACTAACATACAAACAAGCCACACACACATTTGTGAATATTACTTTACTGAACAGTTAGGTCTCACGGTAAAGTCAATTTTCTGACAATAAAATCAAACTATAATTCATACTTCAAGACACACTTAACTATACACTATATAGACTATACTCAACAAGTCTTGGTGGAATAAAGAACCTTGTAGACGACCACTGCAAACACAAAATTCCAGAGAATTCAGCATTCAAGAGTGAAGCATTAAAAACACAAACTTCTTCATTCAAATTATTTAACAACTAAGTCACGACACTCACGTTCCATCAAAAACTACAATGGTTAGATTTACACACACAATTACAAAATATTCATTCTTCATTAATCAAAGCAACATTTTTTTTCCAAGAAGCTACTCCAGAGATTACATTACATAAGAATCAACTACAGCTAATCATAAGTACACTGCTACAGACAAAACACACACACACAAACAGAGGAGTTCTTCTAAGTTTTACTGAACAGAAACTCTGGGGCACTTGTACAACAGACAACATTTGACACATGTGAAATGCTATGCACTGTACCTTAACAGACCATTTCAGCATACTTTGAATTAACCAATATTCTTTTATTTATTTTAAAATTATTTATTTAAACATTTTTATCAAAACAAATATTTAAATTTTGAATATTCTGTCTTTACCATCTAAGAAATCTTTTCAATATTGACAGTAATATTAGAAGCTCTGTCTCTGTCGGGTCGGCACAGACCACAGGGTCTCCAGCCAAGACTCATAGGTAACTTTTGATTCGGTCAACTTGGTTCCCTCAGGTAAGTGCCAACAAGATTATCTTGGGAGGACACTGCTTCAATAAATTGTGTCTTAAATATTGCAGTCTATGCCATCGTTACACGGAGCAATTGACTTCTACACAATGTCAGAAGTCAGATTCAACATTATACGGCCCTCCACAAGACGAATGCTGATTTCACGCAGCGTGAAAGGAAAATGGCAGAATTACCAAAATATCAGCACCCTGTAAAGGTAAATCTGCCTTCATCAAACAATTGTTTACACTCCTATAGCTATCAATAACAACCAAAACAGAATGTGTTTGAGAATCACGCAGACCAACTCGATTTTCAAAAATAATAACTACTTATTAACTATCTAATCAATCAGCTTGCATCTAATGCAAGTAAAAAATTTTAACCACAAAGAAGCAGTAATTAAGTTGCATGCCAGCTTTTAAGAAAATTGAAAATCACCAGATGCCATATGACGACAAGAAAATTGTCAGCAGCAGCATTTAAAAAATCCACACAACTCACCCTGTACAAGCCACAATTCAAATGGTAGCAAAAAAGACAAAACAGACACTGCTTATACGACAAAACGATCACAATATTACACTTAAACATATACAGACGTACGATGCCTGCATGTGCACTGCATGCACTTAAGTCATGACTCTGTTTAAATTCCTTGTAGTAGCCTCTGTATACAGGATGTGTACAAAGTGCAATATTTCAAAGTTCGAGTCAACCAGATTCTGTCTGCATGTAGTCCAACAGAGAATAATAGATGAAAGAAATATTAGTTTATTCAAGATCTAATAAAAATTGATCAACCATTCAAACCACAATCAGAAACTAATCAGCAGTTAAACATAACTTGGTAAAGGATATATTCAAAAGCTTACACACCATAAAAACGGTCAAAATGATATTTGCATTTAATCCAATAATAATTACTGATAAACTTTAGTAAGATAAAATATTTATGAAAATGGTTTACAAATCAAAAATAGGCATCTAATCTAATAATTTAGTCTAAAATGTGTTCATATCAAATAAACTTCACCGGGGAACCGACCTCAAAAACCGACCTCAAAAAATAGAATAAAAAATGCTGTTCTTTCTATCTGCAAACTAGGAATTCTAACAAACTGACAGCTCAGTGACAGATGTGCAGCTGCTTTCAAAGGCTTCAGTCTTCATTCTAGTAAGTCTTCAACATGATTTATCAATTCAAAGAAACAGACATAATCACATTCAGTTTACGCACTTCGCCCTATTCAACTACTCGGCAACATTAACCCTTTCGCCCCTATGGCTCCTGTGAGTCCGTTCCCTGTCCCCTAGGCTTCTGGGGAAAATTATGGGGTTGTTTGGGGCTCCCACATAAACTCAAATATCTTGAGCAAATGTTAACATAGAACAAAAATGTTTTCACCAGTTTCCTCAGAATTGAACTGTGTTTACTTCCAGCATAGAATATTTAATACCACGAAGAAAATAAAAACCGGCCGTGCGGGGATTAGGAAAAGATGCAGAAACCCCAAAAGCGGCCTTACGGGGACTGGTATCGGTAGCAAAAGCCGCTTTTGCGGCTTTGCGGGGTGACAGTGTTAAGGTCTCTTCAAACTGCTTTGCTACGTACTCTAATTTACATCCAACCTTTGACACCCACAGTAATTCTTAAAAGTCATATTTACATTCAAATTTTTTAAACAGCAAATCATGAAACATAACTAAATATAATCTAGAGATAAAGGTGTCAATGTTAGAAATAATCCAAAGGTATGCAAGCCTCTAATATATATAGCACAAATAATAGTAATAATAATAATATTATTATTATTATAACAATGATAATACACTTTTGTGTTCAAACGCTAATAATACCACAAGTCACAGCCTCTAATAAAAATTTACTCATTTACAACACATCACTCAGTCTGTAAAGTCTAAAAGTCAGCTGCTAGAATGTCTTATGCATTGAAATCATACAACATACATCAATGTTGTTATGCAGGACTAACAATGCCACTTAAAATAAAAATCACACATATGTCCTCTACAATGTCTTGAAAACAAAGCAATTCTTGGATTTCATGTTGCCCCTACTCCCCTTAACGCTTAAACTAGTTGTCACTGAACTTGCATTTGATATTACAAATGATGGAGTTAAGAGATATTATAAAATCCAAACAACACCACAGCCACTGTAATGTACAGTCAAATACAATTAATATCAGCTCTAATGCTCTTACTATGTGCTATTAAATGGAGTCCTTGAAACAGTGATATTGAGTGGAATTAACAGTAACATTGTATTGACAGTGCTATGGATAAGAAAAGCTGCAATTTTCCCTATGCCACTCTTGTTTCTGGTCCTTGTGATAACTTTGTTAATAAGATCACACATTAACCCTTTTCCTGTTTGCCCCGAGAATACTCGTCCATTTTACATTACGTTACAAATAAATGAACGGTAAAAGGGTTAAAAAGCTTATAAAGCCAACAGAGAAAGTAGAATACGTATGCAATGTCATCAGGAATTGAATAACTTTAGAAAGACGAGGATTTCACAGGACATAAGTACAGAGGCTGAGAACTGAAGGGCTGAAAACTAACAGAGAAAGATGGAAAGACTTTATTTCTAAGTCAGTCGCTGGACGCAGCTGCAAGGCACCAACTTGGCTTGAAAAACTTTGATGCCAAATTACAAAGATAAGAGAGGTAACACTAAGGGCAATACCCGACTATAGCATCGGACATCCAATGCGCAAATCACTATAGCATTTGTAAACCCAATTTTAAAATTACTGCAGCTATACAAGATGCTAGAGCAACAATACCAAAACCAACATGTCTCGTTACTCATATTGAGAATATAAACTTTTTAACCTGTCCACCACAATTCTTGCTTCATCACCAAGCTTTACAGCTGTTGATATTAAACCAAAGTCTGTTGGATATGTCAACTAACAAAGCCTTCAAACAAATCTTGTCTGCAACTGAAGACCAAACTCTCAACTGACCAATGAAATGACATGCAAAGTCAGCAAACAGCTCTGTTAGAAAAGGCAGAATGAAATTATCTAAAATAAAGCCAGGAAGTGAATTGCATACAATGCCTGCATGAGACACAGGCAAACTACTGTCCGTGTGTGAAATCCAGCTCTATGTCAATGCTGCACCATAAGAACCATAGTTGATTTTCAACTTCAGATACTGAAACACAAAAACACCAAACAGAATGTCACCCCAAACCTGACACTTAACTGCCAATTAGCAAAAACAACTAAAACTACAGTAAAAAGGTAAAGGTAGTCCCGGTGCTGATCTCCGGTTACTAGGCAAGCAGCAACGCAGGTGGCTTGCGCCATTAATCTAGAGTACCTGTTGCCATTACACTATGGTACTTGTGGCAATTTGGTGTCGCTGCATAATTCATAGCTCAGCAGTTGAACGCTACCTTTCTAACTCACTTAAACCTAACTCAGTTGAGATGAATGTTTTAGAGCTGAACAAAAAGCCGAGAACCAGAACATCTAAAGGCAGATTGCTGCCTAAAATAAAGTCTATCAAAGTTTGATTAATCACCAAAGAACGCAGTCTTAATTATGTTGACTATTGTGCACAGCACAACCGTTCCTCGCGTTTCCTACTGCTACGCCAACACAACTAACATCATGCATTGATTTCATAGCATCATTACCAGACATTTATCCTGCGACATATTTTACACTTATGAAAGCCAGTCTCATGGCTATACCTAGAAACTGCATGCGGATTTTGACTTAATTCTTCAATAAACATTCCAAAGATGTCGGTCATAAACAACCAATTAAAGTTCTCTTGACCTGCAAACCTAGATTACGGAACACTATCTTAATATCAGAATTTCTCTGTGGGTTGTCATATCAGGATATTTATTTAGCTTCAAAGGAGTTAAATAACTTAGACTCTGACAGAGACAAGTCAAACAGCAGAAAATAGTTGCCTGAACAAACAGAAAAGGAGCCACCTGTACAACCAGGTAGTGATTTACCTGTATAACGAGAGACGGTCCTTCCACGACAATCTCCGGGGGAATCTGGCTGAGCGGACAATTCTCAATGCTCATAATCTGAAGGTTTGAGCAAAGTGCCAGCTCTGGTGGGAGGTTGTGAAGGTTCAGGTTGTCATTTATGTACAATGATTCAAGCTTTTCCAAAGAGCCTGAATGAATGAAATGGCAAACCAAAATTCAAATCCATTGCTCTGTCAGAGAAATTCTATCAAAGACGACGCACAGATTGATTAAAAATACAAATCTCAAAAGTACTAATTTCAACTACAAGCATTACAAGAATCATAATTGTCTAAATATAAATATGATGGCAATGAAACATAACATTATATAGCACTGTTTCTGATTGCTCACTCAGAAGTACTATGACTATTTAACCGCTTGAACAAGTGAACCAAGATAACAGAGAACATTTTTAAGTATTTAAGAATAAGTCAACAGTTGCAAAGAGCCTGTGCAAGTACTGTCAAACCTTTCAAAGTTCATAATCAAGACTGTTCGTATTGTGTTACATTATGCCGAATTGGCATTATCTCAAGTTTTTCGACAAATGATAATACTGATTTTGAATTGTAAATAATTAATACAACATTAAGAGGAATAACAATACACAGAGTTTTAATGTAGCTTTTTCATAAACTGCAAACATCAAATCATAACATCAATGTGCCTTCCCTCAGTCATGATCAAATTGATTAAATGACAATAAAATATATTTTCAATTTTGAACACAAATTTGTAATGTCATAGAGCAACACTAGGCCTACAACTAATGCTCTCAAGACACCAACATCCTATGTATTTCATTGGTCGCTTTACCGGGGACCCCGAATATATCCATCCATTTTACGTTGAGCTACAGTTAAATGCACAGTGAAGGGGTTAAGAGTGTCACAGTTCCTTATAATTATAGAATAAAAATGATGAAAAGAAAAGAAAACTTATTGTTACAATCACTGTCAGTCAGATTTTATACATTAATCTAATCAGTAAGTTACCTATTTCTCTTGGCACTGAAGCAAGATTATTTTCACCAGCCCCAAGATAGGTTAAGTTATCTAGGAGTCTAAAACAAGAAACATTAAGAAACACATCTAACATCATAAACACTGAACAAATGGCCAAAGTCCAAATAGCCTCATATTTGGGCTCGACCATCTATGACAATTCCTCTTGGACAATAACTGAAAAGTTATCAGATATCATCAGATGATCCAATGCACAAAAAGGGTCAAGAAAATTCATCAATATTATAAGACTATAATGCAAATATCTATATGGCACATTTTGGAAGCCGGGTGGCTGGGTCAGTTAACAATGAGCACAGGAAAACTCAGACAATGAGAAAAACCAGGCAGATGTTGCACTGATCCTTAGCACCCTCTTAGGTCAAGTTTGACAGCAAGTGGAATGTTTCAAGTCAGATTAGATACAGGTCTCCCTTTTCAACTTCTCAGTCAACCAAGGGCTCCACGCCCAGCCAAGATGTAAAACCATTGACGTAGAAAATTGAAACACTTTGGACATGTAATTAATGAGAGCGGACAACTTATACATGACGATACTGCACAGCAGAATTAACGGGAGGAGGAAGAGAGACCAGCCCTGTAGGTGATGGATGGATGATGTTGTGGAATGAATGAGAAAAATCAATCGTTATCAGTTGCATCAGAAAACAAAAGACGGAGACCCTGAGCAAATGCAGTGAGAACGGAAGACCAGCCCATACCGTAATGCAAAGCAAATTCAAGCACAATTCTTTTGCAATGTTCTTCCTATAACTGCAACACTAGACTTTAAAATAAACCTCCGTTAACATTACTTTCACCCAACAGATTTATTCATAAATTAGTAACAAAAACTGAAAGTTGTCTGCTTGACGACAGACCATTTTCAATTTCAATGCCAACTGCATTTGAAGAACTAATGCACGATGGCATGTTTCATTCCACGTAAACTCAAAATTAATAAATCAAAAACTTATGACTGGGTGATGTACAGAAGTATTCGTAAGTTCTAACCCAATCTGTTTAGGAAGGCTGGTGAGTTGATTTGACTGAACAACCAGTTTAGTCAGGTCAGTTAGATAACCTTCACAAAGAAAACAAAAAACCATTTGCCAGCATTCACAAGAAAGAGAAAAGCCAGCAAACAACTTCTATTTAGCAAAATCTTGTTAAAATTGTACATCTATATAGGATGTAGTCTTTTCAAGAACAATGAATTCTTATTCCACAATGGATCTATTTAAAAATAAATGGTTGTGGGTTATTCTGTTAAATTAATTTTTTTTAAATCACTACCGATTTCAGGAGGAAGCAAGTCAAGCTTATTTTCTTCAACATCTAAGACTCTCAACTTCTTCAGGTTACTAATGGTACTGGGAAGCCTCTGCAAAACAAAACAAAACCAAAGCCCAGTGTACAGATTCACGATGAATGCATTCGGTACAACTCAAAACCTAGCAGATTCACACCAATGCTTTAAATGCGCCTAAAAGCAGAAACGACCGTATTTCCATGCATACAACAATCACATTACATAAATTTTAGATTTCTTCCTCAAGAGCTTTACTTCATTTTGTGCATCTTTTGTTAATGTGACTGTTAAGTGTCCCACTCTGTATAACTTTAGCCTGTGCATGGTGCTATATAAATTGTGTCCTATTGTTAGGCCAAAACATAATTTAACTTATGCATCAGAGATCTGGAGATCAACTGCCAATAGCATTTCCTGGTGCATTCATCAAAAACAGTTAGAAGTGCAAATGACAACAACATTCAGTGCTACCACTTACTCTAAGAAGATTGTTACTCAGGATGAGAACTTCCAATTTCTCCAGCTTGTCGATGTCGTCAGGAATCTTTGCCAATTGATTCGTACCAAGATTCAGTTCGACCATGTTCACCCAACTTCCAGTGTCTGCGCAAAGAGTAACAGGCACATACAATTTAATACAATAAAACCACTGTACATCAACCACTTCTACCAACCACAGTCATGGATAAAACATGCAAGGATGTCCAAATAGAACTAGCCATAATTCTCAAAAGCCACAATCCCAAAACACGAATGTCCTACAAAATCGTTTCTCTCCACAGTCCTCCGAAAAGATTAAAAAAGATACTTACTTGCCTACTCTTTTACATTTACAGCTAACAAAAGTCCTACAATAGCAACAAGACAAGTTCATTACCGAGGGGCAGAGAGCCAAGTAAATTGTCCTTCATGTTCAGTTTGGACAGATAATGTGCCTGTGAGAATATACCGTAAGGTATCTTGTCAATTTGGTTGTGCTCCATGTTGATTGACTATAAAAGTAAAAAGCATTTGGTGATAATTGTCATGGATGTCAACATTTTAAAATAGCTCTATCATAAAACTGAGACACATAAAACACTCACTTTGTTAAGTAGAAGCAAATTTTGAAGAAGCAAAATGATGTAAACCAAAAGTTTTCATGCAGAATCTTACATCATAAACAATATACCATTTGAAGCAAAATGCTACAGACCTCAAAATGTCACAGTAACCAGAATTAACCTTAGTCTATTTCTAAGACATATTTTGCAACATATTCTATTTTTTGTAATTAATAAAATTTAAAAATGAATTGATCCTTCTATAAATTACTTCTAAAATGCAGAAAGAATGTAATCAACTTATATGCTAAAACGAGTCAAAACAGAACATAAAAAATGGTTACAGATTACGCGATTGAACAGAATTTCATTTGACTTTATTTAGTTCAAATGTAATAGCATTCCACAGAAAAACAAGCAAACAAGAACTGTGCATCCGATGAAGTACCACAACTGAGCAGAACTGGGCCGGTCCTCCGGTCGGATAAGAAGCAAAGGAATTGCGAGACAGTGTTATGCTCTGCAGCGCTGTCAAACTGGAAAGGAGACCCTCCTAGCAACACAACAAACAGTCCATCCATATTCCAGTATGTACGATTGTACATACTGCAATGAATACTGTTTTTAAACTATTGCATTTTACCCATATAACACGCAACTGAACAAAGCATGCTACAAATGCATGGGTTGAGTCGGCATAGGTGCACAGTTGTCTCTAAAATTGTTAAAATCTATGGTTTATATAATATTATGTGGAACCGTGGCTTATAAGTCGAATGATCGTCACTATCGTTAAGCTGAAGACGAATCTAACACAAATGCCAAATAGTCAATGCATTTTTCTAGGAAATTTTGAAGTTTTATTTGCCTTACAAAAAGGTTTCTAAAATTAACTCAAAACCCTGCAGAGCAGCTGAAAATCAAAAATGAAATTGAACGACCTTCTGTCAAATTTTGTTCTTATGAACCTTCCATTGACTTTCATTCACACAACATAAATGTTCCGTCAAATACAGCGGACCATCTGCCGTCTAGGTTAAATCAGTACAATGTGAATGCTCAGAACACCTTTTGTTGGTCATCAAATAAAAGTGACGTCTGAAGCATTATGTATTTATTCACTGACACTGCCAACAGATGTCTGAATCAATCAACATAACTATGGAAAACTTCATGCTTCCCAACTAGAATTGTTGACCTGACTGGCCGCCAATGAAGCATGGACTCTACGGCAGTTTTGTTGCAATTTCTTGAGCCACCCTATCAGTGGAACATGTGATAGTATGATGGCCATGTTTTCATTGTTGTCTTGGTTACATAGTGATGCCAACTCTGGAATCAAACAGAGAAAGTGGAAGGCTATGCTGGTAAATGAACAGAGGAAGAGTTCAAGACCACGTGATGGCAAGGCATCAATAAAAATAACTCACGTGGAAAGGTGCCATGCATGCGCTGATGGTGTGCACAGTGCAAACCAGCAAGCAGGGCTACACATAATATTGCAGTAAACATCATACTAAACTGGGAACAATACAATCTAATGCAAACAAGAAATAACAGTGTCACTTCATCAGCAATCACAATCCAATGACCATCACTTCTAAACAATGAAAATGCGAAATCCGCTACTGACCGGAAGCTGTGATATCATGTTGCCTTCAACGTTAAACTCGTCCATCGAGTTGCAACAGCTAAGAGAATTTGGAATCTGAGTCAGTTGGTTGTATCTATTATAACAAAATCCTCACATTAATTATTAATTCCACTCACTCAATAAGAATAGGCAGGTCTGATTGTAAAAAAATACACTGTGAACTTTGCATCTTCACAACTTTGTTCACTAATATTTAAATTCACACTGAAACTGCATTTTCCGATTGATTGACTGACTACTGCGTACAGCTTTGAAGACAAGAAACTAGATTTTCAAAGGCAATCTCTGAAGTGAACTGATACATTATTTCAACTCTCTTTACACGTATGTACAAAATGATTAAAAGAAATACAATTTTTTCAAAAGCCAAATACAAGGAATTGAATCAATTTTGTATAAGAACATAAAGCAGCAGTTCCCAAATGGTGGTACGGTTACCCTTAGAGGTACATTAGCTGTTGTAAAGGGGTATGCGAAGGAAATACTTTTTTTTAATTGTAAAGAAAAATAGAAAAGAGATGATCTATCATCTAAAGATTGGTGTGAAGGGTAACAGTCAACAAGTATCCAGAGGGAATTTGAGTGAAAACAGGGTTATACAGGCGTGTATGGGGCTAACATCATGTACCCTAATTATAGCAAAAGAGTATGGAAAGAGTACAAAATTACTGAGAAGCAAAAAAAGAACGTCACACTTTTTTTAGAGAAAACTTGTGAAGTGATCTCCAAAATTTATTCAAATGCCAATATAAAAAAGACAGACCGTAAAACTAACAAATTATTCCAAGTGTTGTATGTTAAGTGCCCAGGGGCACATGCGAAGTTCACTTGTTTGGGGGTACATTTTAAGAAACGCTGGGAGCTGCTGACATAAAGTCAAGTAATCCAAGGATTGCTGCTTTAAATAGCAAATAATATCCAAAGGTATTCATGTGATGAGAGTGAAAAAGGTTACCAGAAGGGGGAAAATTCTTGCTAGTTGGTAACCCAAATTCAGTCTAGTGAGATTATGGTATAATTCTCAAGAAGCAGCAATGCAACAGGGATGTATATACAATTCTAATGAATTCAACACACTACAATGAATCTCTAACTTACAGGCAAGTCTTAACTGTTATCCATCTGACACACAAGACATTCCTCAGCGATAATGTTTATAGATCATAGAAAACAATAAAAAATTTAATAGCATAAAGTAGATATTCCCAAAATATAAAAAATTTCTGCAATAGAATTGAATCAAACCAACCTCAAACCAAGTCGAGTTAGAGATTTCAAATTGCCAATACTCTCCGGGATATCTAGAAGGTCATTGTGCTGCAAGTCAAGAGAACTCATCTGAACACAATATCCAATCTCTAAAGAACAAAACACAAAATAAAAAATAACCAATGAAAGCAAATAAATACACGGTAATACAGCACGCATATTCAATCAAAATTGAGAGGTCAGAGACAATCTGAAAAAGAGGAGATTAAATCATAAATTTTCAAATATAAGCAGTCTTCAACCATTGCAGACAGCATTGAGGTAAAATTAATAAATAGCTTCTAAATCAATATATATCCTAATTACCAATTGGAAGATGCTCGAGGTGATTGTGTGATACATCAAACGTGGTTAAGTTGACCAGGCAGCCAATGCCCTGAGGCAGCTCACGGATTTTATTCTCACGCAAGCTCAAAATAGTCAAATTCTAAAGAAAACCAAGAAAAATAGCAATAAACAGCTTAGGTTAAGAGCTCTTGGCGACTGAATCAATTATATTTTAGTTTCTACTTTTGAAAAAAACTATGGTATGAATTTTATCTTCAATTTAAAAAAAAAACATTGTTCTAGATTTCTGCATAACGTATCAGTCAGTTTTACAGCAAGATTTTAATATCAGCAGAAATATTGACAATCACAAAATTTTTCAGATATAATAATTATGATATCAAAACTTAAATTTGGTCTCCAGACGTATCTTAGAATTCCTCTATAAAACATGTTGATGCCATAACTGCTGCCTGTGAACTACATTCCTAATTGCAATCTAAAATGTGATTTGGACTTTTGCGGTAGTCTGCTGTCAATCGGGTGATACATCAAACTGATCAAACTGTCAATACCAAAATCAGATGCAAGCTCAAAATCTCATCTCTTTTGTAGTATACATAAAAGTTTACAGAAGCTTTTATGTCATCTTTCATGTAAAGAGAAGGACCTTGGAACCAGCAAAGTTTAATCGAATCAATTTTCCCACAAATCATTTCCATTTAAGTTGAATCAATTCTAACTTTTATTAATTTTTACTCAAAATTCATTTTGCTTTCATTTACATAATTTGTCAGTAATTCATAAAGACACTTCTCATCTGGCAGTTCTTTCATAAAAAGAAACCAACCATTTAAGCTCCTGTAATAGAAATAGAAAGGGCCAGAATTAAGTCTGAAACTACAAAACACCACCAAAACTAATCAAATAATGCGAAACAATGGTTTTGCAAATAAAATTTCATGAAGAACTGCTCTGCTACAATGAACACATTTCACGTTCATCATCATGTGACATTTGCACCAAAAACACAGCTGTGTGCCATTATCCATTTCACACATTGCACAACCAGATGCTAGAAACACAGAAACATGAGCAAGTAGAGCGGACGATACCTTCAAAGCCCTGATGTCTTCCTCAACGATTCGAATTCTATTGAATCGCAAGAACAGATGTGTCAGAGACGTCAGTCTATAGATCACAGGTGGAATCTGATAACACACACAAATCATTTTCTAAAACTTTTAATACAATTTTCTAAAAAAAAGTCAGAGATTCCACAAAATATCAAACAGATTTGTAATTGGCAGTGATCATAAATAAATGGATCAGTCATAAATCCTACGAGACTATTTTTGCTGGATTAGCTGCAGCATGTCACCATAGGACCAACATATTTTAAAAGACTAAAACCAAATGAACAGAATCAACTTACACTTAAACAAACAGCTGTTTCAAATGACTGCACTCAGTGTATTTTTACCTCGTTTAGCTTGTTATGTCTCAAGTCAAGGATTCGTAACTTTTTCAGATTCATGAGTGACTCTGGAAGACTTGTGAGTGAATTCTCGCTCAACGCAAGCTGCTCCAGGTTTGTAAGGAAACCGATTTCAATTGGGAGAGATATGAGTTTGTTGCCATACATGTAGAACTCGGTGAGTTGAGTCAACTAAATGAAATGTAATAAAACTTATTAACTGTAAGAAAATGACATCATTAATGCAACGCTGAGCCATCGTCATACGTATGAATGACATTCACATTCGACTAAAATCAAAACATCAAATTATCATAGAAAATCACACACAATAAACTCACTTCAGTCTCTTGATCTTATTCATAGTAACAATTTTCATGTCATTTTAATACACCCAGAAACAAAAAAACATGAAATGCTCTGACAAATTGGTGGCTATAAAGTATAAAATGATACGCATGACATTTGTGGTGTACTGTATTTTTATGCCCATAGGTCGCCTGTCTAGGGATCATGGGTCATTATACTATGACGATGGGAGATTAGGGGCTTATTCCAATTATCACTGTGAAATGTCATTCTCATATGGAATAAACTACAATGTTGAAAAAGCTAAAAATATTATTAAGTTCAATATGAACATTCAAAACCTATTGCATCACATTTTCATTGCATATGGCCACAGCATTCTCAGACAGAAAGATCAAAGCTCCAATTTTTGAATAATGGAGGGTGCCAATAGAAAAGGAAGACCACACAAGTACAATACAGAAGAATGGCATGGAAGCAGTTTACAGGATCCAAGTCAGAGAGCAATTAACAGGAAAGAATGGCAACAAACTGTAGAGAAGGCATTTTATATACCAGCAGGCAATGAGTCCATGCTTGATGATGATGATGAGACAGACATAATACAAATGCTCAATACTATAGAACACAGATCCACAATGCTTTTAACGTATCACATAATACCCGTGGCCTGTTTAATAGGGCAATGCAAATCACAAACAGATCTGGTATATCAAAAAACCTGCTGTTCAAAACTTCATAGCAGCATGTCATTTTTCAAACAACAATAACAAAAGTCAAGTGATGTGTGATCCAATCAGTAGTCAGTCTCGACTGTGGGAATATCACAGCAGTCAGCAAAACATTAACATTATGCTCAAATTGTTTTCATAGAAGGATTCATAACAAAATAGTAAACTACTCACCTCTTTTATAGCAGGTGGCAAAGAACTGATCTGAAAGAAGATGATCAATATATAGGAGATGCTAAGATTGATCACACTTATCTCCACTTAACCACAATTAAATCATCATCATCATCTTTGCTTTCTGCCAGCTCATCAGCGGCAATAGCTAGACACAAAATGCTTCCAAGAAGTTCTATCTTCTGTCAATCGTCTTCCTTCTACTATTGTAATTCCTTTCATGTTCATGTCTTCTCTGATGTTGTCCATCCACTTTTTCCTGGGTCTTCCTCTTCCTTTGTTTCTTTCTATTTGAGTGTAGAGTGCCTTGTATGGTAGTCTCCTTTCATCCATTCTGTTGACATGTCCATACCATTTTAGTCTTTTTTTTCTAATTTTGTCGATTATTGTATCCTTCATGTTGAGACGTTGTCTGATGTCTTCGTTTTTATTTTTTGTATTAAATAACTGACAGAAAAAAATATAATCACCACAACTACTTCAGCTGCAACAACTAGATATTTTAACATACATGTATCACTTGGATTATTCGTGTTCACACTGGTTTCCTTCCTTTGAAATTTGGCAAAAATAGAATTAACATTAAGAAAAAAATATTCCCATTTCACATTCCCTTAATTTTTCAGAAATCATATATCATTTTAAAAAAAGATCATGGAAACAATTCAGGCAGTAAAAATACTGCCAAAAAGAAAACAACTGGTTAGCTTAAATGGCTACGCCATGCAGATGCAGTCAATTCAATGTTATAAAAAACTAATAACGATAAGAGTTATTCATCACATCAGCCAACAAAATTGGTTTTACATTTTTGCTCCATTAAATGGCCAGCATGTTCAGAATCATCAAAAATTTCATCAATTCTGAGTCATCTCTGCACGTAGCTTTCTGGTTCTCGTGCAATTCCAGTGGCTGTAATATTGGAAATAAAATCCCAAATTAATCTTTAAAATTTCACAAAATCTGTAAAACAGAATAAATCTGTGGCTACTGTACGTTAAGAATGACACAAGTGGCAGTGCAAGTAACCTGCTGTCTGCACAGATCGAGTCTGATGTTGCCTTCCTCTCGACATTTATTGATCACCTTTGACAAGTCCTACAAAATAAATGCCAAGTCACAATCATTACTTATCCAGGCTTGAACTCAATAAGACAGGCCGACTCTGCTCAAACCCAGTGTTCTTGAGATTCAAAGTAGCGCTTCACTTGGCACTGTGTTAAGCCTAACAGATCATAGAATAACTGCAAAGGGCCACAGTGACAAGCAAAAAGGTCCTGAATGACTGTACCCAGTGTAAATGATTCTAAAGGCGGACTTGTTATGAACAGACATAAATCATGGCATACTCAGTTGAGCACAGACTTAATAGCATTCCAATTGGACAGCTTGAAATCAAGGCAGAGCATCTGAATAGCATGCAAATTATCAGGACAAGTGGAGATGTCACGCATACCTAAACGCCAATTTCTTTAAAAAATGTACAATGTGTCAGAAGAATAGAGCAATACACTACAATACAATAACACTTAAGGTTGATCAAAATTTTGTACCATGCAACATCTTAAAGTGAAACCGTAAAATTAATCAAATCAAAATTGACAAAAAATTAACTATTCATAAATACACCAAAATATAAAAGCCCAATGGTACACATAAATGGGCATTCAATCAATGCTAAAGATCAAAGCTATTAAAGGATCTGGACTTGGCACAGAACTTGAAGAGGAAACAATGCTATAATTGAAAAAGAAACAAGACAGAAAAGAAAACTGTAAAAGAATACTTTGAAAACTGATTACTTTCACTTACAACATCCGTCTTCTTCTTTCCTCCTTTAGACTTCCGTGGTTTCATTCCCGGCTGTTCTTGAATGACAACATGCTTAATCGTCTGGTTCACTTCTGGAACCACGGCTTTAAGCTGACAGAAAGACAGGAGAAGATTTCAAATTCTCAAATCCAAATGACAAGAATTACAATACATAGCTTATAATGACATGCAGGTATTTCCAGTCCACAGCATGATAATAACAGAGATCATAGCTTGCTTTTAACTCCTTTACCGGGAACCTGAATATATCTGTCCATTTTACATCGAGTTACAGTTAGCGGTAAAGGGGTTAAGACACAGTCTCAGCAAATATATGAAATTTGAATCTTTTAAAACAGCTTTATCAGATGAAGTTCCTGAAACAAATGAATCACTGATGGATGACAGCATTGTATCAATGTGTTAATCTCACATACTTCAAGCACACAAAAATTAGCAGGATAAGAAGTAATGTACAGATTGAAAAGCTCACTTTGTGGGCTTACAGCACATGTCAAGGCAAAGGTAAAGGTAGGTCCTGTACTCGAGCCTGAGCGTTGGGTTCCGGCACTTATCTCCGGTCCAGACAATCAGCAACATAGGTGGCACAAGCCATTAATCTGGGGTAGGTTGCCATTACTTTCCCCAGGCCCACATTTTACCTTGCAGCCTAATGCTGCTCCTCATTTTACTACTGCCCTCTAGCAAGTATGTGTATACATCTATAATCACAATTAAATATGAAACAATATCATCTCCTGTCCTGTTACTGTCATTATAATGAAGACAGACTGTATCAGAAGAACTGCCTACCTTCGAGTTTTGTTCAGTCTTGCCATCTCTGATCATTGCTTGTCCAGCGGATCCAGGCTCTTGTTGTCGGGTACTTAGGTCTGAGAAGTTATACAGACCAATGTCAGCTGCTCTAGAAGAGGCTCCCTCACTCTCTCCTAGTTCCAGACCAGATGAAGCCGGCACGCCACTGCTTTTACCAGGTATAAAAATGTACTGAGCCCCAGAATAATCAGCAAGTCTGGCCGCAGTTTCATGACACGTGGGGGCATCACCAGCCCCACTGGATTTTCCACTCCCTCTGTGATTCATAACAGACTACTGCTTAGAATTAGTCTTCTGCTTAGAACTGAGAATTCCCCAGATAGTTTGACTCTTCGAGTGACCAAAGTTTCTTCCAAAATGCTACTTGTCCTGTAATTCTAAATGGAAGTAAAATTTCTCCAAACGCTTTAGTACGTTCAGTCTACCATTCGGGCGAGCACCCTGTGATTCCAGAAGACCTTGAAAGACAACACACGTGGTCTAAAAGAATCTATTTATCTATGTATTGCGCTATATCAATGTGCTATATTTTACTGTCTCTATAGAGCTTTCAACAGAACTTCTTTCAGTGTTTATGGACTACTTTCAGTTATGCCATTCTCGCTCACGTCTACCCCACTATTTATTAAAACAAATAAATCTAAATGTAATAAGCTGGAATAAAAATTCTAGTAAAAGAAATCCAACAACTTTGCAACAACTGAATTTAATTAAAGTAAATTCATGTATTTTGGGCCAATGTTGGTTCTTGTCAGTTAATTCACTGCCAATAGTTTATTCAGTAGGGTTTAGGGTTAGGTTTAGGGTTAGTGTTAGGGTTTGGGTTAAGTTGGCTGTGATTTTACCGAAAAGCTCTTACATTTATCAAATGTTGGCTGTGAATTAACCAACAAGTACCCCAATGTTATTTAATTTGTAATTAAATTAATTTAATTTTTAATTAAATGTAATTTAATTATTTAATTCCATGCAGAACTGTTCACAGTTGCTGTGCACTTCAATTAATTATAAGTTCTCTGAGGGTAAAACGACGACTTCTATCTAAAATCCAACCAATCGACTAACTGACTACTTCTATAGCGCCATTTTAATACTGCACTTGACAGCACTCGGTGGTTACTCCGAAGTATTATTACAATCAACGGCCAAAAGCAGTCGTTTACGGCGCACAATAAATCAGGAAATACACAGAAAGTGTGAAAGATGTTATCACCAGGCGTCTGCGAATAATCAGCTACCACGGTGCAAGCACAGAAGACGCTATATAAATTCACAAGAGACTTTACTTAACCATAATGACTAATGACTAGCCTACTCAACAACATCGTCAACAACGATCCCGATTAAATCAACTTTAACACAACGATAAAACGGTCGACGACAACAAACCTTCTCTGCGATCGATCGTCGCATTTATAGTCGACTTAAACGCAATTTTAAAAATGCGAAGAAATCTTTCTGCATTTGCTATAATTTTATGTACACACAACCACAGCCTCCATTTTGCTGATCAACGGACCGACGCGCCGCCGGTGTTGCCGCCGACCATTTTAACGACAAACCCATCGCCCTAAAAATTACAAAGTGACCAATTCTCCAGAATTTTCCATTCTTTCCTATCCGCAGGGCAGAGGTTGGTGGGAAATTTTTAAAGGCGAGGACTGAGGATCCATTATATTTTTCACAAACAAATTCATTTTAAGTTCGAACGGATGCAGAGATAAATGGTTATAGGCGGGTCCAGAGGAGGACACAGAGGAACGCACTCTCCAGACATCCCCAGTCACACCCCAAAAGTTTGTTTTGTTATTTAATTTTTCATCAGAGCAAAAACCAGACAAGTCGTAAAAGACACCAACGGTAGGACGTCGTCCATTCAATAATTGTAGCTACGTGCATATAGTTTTATACGGATGAGGCAAGGCAGAATGGGAAATGAAGCACAGTGTTCCAAGATTGCATTCCTGAATCCCCCCTGCGTGAGGTCATAAAAGGTCATAAAAGAAATTGCACACTCTAAAAAGAGTCTTTTAACGAGGCTTGCTTACTTGCGTTTCAATAAAGAGCGCGAACAAGATCATCGTTTCAATCTTCGTAACATTATTGTATTTTTAATTTTTAAAATCTTCTTAATTTTCATTTTAAATTCACTTTTACGCATCTAGGTAAGTATTATTCCATTTATAATATCCGTGTTATGTTTAAATTAGCTAGTTGATAGGTCAAGATGATTAAATAACGATTTAATATAACAGGACTGTCTCCACCCCTACCAAATCTGCTGTAGCTGCTGGTCTGAGTCATGGGGTTCTGAATTCAAACTTCGGTCTCAGCATAAACATCTCGGTTATTTCTGTCCCAGGGGATCGCCCAGTCGACTCAGCTGTGAATAGGCTGATTACTCTGTGCACTGAATGACGGCCGGATCAAGACTTGCAACAGCCGTCATTCGGCCGATGCCGTGAAAAACGAAGGCATATATCCTTCGGTTTACCTGCGGATTTGAATCTACGGGACGACCTTAACATGTTTTAGCAGCAGCAGTTAGACTGATTGTTTCGTGTGTTGTTATGGTTGATGTTTATTTTATTGTAGAAATGTTGAGGACAGAACCGATGTGGCTAGGCAGTCCATCTAGTCCATCGAGCCCTACAGGACAACGGCTGCAGACCCCATATCTGCCCCCATATTTAATGGGAGAATCATTGTACTCTCTTCCAGTTACAGTATGCTCTATTTACAATACTTATGATGCAGCCATGGTCTTATGTATAGTTAATACTGGAATGTAGTGTTTGGCAATTGATAGTATTTAGTCCAGTGGAATGCCAGATGTTTTGCCCTCAAGATGTTTCTGCCATCTTAGTGCAACCCTGACAACTGGTGCATAGCATGAGGAAACTTGATGTAAAGATCTGCTGTTTAAGATACAATGCTACATAGTATAGAACCATCCCTTTGATATTTATTAAACTAGTGTGACAGTTTTTTTTACGTTGGTATAATGTTTTTGGATTTGTGGTTTGAGACAAAGTTTGATGAATGTTGGGGTTATGATAGGGAGGGGCAAACATGCCCCCATCGTGTGTTTAAAGTTTAATTTATAGTGCACAATAAAAATAGCAAAAACAAAGATCAACAAACTTGTGAGGAAATGGGTTTCCACAAGTAAGTGATTTGTCACAATGCTTGTCATTTTTCACAGAAGGTAGAATTAATACTTGATCACGGCTGTTGCAGTCAAATCAGCAGTCACTTTGAGGTAGATATGTCTGTGGGATGGATGATGTGGGATGGATAGTAAGAGTCATTGGTTATCATTATTGTTAGCATGTTTAGGAAGTGATGCCAGTGTAGTTTGTCCAGGTGGAGTGACATAACTTGGTCATTCCAGCAACAGGCTAGCATAAGTTGAGCTGACATGTTAAGGGCTGACTAGAAGCAGTTGAGTTGGATTTTATGAAGCCTGAGGTGACAAAACAACTTTGGGACAAATCATTCAGTCGGCAGATAATTCTTCTTTAGGGTGAATCATCTTAGGAATGTACTGAATACAGAGGGAGGCATTATGTGAATTTGAAAGGTCTTATTGCTGAACCTGTGTGTCGTTGCATGAACTGTATAGAGAAATGTTTGATATGTGGGCTCTGTCTATGAATTATACACATACTGTATGCTTATGTATATATTTATGTATCTGGATTCAGATATTAATCTTAAATACACTAAATTTGAAAATAAAGTAAACAAGACTACTGCTCTGCTTAATGATTTAGCCAAATGCCAAATCTGCAACAAAAAATGTCAGCCCCACCGCACGTTCGTCCATTGGTCGCACTCCTGCCGGCCGAAGTGCATACCTCGGCAATTCAAGAACCAGCTTCTATGAGAAGTAATCAGTTGTTGTTGGAGTCATACTTTAATAATCATAAATGCTTTATGCTGATTGAAACATATAAAAAGCTTACTAAAAATGTTGATAATTGTGTTCCTCTTATACATATTTTTCTTAATTAATTTGAATATTTTCTAAAGAGTATGGAAGCAACTACCAAAGTTAAATTTCAAACGCATTCGTGAATAAAATGCATTGAGAAATATCAGCGTCATAGAATATTCTGTCACAATGGCTCTTGTCTGTATTAATTCAAATGATTCTTTTAAAATAGGGCAAAGAATGTGCATAATTTGAAAGGAAATTATATTGCATTTGAATGCAGGACTAGAATTGCATTTAGATTGTAGTTGTAGCTTTGCATAGTTCAACTGACTGTGTAAAACTGTTGCTGCCGTTGTCAATGGATTTCATTTGCGTGTTTGGTTTCTTTGTTACAGAGAGGCCGAGAACCGCCAGCGCGGCGAAGATACGGTCCTCCGCCTGTGAAGATGCTCGACGAGAGTTTCTCCAATTCAAATTCTGTCAATCCGGCATCAAACAGAATGGTATCTAAGTTATCTCGTATCAATATATCGTGCTTAAATTTCTATGCATGTGTGATTTGATTAGCTGCCAGGTGGAGACGCGTGCCTTAGTAATCAGGCCATTAGACTAATCGATGTCTGACAAGTAATGATTGTTTGAGTGACATTTCATCTGGGTTACACAGTGAGTGACATTATTATCTGGTATATGCATTCAAATGATACTTCTCTGTTATTGTTGTTCATACGATATGCTAATATGATGTCACTCGTATGATATTTGCAGTTTTTCACTCAAGTGATATGCGACTGATAGACTGGAAGTCACTTACATGGTACAGACTGCCAGAAAGACTACATATTAGCAACATGTGATACTGTGAGATAGCTTGTGGATGGTTTTTGGCTCGAATGTTTTACCACAAGACATCATATAGGTTACTATTTAAGCATGTTTAGATGATTGATATATGCAGAGCTAATCATAGACAAAGTATGGGCTTTGTGCATTCAGTGTATTTTGGCCTTTCGTTATAGGATGAAGTTGACTGCCCAGATTTGACAGAAAATTCGTTTGGACTCTCCGCAAGTTTCAACCAGAGCCATTCGAAAACAGGTTATGACGTTTTATATACGACAGATGACAATCTGCATGTGCCCCTGGGCCATGTCTTTTATTATTACTTAAAGTTCTTTTAAATTGAATATAAAAGCATGGAAAGAGACGACGGAGTCAGTAAAAAATCCCGCTACGTCATTTTGTTGTTGTTATCTGTTGCTGTTAAGCATTTCTGTGTTATCATTGTGTTTCAAGCTGTTTGGAATTTTACATTGCTGGGTTCTGTGGGAAATATGATTTCAATATAATATATATATATATATATATATATATATATATATATATATATATATATATATATCATATTAAAATCGTTATTCTGTATGTCTGTTACCTTCAAAGCGTTCTGATTGGTTGACTATTTGTAGACAGTTTAGTCCTTACGTCGCGATGCATTGGTGGGCGATGTTCAAGACGACGTTGCTATTGGTAACAGTTGTTCGTAGTTTAACACGGTTTAGTCGAGTCATTGCAGTGTCAGAGGGTGGGCGTGCGACGACGTTGCTATTGGTAACAATTGTTCGTGTAGTTTGAAGAAGGAGAGCAATTTTAACGTACATTTTAACGCACACAAAAAATACGTGTACAGCGTCACAAATGGTCACAGTTGCGTGGTTTTAACGCATATAGGCCTAATTATTACGTGGTACAGACCTTGGCTAGGTGGCGATCATTGAAATGTTGTTACATGAATTACATCATTGAACTGTTGTATTATCAGCATGAATTCAATGATTGGGTATTAGGTATAGGTATTGGATTAGTATTATCCTGCATATATATATATATATATATATATATATAGCATCTTTCTATATATATATATATTATATATATAAAAGTCATTGTCTATTTTACATTTATTGGCATTATCAGATTACTTTAAATCTTTAGATGCTTATGCAGTGAACAGTTTATATGCTTGTACTTGTTTTGCAGGCAATTTGCTATGCAGACATCATTTCTCTATTGGCATGTTTTTTTCAAAGACTGACTTGTTAGAATTGCATCCAAAGTTTGTAATAAATTATTAATGAATTGTCTGAAATATTTTCTATTTCATTTAATAATGTAGTTTTTATATTTTAAAATTTCTTGATTGCAATAGGATGATCAGTGCTTGTGACTATGTGAAATTGACTCTTTTATTGTGTGTTGCTTTCCCACTTAGGCATGGGAATATTTGGCAATCAGTCGGTCACCAGGGATCCATCGGCCTCCAACATGACATATTCTTTCTTGAAAGGTCAGCAGATTATGTCGCCTTCACCAGCTCAGCTAGATCCTTTCTACACTCAGGGGTAAGTTATAGTTTGTCTGAACATTTTAAAACATTAGGCAAAGCCAGGAAGACAGCAGGCAGTCAAGCATCTGTGCTGATCAGCCCTTCCTCAGAAGTGACTGGCTTTCCAATAATTAATGTGACCCGTGTCGTTACGTTTCGGTCTTTTAAGTCCGTCACTGAAATTGCTTCTTTGTGTTTTGTCCTACTCGGATACAACTGCTCTCCATCAGTATTGTTTATGCTTTTCTAATGCAATGCAACATTCTTGATTGTCATATATATATATATTAAAATAGTTAATAAAATAGTTTGTTGAACTGATGTTGTGTGATTTTAGTTGTTTACAGAAACAAATGAGAGAATGAAACATTGGAATTAATTTGTTGACGATCGAAATTTGAGTGTGGAGCTGTATTTGACTTTTAAGTCGGTGGTTAGTGCTTAATTAATTTTGAATGTTACATCTTCTAATCGTCTGCGTTGATTTATATTCAAGTGAATCACTCAATTTGGGAGATGAATTGGATGAAACATGGGTGACAGTTTTTGGGTAAGATTTCTATAATTTGTCACTTGTAGTAGAAGCACTGAAATTCTTAATTGAAATACGCTACTCTTAGGAATCATTGTTGGTGGATGTATCTGCTTGAATGAAAGCATTACATGACTTGAGCCTAATTGTTTTAATATTTCCTGGCATTTGCAGATATGTTGGAATAAATATTTTCATGTCAAATGAAATATTAGATGTTTGCACGTCACTGCATCAAACTTGTTGTACATTGGGTTTAGTTGATGAATTCACCAAACGCATATGTATTTTTTGTCATTCAATTTGTGTGGAAAACATTTAACTGCCTTTTAAGAATGTCATGTTTTGTATTGCAGTAGTTTCATGCTGCATTAGTGTTGTTTTTTACAGCTTTCCTCAGTCGACCGAGTCATTTATTCTGCAGGAGTTTGCTTATTTCGGCACAATATTGAATCATGTGGTACGTCTGAATTTATAATATTGCTGAGAGCATTTTATTGGTTAATAGCTAATGATTTTAGAGTTTAGGCTTTATTGTTACGTAATTGTTGTTTGGAAAGGCTTTATGACAATAAGTTTTACCTTTAACGCTATTATTTGTATTTCTGGTATTTCGTGAATGTTCTAACAAAATGATAATCTCTAAAGTGTCTTGAATACTTCATGTGATTTATGTGGGTTTGACTGTTTGATTGACTCAAATTTTACATTGATAGCAGTCGGTTAAGAGTTTGAAGGTTCGGTTCATTTTACTGCCCTTGCATAAGCCTAGACACGTTGCCTAATTGTCTTAGTGGCTATCGACTGAAGTCTGCTGCACTGCTGCCTGCCAGAGAGTGCTACAGAAAAACAAGTATTATAACAGAAAATTATGATGTGATTATACCTGTTGTGCATTAGACTTTTAACCTGTGCGCCTATTTAGACTGCACTATCATGAACCTCCAGCTACGGTACACTTAGCTCATTAATTATTTTCTCTATTCTAAGACAATACCATTAATCTTCCTGTTTGAACATTAGTGTTCAAATAATTTGCAAAATAAGACGTGTTACATAACTTTAGAGTATCAAGGGAACCAAGCGTGTTATAATTGGAGTTGCAATAATACAGAAGAAGATTTGCATTTGAAATTGGCCTTTACCAATGGAGTGGAGGGGGGCTTTATACTGGACAGAGATGGTGCAACCAGGAGCGGCTTCGTATCATACGTGGCATCCTGTGTTGAATGTGTATACGATGACGTGTTTGGTGTGACGGGAGATGATGTCCGTAGTGTTGTGTTGTTCAGTTGTCATGATTTTCTATTGCATCTGATAGACAGTTGTATAATGTATTGTATATGATATACAATTGTTTGCTGAAATCCTAGGTTCCATCGGAGGGAAATTGGATGCACATTCAGTTTCAGAATAAGCTGCAGGCGAAGAGAGCTCTGAGCAAAAGTGGAAAGATCTTCGGTGGCACGATCATGGTTGGGGTCACTCAGTGTATTGACAAGGTAATTGCTCCCAGTTTTTTCCACTGCTTCTGTTGTTTAATACCAAGGCTTATCATCAGAACTGATTTAGTGATCATTAAGCATTACTTATTAGGATATTTCCAGCAGGTTGGAACTGAGTAATATGTTGTAATTTATTATTTGATTTAATTTATTATTTGTAGTTGAAGACTAAAAGAAATTTCTTCTCACAATCCATAATTTGAAATAATTCAGCTGCTTTCAGTTATTTTTAATTTTTAAAGATGATTTTGCAGATACTGTTAATGCCCGTTGTAAAATTTAACATTGTTCTTCTTCACATTAACATATATTAGTCTTTGTCTTTACATTATTTTGGCATTTCTCATTAATGTTCTGACAGCATTCAAACCGAATCACAGTTGAATTGCGCAGTTGTTACATCTCGACGCAGATTTTTCATCTATTATTAACTTATCTGCAAAACTGTGAAAAGTTCACGGAACAACTGTAAATTACAGTATTTGTTGGACTGTAATAATCTTGAAGCTTTGAAGGTTTTACATGGACTGCCATTTTCTTTTGAAAATGAATACTTGTTGGTGTTTGCATTTTGTAGAATGGTAAGAAGCAACGTGCAGTGCAATAACGAGTTCTTTTTCTTGTGGCTAATGTGTGTTGATCGGTTTCTTTGTTGCCTTGTAGTTGGTGATGAACGGTAAGAGGCCGAGCCTTCGTGCTTCAATGTCTCACGGAAATCTTCTAAATGGATCGCAAGCCAACAATCTTTTAACTCCGAATACATCGCAGATGAAGACACCGATGCGTCCGCTTACGTCCGGTTACAAAGTTCCTTTTGGTGACCAGGTCCTTTAGGCATTCTGCTGTTGTCTTAGTTAACCCCTTAACTGGGGATCCAAGATATATCCGTCCATCTTACATTGAGTTACAGTTAAATACACGGTTAAAGGGTTAAGGCTATTTTTTGTACTTATAGCCATATATTTGAGCGTTTATAACGAAGGCTGGGTAGAGGCTGTTTATACGAAACAAACTTAGGTGGTTTCTGTGTCGGGCGTGAAAGTCTGTTGTATCGTATTAATCAACTTATACAGAGGAGATGATTAGAGCTAATCTTTGCGATAATACCTTTTTGTATGTTGTACTTCTATGCTGAGGTCCCAAACATTTCTTTTGAATGGCGACTGATTTTGATAATGTTCAATAGATTTTTGATTCATCGTGAAATGATAACAGATCAGAAGGATTGTTTTGAAATATTTATATTTTCTGTGAGATAATTTTTTGTTTTCGCCATGTCAGAGTTCTTTAATTGTGCAACTGTAGGTAAATGAGACTGCTCCTGTGCCGCAGAGGAGCTCGGGCCTCGTATCAAAAGCCATGGAATATGTGTTCGGTTGGTGATGAAACAAAGACTTCACAAAGACATCGGACGCTGTTTCTGTAGAAAATTATTCCGTAGCAATATGTCTGCCTTTGGGAACAATTTTGTTTTGTTAACAGATTTTGTTTTTTAAAAAGAATTTAAATCAAATGCAGTTGAACTGACGCTGTTGAAAGTCAACTCCAATGTGTGGTTTTTTCTTAATCATGTGTTGTTCTATGGTTGAGGCTTTGTTGACTTGTGTAGGAAAGAATTTTAATCCTCAACTGTGTTGTTGTTGTACATCTATTTCAGTGTTGTCCCAACACATTTCATGTTAAAATATTATTTTACCAGATGATTTTTTACATTCACTTCCAACTTATGATGACCTCATTATGAGTGACTAAGCATTTCTGATGGCACAGGCTTCAATTTTACTTGAAAATGAACAACATTGAAAGTGCTCTCATCTTTTTGTTTGGCCATTTTTGCAGCTTTTGTGTGTTAACTGAGTTTACAACCTGTGGAATGTTGATGCCAATAAATTTCACATACTATCCAATATAAAGGGTGCAGTGGAATAGCGGTAGGATTGTTGCCATGCAGCTGGAGGGTAGCAGGTTCAAATCTGACCCTAGCCACTGCATAGATACCTTTGGCAAGTTGTTCGTCCTTAACTTTGCTCCATGCTTAAAATTCTTCACTTGGTGAATGGCTTAATGTGCACTAACAAGTTACACCCATTTAATAATAATAATACGTTTTTGCATTTACTTCTTTGAATATCGCGATGAATGTTGAAATCTATGGTACGGCATCTTGAATGAGTCACCTGTTCCTATCGAAATCACTCATTATTGTCTGAACTATACGAGTTTAAATTCTGATGATCGATGATTTCAAACGCCTGACTCAAATCGTCTATGCTGACCACTCCATGCCCAAACTCACCTGGCACATCATTATTATTTCCATCGGCAAAGAGTAAAAATGTGTTGCATGCATTTATTTTCTGAAAATGGCGTACATATTGAGACCTATAAGATCGACCTTTGGGGCATGGGGGGCGTCACGAGCCAAATATTGGGTGGGCCAACATGGCTATTTGCCATTCTTGGGTAATTCAATTCCCTTGCCTCCCATGGGGTCTGGAGCCCTGGACCCATTTTTTTACCCTTCCCGTCCTTACAGTTAAAAGTCTTCCCCTTTGTCCTCCTGAATGGGCAATAACATGGGGTCTGGAGCCCTAGACCCATTGTAATTTGCCAAATGAAATTGGGTGGGCCAAACACATTGTGCCGGTTCCAGGAATTCTTGGTGGGTGGGGGATGAAAAAAATGTATAGGAAGTTGGTGTTGGGGATGCAAAGTGAAGAAGAAAAACAAAAGAAAAGAGAAAAAGGTCATTGTTTGCCCACTAAATGTTAATAAGCCTTGCAAAAAGTTCGACAAGCCTTCAATGTATTTTTCCTAATTTAAAAAAACACCGGAAAATAGTTTGATAAGCAAAAAGGTCATCCCCCATGCAGTCATCAACATGGGGTGACATTGTGGCCCATTGGGCCAAGTGGGCCCCTCCACCCTGGGAGAACATGCTTTGGGGTTTACAAGATTTTGAAGGGACTGTTTTACTGAAGGGATTACTGTAAATGCTTCTGGTCTCAGATGTCTTAAAATTCATGGCAATTACAGTAAGCCTAATTATAGCCTATATGAAACTGGTCTGAAGTTAGTCGACGTAATTAAGCACGAAACCACCGTTGAGATGTCAATTGTTTGCTGTGATGTGCTTGTCCTTCGCTTGAACGCCGCCATTTTGTCCGTCTTGTTTCTTCTGTTTCTTTGTATTTTGCGGTTTCGCTGACGTGGCGTTCTCTGCTCTTTGTACTTTATGTGCTTTGAGTTTCTGTTTGATTTCCTTCTTTTTCGTTTTCGCCTTCTGCTTCGTCTCCTTCTTCTTCGATTTCTTCTTGTTTTTCGTCGACTGCTGCTGCTGCTGCAACAGAAGCTTGATTCCGCTGGTGCACAGGGTGTCTTTTCGTATCGCTGACATGACGCGGGTCGTCACCGGTGATGACGCGTTGAAGGACTGGAGAAGCGTGACTTGAAAGCGGTCGTTCCTCGTCACTCCCATGACCAAGTGCTGCTGCGTTTCGTTGGTCGAAGGGTCGAGCATTTTGGACTTGTTCCACAGAGGAGCACAGGTGCACTTTGCCCCGGCATCTACCACGATGGGCATCTGGAGGAGATCTTCCTTATTCTGCTTATTTTGGTTTTTGAGGATCTTCATTTTCGATCCTTTGATCTTCACATTCGGCGCCGACAGCACGAGTTGGTCGACATTCAGGCGAATAACTGGTTTTTTAAACAATCAGAAAAATCATCTTAGGGTCGTCCATAAATGACGTAACGCGATTTTGGCACTTTTTGACCCCTCCCCCTTACGTAACGCGACGTAACAAAACGTCAGAACCCCAAAATATGACGTAACAACGGGCCGACCCCCCTATTTTCGTCTTCCGAAAAGTCTTGACAAGCAAAAAAGCATTATTTCCTCTCGAAAAACCCTGACAAGAAAAAAGGTAATCCTTGTATTTTGTTCCTCTCCAAAAACCCTGACGAGCAAAAAATAGGTCAAAAGTCATCACTTGAAATTTTTATTGCGTTACGTCACATTTATGGACCCCCCACCCCGTCGTCACACTTTGTAACAAATGGCTGGACCCCTCCCCAACCGCGTTACGTAATCTATGGACGACCCCTTATAAGTTTTAATCAATCATCAAAGAAAGTGCTTAGCGCACTTATCCACGGCTGCCTTCGTGTGGGGTTCGCTTTTGCCATTGATTTACGCGGAAGCAATAATTTCATCTGGTAATAATATTGTTTATAATAATAATAATAATAATAATAATAATAATAATTATTATTATTATTATTATTATTATTATTATTATTATTATTACGTCAAGCAGTAAAGCGTTTTTAGTTTAAGGCATTTGATAAAGCGCGAGATAAGTGAGGAAAAATTTGCAATCAATCCAAATAGTAAGACTATTGTACTACCCAGGGTAGAGCAGGTGCCCTGGGCGCCGTGGCGTAGCGAGGATTGGCGGCACCCGGGGTCGCCCTAACTCCCGGAAAAGTCTGACGAGCAAAGAAAGGTCATCTGCGGTTTTAATTAAACATTCATTGCTGAAATTAAATCAACGGCCAAAAATTACTTGCATCTTTTTTGCGCCCCTCGCCCTCGGCGTCAGGGGGCAATTGCCCATGCACCTCGTTACGCCACTGCCTGGAAGCCGCTTTTAGGGAACACCAAAAACTGTGATCTGACTATCTACTCTGCAACGCAGAAATAGAAGAAACAGAGAAAATTGACTTTGACTTTTTGTGGAAACATCCCAGACACTAGTTCACATCAGTAAAAGCAGGAAACATGTTCTTGTAGTTTTAATCTTGTGTCAGTATAATGCCATAATTTGTTAATTAAAGATTTGTTAATTTAATTCGAATGCTGATTTAATATTATGCTTCTCGGTCGTGGAATGGGCGCCAAATATCTTAGGCAGGCCATTGAGTAGGAAGATACAAATAGACACATCGAAGGATCGTCTTCTTTGCAACAAACACAACTGCAACGAGTCTTGATTTGGAAGAAGAAGCTGATGCTATTCTTGGATTGGTTTTAGTATTTGCGTAACCCTGAAGCAGTGTTTAGTTGTAGTGATGATTCGAATGGGTTCGTATTTCCATCCAGAGAGAGAGAGAGAGAGAGAGAGAGAGAACGATCTCTTGGAACCGAATGGAGAGTTCCTTTGCCTTATCGGCGCCATGGATGAAAGACATTTTTTTGCTGCTGCTGCTGCTGCTGCATCGTGAGCACCTCCAGAAGTAGCCTATGGCTCCGCATTCAGTCAGTGCTTTGTGCTTTGCATTCGAATCAGAATCCACAGCAGCAGAAGCAGGTTTACAATGGTCATCGGGTTGTCCAGAAGAAAAGGATTGGTCGACACCATAGCAGCACAAGAGGCCACAAATTAAAATTGTTTAATAAGCAGAGGGTGGGTCCAAGAAAGAAAAAATTTCAGTGCAAATTTTTTAGTTCAATGGTTGTAGACAAATGCATGATCATGGTTGCTCAAAATGTCGATTCTCTTAGTTTTAGAGCCCAGTTACGTGTACTTGTCAGTTATGAATTAATTAATTTCCTCTAATATTATATAATTATCTTAATTGTTTAATGGAAAGCAATTTGAAGACTCCAGCGAGTGGATTTCCGACATGCGGATAGGAAATTTTCAAATGTAGCCAAATCAGTCGAACAACTGGACTACTGAAATCAACTACTGAAATCTCATCCGTTCCAGACAGGCCGCGGACGATGGCAGAGTGGGTTACGTGCTGGAGCGTCAGGCTGACGGAGCGGGTTCAAGCCCCGTTAATTAGTGCCCCTAGTGGCTTTCACACAGGCAGTAATGCCTTCTAAGCCACTTTAATCATGCTAAGGCCGCCGAGAGGAGGTAGACCTAAGGCAGGAGCCAGAGGTCCGGCGATCCGAAGGGGTTGCAATAAAATATTTCCTAATTTGTTAAAATGTGCTGCATCAGTCTAAATATAGCGATAGCAACAAAGGTCGTCGCGTGATTTTGAGGATGATTGAAAAATATGAAAATATCATAACAGACATTTCGCTAAACTTTGTAAGCGTTACTCAAGAAGCTAAACAACTTTTCAACTTTTAAGCTGTTTAGGGGTCCACGGTGACTGCACTCTGCCCAGGGGCCTGGTTCCAGTTGTAGATTCGGATAAATCTAACATAAAAAAGACAGAATTACCAGTCGCCTGTTGAGTTTGGAATGAAAAACTGGATGATTCCTTACCCGTGTCCACTCGACAGAAGTGGTCGACGATTCCCTCTAGAGTGTCCGGTTGGTCACAGGCGCTGCAGCGATTTCCGCCTACAATTGAAACACATGTACAGCGCTACTAGCCTACTATAGGTAGATGGGTCCCATACTCGAGTCCGAGCGTTGGGTTCCGGCGCTTATCTCCGGTCTAGGAAATCAGCGACGCAGGTGGTATAGGCTATTAATCTGGGGTAGGTTGCCATTACTTTCCCAGGCCCATGTTTTACCTTCGCAGCTTAGCGCTGCTCCTCAGTTTACCACCGCCCTCTAGCGAGTAAGGCTGAGTCGATCTTAGGGCTCCTGCGGGAATCGAACCCGCGACCTTCTGCTATTATGGCTCTCTGTTAAACAAGCAACTGCAATCGGTCCATTCGAAGACCTCCAAACAACGGCCCTGACTGTGACCCGGTTCAAGACGACGACAACGACGACAGTTGATGTCTCAGTCGAGTATGGACGACCCAAGTAAAGTCAGTTTTCAATGGATGTCATTTCTAACAAACGCTTGCGTTTTTAATCGCCGCCCCTCCCCGTCTAAACTATTATTTCTGGATTCTAGGCGGCAGTTTGTTGCCTCGCCTGGAACTGAGGCATCTGCATGTATGAGAACCCAGTTCCAGCCACTTGGTAACATTGTCCTTTCTCTCAGCGATTAGGGGCTTTCAATTGCAGAGAGCCATTATGATCATGCGCTTTGCTTTTGCATAATAACGAGGAAGGCCGACCAAATGACAACGATGCTGCTTCCTGTTCGAATGCAGATAAGATTACTATGGAAATTAAAATTTATGCAAAAAAATTAATACGTCTTTTACTTGTTTAACAGATGTTAAAATGATTAAAACACTTTGAATTCTAGCTTCTATCATCTTCTCACGGTGACCCAAATGTTCCTCAACACAGTCAATTGTTATAGGCTATTATAGCGAATGTGTACCATGGATGGAGGACCAATGTGCCGACTCATTTCCTTTTTTATTTATTAAATTTATTGTAAAAACTAAAATTGTTTACGTAAATTTATCTTGACCTCATTCCCAAAGTCGACAATTGTAAAACTTCAACCCCTCCCCTATTTTGTTTACGTAAGTAATGAACAGTCTGTTTTTGGTCGTAGACGACAACAACAGTAGCCTAGAGGCACCGGTTGTTGTCTAAGTGATTTCTATTCTTTCTTCTGCTTAAGTTAAAAGTCGGTAAAGAATCATCGCTTGATATCAATGCGTAGAGGATAGTCTCCGACGCAGTCGGCCTCCTCTGAGCCCCATAGGGAGGCGGCAGCCGCATTCGATGATTATGCTAACTGTATTGTGGTAAACAGTGATCTTCGATTACGCATTTCCCTGTAGTGTAAACAGTCTTCAGTCGCTGTCACGATCGGTGTTATTGTTCTGGAATAGACCAGGAAAGAAATTCCAAGACGAGTTTTAGGCGAATTGTAGGCTACTTCTAAATATCATTGGCAAAGTGGGCCACAAAATGGGGCCATTGGAAATTGTTGACCCCCTCAAGAAAATATCGGCCACAAGTTGCAGCAGCATTCCTGCTCAAGTTCTTTAACCCTCAAGCGACCAACTGGGGTCCTATGCATGGGACCCCAGTCATGGTTTTTATTGGGCAACTTTTCCACTATTAATAATATTAAAAAACGGTTTAGTGAATTTGTAGGTTGGATACTGCTTCCGGTTTTGGTAAAATAAAATCGGTTTTATAACCAGAGTATTTTTTTTAAAAATTCGCATTTCGTGTCCCTTGTGACCCCATTCGAATTTTAGCACAGAAGGTTGTTTTAGCCAATGTTTTGTTTTGTTAGACTTTTGAATATTCATAAAATCTCTGAATATCAATGTATTTTATTGTGTTTCATGGACCAGCGAATCATTATGTAGTGATTGTCATCAAGTAGGGCTATGCACTAGTGGTCTGTACAGTATACCCAATCTATTAGCCTAGTGTATTAGTTCAGTTTGTGCCTATTGTTATACTTACATTGTACTGCTACTATACTTGCTTGATGGAGTCTGGAATTTTCCCACATGGCACTGCATGGCTATTGGCCAGCAGGCCTCTGTCTGATTGTTTGGGCCAACAGATGCAAAGATAAGAACAAGAAGCCATCTGATATCATATCATCGCTGAGACAAGTTCTTCCGTAGACACGCCTGCGTAACCATCATACCAGTATAAGTGAATGTAATATAAGTCTGCGCTACTAGTAAGATACTATCGTGGCAGGGACATTGATCTAGCGCATATTCAACAACCCAGTAAAGACCAGACGAATCTGTTTTAGAAGTTTATATTTCACGAATGACTTCATTAACGGTCGCGCATTTCCCAAAGACATTCGGAATTTATCATCTCGAGCGAATTTAGTCTAAAGCAGTGGCGGCTCCACCGGGGGGCCATGGGGGCCCGTGCCCCCTCCATTGAGTGCCTTGCCAAGTTGCCCCCAGTGCCCCCCAGTTGGGACCCTATACTTAATTCTACATACACTAAACAACAAATGGTTAGCCCCCATGATTAGAAGTTGCCACCCCAACGGCCCCCCACTTGCAAAATCCTAGAGCCGCCACTGGTCTAAAGGCGCCTTTGAATTGAGCTCTGAAGCGCTTCAGCGCGCCTTGAAGACGTCACTTTTCCATCTGGTTCACTCCGTAAACAGGTTTTTGCACTACAAACAGGTCTAGGAGTGTCTTTGAGTTTCCATGCTGCTATCCAATGGGTGGTCCAATATGTGTACAATGCCAACATCAGATTAATCATAAAACGTGATATTGTGCAAGACACTGTAGGCCTATAGTACAAGAGTAAAAATGCTTTCATAACGATCCATGGTCTTCAGTGTAATAAACTTGACCTTCGCTCACCGGTCGGCCTGCGTGCGAGGAATCCACTCGGTGCGGCGAGAAGAGTTTGAAAATTATGGGTTTGGTTTCTGATATGATCGAAAGCGGTTGAACATTAGGCGCCTATAGAAGATATAGGGGCAGAAGAAGAAACCCGATGCGTCTAAGGCCTACTTACAGCAAGAAGCCTTGGGTTGCGATTGCTGCTGGAGCAGAGACGAGGGAGGGAGAGAGGGTGTCGGTTGAGAGATTGAGAATTATTGCCTTGAGGGAAAGGATGAAGGAGATGGGAGCATTGTCATGTCCTGTCGATTTCTGTATTCTGCGATAAGACGCTTTCAACCAATTAAGTAAACAAAAGCCACTTCCACTGTCTGTTTTGCGAAAGAATCAACACGAGGCAGGACACGAGGCAGGACACGAGGCAGGACACGAGGCAGGACACGAGGCAGGGCATGAGGGCATCTCTCCGACTGTTTTTGAAAAACAGTTTAAACAGGTTAATATCGGCGCTATTTTTATCGTCTATCGCAGGCCATCGCATGTAGGCCTACATTTGGCAGCAAAGACGAAGCTCTCGACCCAGATTCACAATAATAATAATCAATAGAATATACAGGACTTGAGATAATCTTCGGGAAATCGTAGACACGATACTAAATCACCCATCTAAATAATAACAACCGTCTTCTTTCAAAGCAAATTACTCGAATTTACCGGTATTTTCAACACAAGAGAAATCCTGTTAAGCCACTTATTTAAATCCAGTTATTATTATTATTATTATTATTATTATTATTATTATTATTATTATTATTATTATTATTATTATTATTATTTCACTAGCTGTTTGCCCGTCAAATATAACGGAAGGCTTGGCTAGATGGCTTTTGCCAGTGAATGTTAGAAATTCAGCTAAAAATTTCGTATAATTGTGAAAAATTGTCTAGGAATAAAAATTTAGATTATACTGTATGGACAGTATAGGGCCTATCATGACGGGAAAGATAGGCTTGATCACAAATACTAGATAACTATCTTATTCAGTAAAAAGCTTTTCAAAATATTATATTCTGGCGAATGATGTACGATTTTGTCCAATGATTGTTCCATGATCGGAGCATTGCTTGATCAGAATTTTGATGCTTCTTGGATTTCTTGATTTTGATAATGCGGCATTTAGCTAGTCTTGAAATGTTCGCTATACGAGACTAAAGACGCACTTGTTTAGCATCTCATTTAAGTGCAATGTGTAAAGCGCTCTCGATCTTGGCCTGCTGTGACTATAGCGCTATATAAATTGGCTTATTAACTAACTACCTATTAGCTGGCCATGGGAAAGACTGGCTGGATTTAAAACATTTCCACGTATTTGACCTTAAGGGAGACAGGAAAGGTGGAAGATTAGGGGAAGGGATGGATGGGAATATGGAAGGAATAGAATAGAGAAGGAAGATGCGGGATGAGAGAGAAGTGTGCTGGGAAAGGAGAGTGAAGAAGGGGAGGGGTGAGAAGAGCGGTGGAAGAAGAGCGGTGAAGAAGGGCTTGGGAATGGGAAAGGGAGGAAGAAGGAGAGATTAGGTTTGTGTGGCATGGTTGGGGAGGGGAGAGGTAGGGAGAGAGGGAGGGAGGTTGTGGGAAAGGAAATAGAGGAATGAGCGGAGAGGGGAACGGAAAAGAGAGAGGAAGGAGTGGAAGATGGAGGGATAGAAGAGAGAAGGAAGAAGAAAAGGGACGTAGAATGGATGGATTGGATAAAATGATGGTTTAGGCCTATACATGTGCACAAAGTTAGAAAGTTATAGGCCTATAAGCAACTACAAGATATAGAGAGCAACGTTCAGCGACGCATTAGTTAAAATAACGTCGCGCTGATGATGTTGGCGCTGATGATGATGATCCGTAGGCTCCGCCCATTATGAAATAATATTGACGTTGCCTATAGCAACTGATAGCAGCGCGTCGTCCAATGAAAACAGTTATACGAAGACCACACAAATGCTTACTGTAGGTACGAGAGAGAGAGAGAGAGAGAGAGAGAGAGAGAGAGAGAGAGAGATGGGCAGAGAGTCAGCGCAGACGATCTTCGTATTAAGCGGGAATTGGCGGGAATTGAATACCGGGAATATTCGTGTATTTATTGTTTGCCACTATAGGTTTTCCATTTGTTTCTATTTTAGTGTCTGCGCGTCAATATCATGAGTTGATAATGATATATCTTCAGTTCTCTCTTTACTATCGATGTTTTGCAGTTTAGTGCGATTGCCTAAGACAGAGAGAGAGAATTACTTCGCTATTTCGACGCAACTGCACTGATAACAGTCAACGGAGACAGACCGTGGCCTTTCATCTAGTATACGTCGGTAGCGCGTAAACAGCGTTCAGATATTGATATCTCGTTTCACCGCAAATAGATTTCTATGTTCAAACGCCTCTCTCTATACATATAAGCATCGCTTTAGAAGCATCGGAGGAAGGATATGGTGCCAGTGGGAATGAGAACCTGCTTCAGGGCAGAGAACTTATAAATAATAAGAAGTAGAATTGATTGCGATGTGAAGCATCATCTCTTGCGCTTTCATTTCCATGTGCATCCTTAACCCCTTAACTGGGGACCCCGGATATATCCGTCCATTTTACATTGAGTTACAGTTAAATACCCAGTTAAGGGGTTAATTCTTTGCTTCATGAAATGCACCGCATTTTGCAGCTGCACATATACCGGGTCCATCGGTGCGTTCTGCATCCTGTATATTACAGTATATATGAACTGTAACCGCAGATGGTTGGTTCACTTACCCTTCGAATGATGTCTGTACTTTTGCTTTCCGATGCACAGATTGTCCGGTTTCTCCGACGGAAAGCGATCGCAGCGCAGCATCTCCGGCCACGGGAATCCATACCTGGCCATCGGCGGCTCACAGCTCCCCCTCACCGACAGGCACAGCTTCTTGCACGGCCAAATCGGTCGGACGTGACAGATGGGGGCGAAGAGGGAGCAGAGGAAGATCTGGGTGTCCGGATGACAGCGGAGGTTCAACAGGGACACCCACGGCGCCGCCTGCTCGTTCACCTTCTCGATGTCTTCGTGGTCGAGGAGGTTGGGCAGGTGCATCTGACTGTACCCGGCGCCTCGACAGAGCGTCAGGTTCTTCGGGATCTTTATGCATCCGGACTGCTTCCAGGCCACCGTCTCACCGGAACCCACAGACGGAAACCGATCGGAATCCACTCCAGCACGACCGCCGCGGCCCTGTCCTCCTCCTCCTCCTCCTCCGGAGCCAGCGCCTGTGGTCGTCGACGGGAGCGAAGTAGGGGCGGTTGACGAAGCGAAAGTCATCGATAGATGGGGACCGAAGAAGACGGCGGCGGCGGCGGCGACGGTGACGACGATCCATCGCAGGTAAACGGGTGCAGACGACATCGTTCCCTTCTCAGGACGGGGCTCAGAGGCGAAACAGCTCGTTTGCAACCATAAGAGTGTAATAATGCGCTCTGTCGATTCCCCGCTGGTCTTTTATATCCACGCACTCTTTCAGAAAGAGAGAGAGAGAGAGAGACAGAGAGAGAGAGAGAGAGAGAGAGAGAGAGAGAGAGAGAGAGAGAGAGAGAGAGAGAGAGCGAGAGAGAGACAGACAGACAGACTGAGACAGAGACAGAGAGAGGGAGAAGGAGAGACAGAGACAGAGACAGAGAGACAGAGAGGGTCAGAGCGATTGCTGTGGCCACTTGACGCGTTCTCTTTGGGTGATCGGCGAAGTGCCAAGTGCGTGGCACGTCGTCGGCGCTCTTCCAGACAGACTCTTCTTCCAAGTGCAGGCGCTGTATAATCACCCAGCGCCTCTTTATCATTCGACGCTCTTGCAGCAGCAGCCGCCAAGTGAGCAGCTATACTGTTTACGCCGAAGAACAGAGGCACAGCGGATGCTCTCTGCCCAACAGACAAACGCAGGTCCCAACGCACGGAGGCTGAAGCGACTCTTCTAATTCGATTCTAAACAAGACGAAGTCATTTTTGCAGGAATTCATTCCTAAAATAATTTAAATTCTCCCTCTTAACGATCGATGACTGTCTTTGTTTTTAGACAAATGTCTGCAGCTTTCTATTTCTATTAAAACGTCTGACCTTCTCTGCAATTTCTCTTACACAGCAAATGCTTAGAATCACGGACAACCGTAAAGACGATTTTGGACAAGATTTAGTGAGAATAAAATAACTGATGACGAAGATAAAAGCCCAAGATAGAGAGGAGTGGCGACGCTGGACAGAGCACCTGAAGAAGAACCGATGATGTCGACAACAACAGCACCTGCTTTGTTTAGACCTATTTTACCTTCGGAAATAAGCATCGGACCTTTTTGGCGTCCAAACCCTAAACGGAATACCAGAGTCTAACCATGGGCGGTCGTCGTATTAAGACCTTCGAGGGCGGTTCAAAGTTCGATGCCGTAAATTGGAGAAGAAGTCTAATGTCTCCAACGTCACAGCACCACGTAAGAGGAAGGGAGACTAAACTAGAGTGGGGTCCATAAAACCAGTGCTTCGGTTGTTTAATGGAAAAGTGAAATAATTGCAGTGCTTTTGCCGCTTCAGTGGCGTTTCAGCGCCTCTTAATCGCCAATCGGATGATCTCGACCTAACGTCTTTAAACACACACGGACACACACATACACACAGACGCGCACAGACACAAACACATATACTTAAATAGACAGGCGTAGGCAGACGCTATTTCGGTTCTGATGTTGTTCTCTCTCTCTCTCTCTCTCTCTCTCTCTCTCTCTCTCTCTCTCTCTCTCTCCTTTCTCTTCGATCGAATGAAAGTAAAATAAACAGCGGATGAAACTCTCACCCGAGAGGAGCAACAGGCGCCGCACAACACACGCAGGCGCCATTTCCCTATGAAGCCGCTACTAAGAATAATAATAAGAACAATAATAGGCTTACTATGGCTTCTTATAAAAGAAAAAAAGACGACTCTTACCTCTGGCTCTCTGACTCTGCATGACTGAGAGAGAGAGAGAGAGAGACAGAGAGACAGAGAGACAGACAGACAGACAGACAGACAGAGAGACAGAGAGACAGAGAGACAGAGAGACAGACAGACAGAGAGACAGAGAGACAGAGAGACAGAGAGACAGAGAGACAGAGAGACAGACAGAGAGAGAGAGAGAGACAGAGAGAGAGACAGAGAGAGACAGAGAGAGACAGAGAGAGACAGAGAGAGACAGAGAGACAGAGACAGATACAGAGACAGAGACAGACAGATGTCGTAAACATGGCCGCATTGAACAGATGAACGCACATAGGCAGTTCATGCACTCATGGACTTAACGGATGTTGCTTCTAAACTTCTTATTTTACGACTTTTCCAGATGAGACATCGTAAACGAACGCGTTTCGTGCAACGATTTCGTCCACTTCTAAACTCCAGCACAGAAAAGTCACGCATGATTGAAGCTCTCTCTTCATCTTGGAACTGCCTTCTGGACATCTGAAATAGCACTTCTGGTTCGTTTCGGATGATAAACTTCGTGGCATATCCCGCCATAATCATCCATGCTAGGCCTTTGCAGAGGAAGGAAGACGCGATGTTAGGCAAAGTAATATATCGGCCAAAGGCAGAGCAGCTACACAGAGTATTCGGCGCCCGGGGCAACGCATCAATTTTTCGCCGCTAAGAGTGAAAAAACTCGTGATAACTTTTCTTTTGTTTATCAGACTTTTCACGACGTTGTATGAGTAAAATAGTGAAAGAAGTAGTGCATAGAATGCGGGTCATGACCTTTTCTCTCGTCATACTGGCAATACCTTCGTGAATAAAATAGGCCATAGTTTGCCCCTGGTGCCCGGGTAGCCACGGGGGCAAATGGGGCAACCCCCCCAACCTGCCCCCCAGGAAGTCGCCCGGTGAGAAAGTTTTTTTGGAGTAGCTTGCTCCACCTCTCGCTCCTCCTAACAACGGCTCTGGTCCAGGGAGGCAGGAAATGAAGAAATGATGTAAAGTGTATTAAGTAAATAAATCAGTGGCGTAGCCAAGGGGTGAAGTTAAACCCTTGGCCGCCGAAAAATATGAGTTTCCATGCATATTTTGACGAGTCTTTGGGGTCAAAACTCCCCCTTGGCTATAGACGGTAAAGGTTTAAGTAACAAGCGAGGACCTTTTTTGCTTGTCAGCTAAAACAGTAGAGGTGATAAGGTTTTACGTTTTTTGTTTGCTTGTCAGGATTTTTCCAAAGTTGATCACGGTCAAAACCAAACCCTCTTCCGACAATCCTGGCTACGCCACTGAAATAAATAAAATGTGAAATGTGCAAAAATCGCCAAAAATTTACAAATTCGCCAAAATTAGCCAAAAATTTGTCTAAATTTGCCAAAATTTGGCCAAAAAAAGATCCCCCCGAAAGAAAAGTGTGAAATGACGCTACTGCTCTGGCCAAAAGTAACAGCTAAGAAGCGCTGATATATAATAATAATAATTATTATTATTATTGGGCGTTTATGAATGAATTGACTTGCAGAGGAGTCGAACTGTGAAGCCACTGGCGCCTTTATGACAAAGGGTAGACGACTGCAGATGGAGGAGAAGTCAGGGAGAGATTTCGTCGTTTTTAACCGCATACTTTCATTTCACTTAGACTTCAAACAAAATGGACTAAAAACTGAAAAGTAACGTATGAATGCGTAACGAGTTTCTGCCAAACTTCTGGCATAGTATCCGGGGAGGAAGGGATTCAGGAGGAGCCCCCCACCAATTAGGTTCCAATCATAAGTTAGTCCTACTGCGCAATGAAAGATAGCGAGACAAGAAGAAAGTCCCTCGACGCTGTCTCTGTGAGATGAGAAACTTGGTCTCGTAGCCTTTTCCTCTTTTTCCTTAAGTCCCCATTCGCATCTGGAAATGTCCGTCTGCAGATACCTTGGTGCCCCCCCCCCATTCTGGAATCCTGGCTACGCCAAAGGCACCCAGTAGAACTAATTAATTTTCCATAAGCGGCTTGTGAATATCTGTCGGCAGGAGAATTTTACGTTTGAAAGATGATCTTCAGTACAAATGATTTTATTATTCGTAAGAAGCAGAGCCCATGCATGTTGGAAACGCACCGAAGAACAAACAGTCGCTGTCCGTGTCATCTTCTTTTAATCTCTAAACAACGCGAGCGAAGTCGCTCTGTACGTTTAAACAATGCAGAATACTCAAAGCTCATCTACAACAAATCATTGGAGGCAGAAGTCAGAAGTCAGTTCTTTTTTATTCGGATGCTAAGTAGCATCCTATGATCTACCACCACCACCACCACCACCACCACCACCGCGTTCAGGCCCGCCCGAAGTGGAGGTGCAGGGGGTGCAGCTGCACCCCCTGGAAAAATGTAGGGGGTGCATTGCACCCCCTGGAAAGATGGTGGTCTGCACCTCCTGTATCCTGAAATACAGGGGGTGCAGTGTGCAGAGGACCTTTTTTGCTTGTCAAATTTCTAAAGGTAAAATCGAGCGTTGACGACCTTTTCTTGCTTGCCAAGGATTTGAAAGAGAAAAATTTATCTTCGGAAAAATCTGCATCCCCTTACCAAAATTCGTTCCGACGGCCCTGACCGCGTTGGAACATCGCATCGCATCGTCGTCAGAGATCTCGGAGTACTGTTTGACAACGAATTGACCATGAAGCAACATGTTGGACAGTTAGCCAAGAGCTGCTTCTATCACATACGACGTATCCGCCAGATTTGTCGAATCGCTGGCAAAGAAGTCGCCTCGCAACTGGTTTCTGCGTTTGTTCTGTCCAGACTAGACTATTGTAATTCTGTTCTTGCCGGCCTTCCAAAGTCTACACTGGCCAACCTGCAGCGCGTACAAAATGCTGCTGCACGTCTGGTGCTGGACCTGAAACCTCGAGACCACGTCACTTCCGGCGCTTCGCGAACTATTATTATTATTATTATTATTATTATTATTGGCAATTTCCAGTCCAGTCACGGATACAACACAAACTATGCACGCTGATGTTCTGTGCACAGAATGGTCTTTGTCCGACCTATCTGGCCGATCTGCTCCAGCCAACATCAACCGCCATTGGTAGACCAGGCCTACGATCAGCCTCTACCAGTCAATACCAGAAACCTCGTCTTCGGACAGTCATGGGGGGCAACGAGCCTTCTCGTACGCCGGACCCCATGCCTGGAACGCCCTTCCACCAGCGCTACGGAACATAAAGTTGCCCGTCGCTTTCCGTAAACAGTTGAAAACACATCTGTTTAATTGTGCATATAATAATTGACATAATTGACATTAATTGTAATGCGCTTGCTAACATTGATTGATTAGGCGCAATATAAATAGCTAATTACATTACATTACAATTACATTACATTACATCGCAAGAGTCACATAATTCGTGCGCCTGAGTTTGTTTTATTGCGACGGTCCTAATTAAGGCTTCAAGTGGAAATCAGTCTCCTCTGCATTTCGGTCGAAAGAGAGACCCTAAGGCCTTTTGGTGATAGGTCATCGTCGTCTTCTGCAGAGAATCTCAGACAAAGTCCCGCCAATGGGTTGCTTTTGGTCCGAATCGAAAACAGAGCTTCTTCGGAAATTTTCCGTCCTTCGGAAGAGTGGCAAGAAATCCGTTGGTACGACACCACCTGAGACACATCAACAAGAAGAAGCTCTTAAAATCATCATCATCATCATCATCATCATCATCATCATCATCATCATCATCATCATCATCATCATCATCATCATCATCATCATCATCATCATCATCATTGTCATCATCATCATTGTCATCATCATCATCATCATCATCATCATCAGACAGTGACCTATTTGATCGGCTGTTCTGCACACTCATTCAATAATAATGTCATTTGTTCGATACGTTTAGACTTTTTATCCAAACATCTTGATAACAATCAATCTGCATTTGTCGAAATTCTTCGCCTTATAATAACACTCTTAAGAGTTAATCGCAATCGTCATCAAAGTCACGAGTATTTCGTCGTAGTAATTTTATTCTCGGAAACACTTCCTATGAATATTAAGAGAAAAAGAACTCAACGCAGTTAAATGACAGATCATTAAAATGACTCATTCTTTTCACTCTTAAAGATAACCTTTGTTCTTTGGGCGCGATTTAGGTGACAAAGTTTGCAGCTCTTCGGTCGAAATGCGTTTATCTAATCAATTAATTAACTAATATCGGGCGTTTGTCCATAATCTATGTTTCAATTGGGGTGGGGTGGGGAGCATTTTTTCACATCTGAAGTTGTTTTTCTCGTTTGGTATTTAGAAATGTTTGCTCAAAATGTCCTGCTTCGTTATAAAGAAGACGACGAGACAAGGCGGCGTCAAGATAAAACAGCCATACGCCCTGAAAGTATAACTCTTATCTCTCTCTCTCTAGTGGTCCTATATGGCATCAGTCCTAAATGTACAGTATAGGTTACTGTATCAAAACAGTTGACTACGCCCAATTCTAAATCTGACACGTCACGCTTAAACGTTTTCCACCGACGATGTCTCCGTCGGATCTTAGGAATGACATGGAAAGATCACGTGCCCAATGAGAAAGTTATGCCACTAACTGGCATGGACTCGCTACACTGTAGGCTACAGTAGAGGAGCGCAGACGCAGATACGCTGGTCACGTCTTGCGAATGCCACCGTCAAGACCCGCAGCTCAAGGCAGTGGACTGGAGAGACCAGAAGATGGGGGAGGAGAAGAGGCAGAGGACGACAGAGGAAAACATGGCAAGACACTTTCGCTGAAGACGTGAAAGAGAAGATGGGGCTAGAGATAACCAAAGCAAGAGAAGTTGCCAATGATCGTACCGGCTGCAGGAGAAGACTCGTCGCCCAATGTTCCAGAGAGGGAACGGGAGGATCTAAGTCTAAGTAACACTTGAACTGTCGCCTAATATTCAGAATTCGAATACATTCAAAGACATTCAATGGCGCAATCATAATCTTCCGGATAAAATACTGAATTTAGAAGGTTTCATATCTCCAGTTTCCAATCAGGCTTTGTACTTCCACGATCCACGATCAGGTCACGATTTAATCAATTTTATTGACTTAATCGCCGATAAAATTGATTAAAATAATGACTCGTATGGTACAGTACCATCAGCATACCTGTGCGATGCGAGTAGAACGAAGAAGTGCAGGTAAACAGGTAGACTCACCTGAGAGCGCGGCTGAGTTTCTCGTACGTCATCTTGTCGTTTCCTTTGAAGAGTCCCCACTGAACGGCGATCTCCTTTGAATCCATGATCCGGAACACTCCGTCCTCTCGACTTTCCCACTGGATCAGTCGATCCCTAAAAGGAATGGTCTCGCTCCGTCTCAGTTGCTGGCAGAGGAACTCCCACAGGTGGTTGCCCTTTACACCTAAACCGTAACATGTCCACGGTCGCATAAGTTAACGTCGATCCAGGTAGTTACACCTAGACTACAGGTAGAGTCAACCGCACAGAACACATCACAGGTGTATTCCCAGGCCAATAAAATTATCAGTTCACTCGACTAGGAAGAATTAAGCCCGGAAGCATTGTAGAGATCGCTTCTGGATTTTTACTTATCTAAATATCTTGTTGTTATCGGATGCTTTCAGAAAAATGTCTCTCAAATCTTCTCAACTTATAGTAAAAAAAACCAGAGGCTATAAAATAGCTTTCAAAATTTAAAGTTTTCCACTAATCTTGTTCGTCGACTATTTTTCTATTGGCGATCGTCTTGCAGGCAACAGTCTGATTAATGCAGCAAGCGTTACGTTAGATCTCTGATGATGATGATGATGATGATGATGATGATGATGATGATGATGATGATGATGAGGTGGGCGCCGTTACTCACCGTTCATCGCTCTGACGCTGCCCATCTCATCCTGAGGATTACCGTTGCTGGAGAAAGAGGCGGTAGCGACGGTGATGGCACTGTAGCCGCCGCTGCTACCGTCGTCGCTCGAACTGTCCTCGTCCGACGAATAGCTACCGTCTCTTCTCACTCCCTTCGCCCGTTGACGGTTATGAAGTGCCACCGGCCACTTGCACTCTCCTAAGGAGTGTCGATACTGGTTCCTGTTGGCGTTTAGACAGGCATCTGCTGGAAGCAGCGGAAGTTGCTGCTGCTGCTGCTGCTGATGATGATGATGATGCTGAGTTAACGACTGGTGATGGAGATGCTGTTGCTGCTGCTGCTGCAGTTGGTTTGGAATAGGAGTATTATGTTGGTAGTTCTGATATAGGATGTCTTTCGTTGAAACTAAACAGAAAGACACTTTCCTCGTTACTTGACACATCGCTTCTAAACGGCCAATGCATCGCTCGTCTGTGATATAAACATGTTGGTTTCTAAAACATTTCGCTCTTTGCGGAGTTTCCACTTGCAGAACGCGTTTTCCATCAACACCGTTTAGCTGAGTTATACCTGCGCATCTTGACTCTACAGCCGGTAAAACCTTGAAAGAGCAAATTGGATATGAAATGGAAAAGTTTTGTATAGAAAGCACGCCTCTATAAAACTGAATTACGGCCAGTTTCATCATGATTATCGTTGCTCACCTTCCGTGCTGTTTGAGACCATGACAGAAGTCATTGCAGGAGTTGCTTGGATATGATAAAAATCAACGGGGGAATCAATGTCGTAACGGTTTCCAAATATGTCTACATTGAAAACAAATCCAAAATGACAGCCACTGAGAAAATCGAGGTGACGTCTATTTAAGCACTTAAAAATGTCGATATATCGATATGTGATGACAAACTCTGTTAACGGTAAAATCGCAAGTTTTGAAAACCTACGACCGACGATGCTGCAAAAATAATATAGTTTCTACAACTCCAAAAAGCGAAACGGGAAATTACAGCTACAGTGTAGACTGTAGAGCATGATTTGTCAAAATTTTCTGGCCATCGGAAGTTTTCGAAAACTGCGAACTTTTAAACCGGGAAAGAACACAAAACGATCGACAAAATCTTTCTCCGTCGCTTCCAAATTTCTTCTAATGATTTTCACCTTTACTTCTAATAGTCTGTTTTTAAAATGACGAAATATCAAATACTTAAAGCAGAGATTCAGCATCCATTCAGGAACTCCCCACCAGAAATTTTTCCAGGCAAAAACTTTACCTTGAGGATTAATAAAGGGTCATTCAAATTTCAATGCAAAGAATCGATCAGCTGAGTAGAGAATCGATCAGCTGTGTACCTGTTACCGTGATCTCAACTTACCATTTCACTTACTTACCGACGAAGTTAATCAGAGGCTACTCTGTATGGTCAGGTTCTGACACCCGGGATATTCCATAGAGGCCTGTGCGCTAGACAAAGGATATAGGCCTAATTAACAGAGTCTCATAATAGCTGGTCGTCATGAGCAACTAATGTGTGGCTGGCGTCAACGTACCATCAAAACTGACTTCTTCCACCGTAATCGGAATATCCGTTGGAATAACTGACGACTGTTGTTGCGTTGTCTTGTTCCTCTCTTTTTACGCTCATCGGCGGCGGCGGCAGCTCATCGTGAGGATGGCCTATATATATTAGGAAGAGAGAAAGACAGTCTCGTTGCAATGTTTCACTCGAATCCATTCTCAATATTATTATGCTGCGTTGAATCAATCTGTGGTCATTTGGCGATCGCTTAGCTCGAGATTAAACAGAATTAATAACGTTTAAAAGAACTGCAGATTGGGCATACTGTATATATTAATATAGATATTAGACGTCATCAGAAATCGTCTAAAATTAACGAGTTGTGCTATAAAACAGAGCCGTAGCTTGAGTATTAGGCGCCCGGGGCAAGGTTTGGAATTTGTGCCCCTAAATTCGGGTGACGACCTTTTTTTGCTTATCCACTAAATAAAATAAATTAGGAATTTGGGTTTTCACGTCGGAGGAATTATATGGTGTATAAAAATTAAAACATTAGCGTCCTAAATGCGCCCCACCATGACGGCGCCCGGGGCAACCCCCCCACCCGTCCACCCTAAGCTACGGCTCTGGCTATAAATAAAGATTTTATGGCAACCATAAAGCAGTTATTAGGAATCGAATACTAATGTATCGAGCTTTATTTGAGCTGCTTAGAGATCAACATGCAAATTGGGTTTTGTGACTGCATTCAGTCAACTCCAATGAATGACTATCTTTTAAAATTCCTGACTCTTATGCGTTTGCGACCTTCTGACGCGTCTATGCATTACGGAGTGGCGCCATAGAAGTCTTCGATTAGATTAGAAGGAGATCGCTTGAAAGTGAGAGCTTATGAGAGCTTATTCTCTGATCCGCCCATGCAGTGAATTACTTTGAATGAGGAACTTTTTGATCCACCCGTGAAGCAGTCTTCCGTATTTACGATCTCTGTCCGTGAAATCGCGTTCGGTCATCGAGCACAGCCGAGTCCCGTCGACGTCCTGGAACTTCTCTCCGTAGAAGTCGGCCAGGTCGATGTCTCTGCTCTGCATCGCGATGGAGTAGATGAGGTTGAGCACGTCTTCGCTCGTCCACTGCTCGGGGTACGTCGTACGCCAACTGTCAAGGCTGACGTCGTCTGCAACAACGACAACAGGTGGTCGTCTGTGATCAATGCGCGTATACATCGTCTGCCAATACAGTGGCGTGCAGAGGTGGACCGGTGACCCCGGCGGGCATCCACCAGATGGGGAAGGTCAAAATGAGAGGTAAAGTATGGGTGAGTGCTATATAAATTGCAAATTGTAAAAAAGAGAACGGAAGAAGTTTTTAAAAGTAATCGATGGAGTTTCTTTGACCGATCGACGGTTCTTGTCGCCAAAACTTTTTTCACTTAAAAACCTCACAATTTTCACTGTTCCTCTCTCTCTCTGTCTGTCTGTCTCTCTCTCTCTCTCTCTCTCTCTCTCTCTCTCTCTCTCTCTCTCTCTCTTCCGGGAACTGTTGGTTACGATATTCTACGATGAACAACTCGGTCTCCTCCCTCCCCGGGCATCAACCAGCCTATGTCTGCCTCGACATTAGGACTTATTATATGCACACTGGTATTATTATTATTATTATTATTATTATTATTATTATTATTAGTAGTAGTAGTAGTAGTAGTAGTAGTAGTAGTAGTAGTAGTAGTAGTAGTAGTAGTAGTAGTAGTAGTAGTAGCAGCAGCAGCAGTGATGGTGCAGTGGTGGTAGTAGCAGTTGCTATTATTAATTCTTTTAAGTATTTCGATTGCAGTGGTTTTAAGTCAAACGCATCTCATTATTCCTTTAAGAAATTCCGGGTTAATTCATTAATTCATTAACTGACTGATTTATCAGATTCAGATGAAATTGCTGAGTGATGATGTCTTACCTGGAGGATGCCTCACAGTCAGTCACAATTTACTCTGGGCATAATTGGCATTAAGTGGGTGAGTGGGTGGGTGGGTGGGGGCTATATACATAATTGGCAGGAGGTGTGTGGGGGCGTTGTAGCCGTGAATTTAATTCTGACAATTACGGCGATGTGGTCATAATGTGAAACGCTTTATAGTTGGGCGTGACTAAGAACAGGCACTTAGAAGGTTATAAGGTGACCTAACATGACCTTCAGAGGTTCCAATTGGAAATTCCCATGGAAACAAAGATAACAGCTCAACAACTATATTATACAGTAGAACTTCGTTATAACGTACTTAGCGGGTCTCTAAAATCGGGTACGTTATATGATATCCGAGGTACGTTATATACAATATATGGTATCGCATCACACGGAACCGTACATTGCGCTATGTTACAACTGAGGATACGTTGTAGCCGAGTTCGTTATAACGAAGTTCTACTGTAGAAGAAGAAGAAGAAGAAGAAGAAGAAGAAGAAGAAGAAGAAGAAGAAGAGAATAAGGAGACGGAGAAGGAGAAGGGGAGAATGAGAAGGAGAAGAAGAAGGAGGAGAAGAAGAAGAAGGAGAAGAAGAAGAAGAATAAGGAGACGGAGAAGGAGAAGGGGAGAATGAGAAGGAGAAGAAGAAGGAGGAGGAGAAGAAGAAGGAGAAGAAGAAGAAGAAGAAGAAGAATAAGGAGACGGAGAAGGAGAAGGGGAGAATGAGAAGGAGAAGAAGAAGGAGGAGAAGAAGAAGAAGAAGGAGAAGGAGAAGAAGTCACTGTACAGTACCGTGCATAGAGATTTTCAAAGCCTCTCACCTGGGAAGAGGTGACCCATTGGCTCTGTGATGTCACTGAGCAGCTGTTGGCTGATGATCGAAGTGATCGGAGGATGATCATGATCGTCTTCTGTCGTCAGATGTCGCTGCTGCGCCGAATGGAAGGCGTCCTCCTCAATGGACTGACCTGTCCACGGCCGATGATCGAAATAGAAGGACTCGTTGATGTCGAGTAATTCGTTCGACATTCCATCGTTCATCTGCCAAAGACAGAGAGAGACCAAAGACCACATGTTAAAACACACGTTAAAACAAACGCATCATCATCATCAGATCATCGTCATCATCCATCATCATCATCATCATCATCATCATCATCATCATCATCATCATCATATGTCAACCGTTGGCGCTCCATCACTGAGTGACAGCGTGTGACAATGACAATGACCGTCGCCTCCATTCCGTTGTCCTTTGGGACGATACGCTGTCCAGCCAACCGAGTCTCCGACATGTATTGTTAAACGAGTACCTGGAATTTCGTAGCAGGTGAAAGACAAGGCGTGTTGACTGAGCTTATAGTTCCATGACCAAAAGCAGAATAGTGCCCCCTCTATAGATGTATAGACAAATATCAGTTGAACCTGTGCTCTGGATGCGTATTCTGCCTGCATCCTCATTCCCCACCCATTCAGCCCCCTCTCCCAAAAGCCCTAAAAGCAATGACAAGGTGCTAGACTTATTCTCCTTTTCCTCCTCTTCCGCTTCTTTTCCTTCTTCTACTTCCCTTCTCCTTCTCCTCCTCTTACTCCGCCTCCTCTTTCTTCTCCTTTTCTCCCTCCTCCTTCTCCTCCTCGCCCTCCTCCTTCTTCTTCTTCTTCTTCTTCTTTTTTCTTCCATCATCTATGATGACGATGAGTTTGATACGAGATGACTCCAGGTCTTCCTGTCTCTTGCCATGTGGGTTGCTTCTTTTCTAAGTTCAGATTTTGTTTTCCCACGTCTTCTTTTATATTATCTATCCATCTCTTAGCTTGTCTTCCTCTATTTCTGTTTCCCTCAATATGACAGTGCAGATCTCTCAGAGGCAGTCTTTCTTCTCCCATTCTTGTCACATGTCCAAACCACTGTAGTCTTCTTCTTCGGATTCTGTCTACAGCCGTGTCCTTCATATTCGTTCTTTCTCTGATTTCTTCATTCCTGATCTTATCTCTTCTTGAAATTTCCAGCATTCTTCTTAAACATGCCATTTCGAAGGCAAGTATCTTTCTTTCGTCTTCTTTCTTTATCTTCCAGCAATGCAGTTGATGCACACACAATGCAGCCCTTGAATGTTTGCTCTTTTCAGCATGATAGCATCTGTAATAATAATTTGACTCTGTGGTATGTCGGGTAAAGAGATGTCTGGATGTCTGCAGCAGCAACAGCAGCACCGAGATAGATGATGATGATGATGATGATAGATAGATAGATAGATAGATAGATAGATAGATAGATAGATAGATAGATAGATAGATAGATAGATAGATAGATAGATAGATAGATAGATAGATAGATAGATAGAGCTTTTAGATAGATAGATAGATAGATAGATAGATAGATAGATAGACCATAGAAAGATAGATATCTTGATCAAAGATAGACTCAGGTGTAAGATCAAGATCAAAGATCTTGATCAAGATCACTTTAAAAGTGATCTAAGATCAAAGTACAAATAGAAGATATCAAGACTACAAATGTCCACAAATGATCATTCGTGTTCAAAGGCCATGCCAATAGCTATAGTCAAATATCAGAAGAAGCTTTTTAAAATTGCGAATCCGCTTAGTCTATTTATAGTTCACAGGCTAAGTCCTCAATCTACGCAGTCGCTTTGTGTCTCGATTTTTTTCTACAGATATAGTCTAACCACTCGAGACTATAGGCCAGCAGCGCAGTCCTCTGTGTCTAACAATCGGATCTTATCTTTGACTTCTGTTGATAATAAAGATCAAAATCCAAATTTTTCAGTCTGTTTTCATAATGTTAGTTTCAAAAGAGCTCGAGACTATAGGCCAGCAGCGCAGTCCTCTGTGTCTAACAATCGGATCTTCAGAATTAGGCCTATACTTCAGGTGTTGCTGTCAACACGGCGTGACCTTAAACGCCGGCTGCGGCGGCTGCAACCGAAATGCAACGCACTTTTCTAAGTAGGCCTATGTCTTTCAAACGGCGGCACCAACTAGGAAGGTCTAAAATCCCAGGTCTTTGTGTGTATTGCGAGACACTCATGCTTTCGGCTATTTAGCAGTCGTGCAGAATATGTTTCGCTGCCTGAACAACTAGAATACAAGACAGATTTTCAGTAGATAATTATTATGCGCCAGGACCCAAATGCTTCAGCAATACAGCCCAATCTCATGTAACTAATACTGCTATAACGACGCGAAAACAGTAAAACGTTTCATTCTTTTAAAAATAAGTATTAATAAAAGTCACCGGAAGACGATAACCAGACGTCTCTGCGAATGACGAATTTCCATGATCTCTGCAGCGCCGTTTAAAGGCATGGACATATGGTGGGGGCACGTGCCTATGGCCCCGCGAAACAAGGGGCCCCGGCGGAACGAACGTGGATAAAGTTTTCCGGTGATTAATTTGTATGAATGTTCGACTGTACGATTATATTCTTTTCCTTTTTCTCATGCCCGAAAAAGTCCGACTAGCACAAAACAAGGCCATCACCGCCTTCCCGAAAAAATCCCGACAAGAAGAAAAAAAGGTCATCGCTGTTTTTAGGTGTTTAAAAAGGTCGTCGCTACTTTAAAAAATGCCTAGGGCCTCCTTTTCAACTTAAAAAATGCTTATGACTCCCTTACTGCATCTCTGACATTTTAGAATTTTTTCATTTGTTGACCTGATTTTCTGCAACGGTGGTGTAACTTTAAACCTTGTCATTATTATTATTATTATTATTATTATTATTATTATTATTATTATTATTATTATTATTATTATTATTATTATTATTATTATTATAACTAGGGCATGACAGGTAGAGCAGATGCCCTGGGCGCCACTTGGGGGTGCTAAACCCTGTGACCTTGCTCTACTCACTAAATAAAAAGAAGAGCTAATTAAAGATTTGTTAACCAGCTAATCTAATTGTCTGACCCCCCCGCCATGAACGCCAAATATTCTAGGCGCCTTCCTGATCTTCCACGAAGCTCCATCTATCGACATCTTCTTAATTACACAACTGGTGCTATAAAAGTCCACAAATACAGTAGAACTTCGTTATAACGGACTCGGTTATAACGGAGCCTCGGTATAACTCGCCGCTATATGTATGGTCCCGTGTGATGCGCTACCTTATTGGTTGACATTGATTATAACGTACCTGGGGTATAACGTACTCAATTTCACAGAGTAACTGAATACGTTATAACGAAGTTCTACTGTAGATTAATCTAGGCCAGCGATTGGCTTTCTTACCGCCGCGCATTGGATCGCTGAAGAGGGAGCGGCGAACGCAACGGCTCCTGCCATTTCACGAAGAGAAGAAAATAGAAGGCGGCTTCTTCTTCTTCTTCTTCTCCTACAGAAGACAACATTAAAAGCAGAAGGTAGAATTAATAATTATTCTATGATCAATAAAGGACTTCATTCTCATTCTGAACACGCTTAGAAATGGAAACTCCGTTTATGGCTAAAGAGAAAAAAACAATTAAAACATTCTGCTTTGATGTTCACACACACACACACACACACACACTTATGTATATATATATATATATATATATATATATATATATATATATATATATATATATATATATATACTTCAAAATTCCCCAATCCCAGCACTTAAACAAACTTTTGCATTGGATTGTACCTCTTTCCTCTAGCCAAGTCAGTCAATCCCCCCAAAGGCCTGGAGGCCATGAAAGAAAGATATATATATATATATATATATATATATATATATATATATATATAGAGAGAGAGAGAGAGAGAGAGAGAGAGAGAGAGAGACAGAGACAGAGACAGAGACAGAGACAGAGACAGAGAGACAGACGCGAATGCCCAGGCGATCTGTATGGGGCTAGGGCGGTTCCTCAAAATGTTATTTCATGCAATATACAGTACTATTTATATTATTATGAACACGTAGAAGGCGGTAGGGAGGGGAGGCGTCGAATGCTTTGCTTGTTCTTTTAATGCCATGAAAAGTAAGACAAGCAAAAAGGGTTACCACTTTTTCACACTTGATCTGTATATTTGTGTATATTTTTTGAAAACTTTGGAACTTTTTTGAGGAGATACTTTCTAGAAGTAGGCTATACACTTACTTTCAAACGTTTTAGGGGACCCGTGACTGCTCTGCCTAGGGGCTCGGAGTTTCTCTCGACGCCATAATCAATCAATCAATCGATCAATCAATCATCAACCAATCAATCTCAATCAATCAATCTCAATCAATCGACTTCAATCAATCTCAATCAATCTCAATCAATCTCAATCAATCAATCTCAATCAATCTCAATCAATCTCAATCAATCTCAATCAATATCAATCAATCAATCAATCAATCAATCAATCAATAAATCAGTCAGTCAGTCAATCAATCATTCAGTCAGTCAATCAATCAATCAAGTACGTTCATCTAAATAAGTTGCCGTATAAAGCGAAACCAAATTGTCTTTGAACTCACTCTTTATCCTGATACGCGGGCTCTGCTGTGAGAATCCGAAGCGAACCTAGTAACGTCGTCGGGCGCAGAATGTCTCCGTAACGCTGGATAGGTTTCAAAGTAGAATCTCCTCGTGAGTCGGGACACAGAAATTAGTAGAAGAAGAAGGAGGAGAAGAAGAAGGAGAAGGATTTGAGTCTCTGCTCTCGGTTACTCCGCGCTGTCGTGTACCGATTGTCCGAACTGTTTTTCTCACGCCGTTCGTTCGTTCGTTCGTTCGTTCGTTCGTTCGTAGGCGGTGCCTTATAAACACAGTCCCAGATAAATCAAATTCGTCGAATACGAAAAAAATCCACAGGGAATTTCCTCGTACTCAGTTGCACGCAGCTCATTGGATGGAGGCCCCGTGAGCACACTCGGTTCAGCCGTGGCCAGTCGAAGCAGGCCTAAGCCCAGCGATGCAGCGCTGCTACTCCGTAGGCCTAACAAGAGACCGAAGGCCTGCTCGCCCGCCGCCCACGACCTTCTTTAGCGAAACATTAGTCAACTGGGATTAACGAGGTGGAGAAAATTTTCTTCTGTTGTCGTCAAAAAGCTCCCCACATGATTACCCGCAGTTTTGCATTCCGTTAGAATTATGATAAGCTCTCTTTTATTCTGCGCCTTTTCTCAGCGACCGTAGTGACAAACAGGCCGTTCCCCTCTGCACTGGATATGACTGCGTTTCATCAGAGAGATTTACTATGCTTCTGCTTGCATGATCGCTCCAACAATAAAAGTAAAAAACCTTCCTAAATATCAGAGGGTAACCAGAGAACGAACGGAAACATTTAAGAACCTTGTTTGGACACTCTGCCTCATTTAGCCTAACCCGTATTCTGTTTGGGGTAAATCCGAAGAAAAGCCAAAGGAAATGGTCTTCCAAAGAGACTCGTCATGTTCTTATGCAACGAATTTGAAGCTGACTTCGGAAATTTACTCCAATCATACTCGTCCGTGATTTTCTGCCGCTGTGCCTAAATATGATGTGTCTGCAGTGCTCGAATTGTGAGAAAATGAAAGGGGGGGTCATGGCGAGCGTGTACGTGTTTTAAGAATTTACACTTTTGTCATTTGCAAAACTTTTTTGCATTTCTCTAGGGAGGGTCTGCCATTTTAAAGGGGGGCTGAACCCCCCAACCCCCTGCAATTCGAGCTCTGTGTGTCTGATCATTGCCTTTGACGACCTTTTGATCTTAAGCCCTTTGCTGGGAACTAGAAAAATTTCTGACCCTCAGAACAGATGCTACGCTGTTGTTGACGATAATATTATTATAAACTATAAACTAAAATTTTCAGTGGTTTTCACACAGGCTTACTTAGCCTCCTAAACCACTTAAAATCACATTATTATTATTATAAACATGAATGATGGAGATTGCAGAGTTTGACGATTGCCAGCACTCGATCGGTCTATCGCCGATCGCAGCAGATGCTGAGAAATTGGGGCCAAAGAGTTTAAGACGGGAATTCACGCGTTCTGCTCTGCGCTCTCCTCCGCAGCGGCAATTCACGGCTGCCGTTGTCTGCTGCGTCGTCGTCTGCTGCGCGGGAAAATTACGTCTGCTGCCGAGTTATCTGTTGACTAACTCTGAAGTAATGAGCTTTGAGTCAGCCTCTCGAGTGGTCGCATTTCAGCACTTGTGACAGTCTGTGTCGATGTATATGTATATGTATTTTATTATATATATATATATATATATATATATATATATATACAGTATATATATGCATGCATGTGTGCGTCTGTATCGATGTGTGCTGTGTCCATTTCCCATCAGAGCCAGGGTTCCGGAATAGAGGGGTGGGGGGACTAGGTCTTCTACAGACAGAGTCTTCCAGCCCCATTGTAGCTATGCGCTGATGATTCTGGAAAAAGTTTCTCATTACTAAAAATATTCAACATGTCTGCGATCGTCATTTTAAAATGACTTTCTGGAAATAATTTTGAGATTTCGAAGAGCAAGCACGTAGATGCATCTATTTTCACACAATTATCTCTTCAAATAGTCCATTTTGCTATTACCCGTAGCAATAATAGTAATGCGTGAACCTCGTACGATTCTTTGACGCGGTCTCTCGGCTTTGACAGTTCTGGAGCGTCATTTGGCAGGTTCCATAACTACACAGCGCATTCATGGGTAACGTTTGTGAAATATCAGCGGAACCACTGTTATATCGGTGGCAGCTAATTTATAAGTGTGCTCCTACCACAGCGGTTTCCAAACTGTGGTCCGCGGACCGAAGGGGGTCCGTGGAGGATATGGCGGGGGTCCGCAATTAAGAGCCTCCCGAAATATTCAGTAGCAGCACTTCATAGTTTTAACATTAACAATCTGTGTTCTCATATTATGTGTGCTGGTCGAGACACCAATAGCAGTAATAATTAATATAAATCATGAGATATAATATACTAAAGCTAAGTAATAATATCTAGATGTAGGCCTATAGTATAACACCGCCAGCCGGAGTATAGTATTAGCGGAGGAAACCAAGGAGGTCTAGAGCGAGAGCGTGCGAGAGAGAGGTCCCAGCAGACGACATCAGTCTATTTTATTGAAAGTCCTTATTCAGAACGCTATTTATAACAGATTTTATTTCATTAAAGAAATATTAAATTGATATTACAGAAATATTTCGCTCCGTGCTGTGCTTAGTCAGTTACCAGCCGCCTGGACCGGGAGAACTAAAGACGAAATTAAAGGCATGTCAGAACTTTCTTTTCATCTCATTCTGAAAACAAATTCCCTGGGCCGCCACCAGACCACCTACAGCTGCATCCATCAATCATAAGCAAAGACCACCAGACCTCAGCAGCAAAAATCAGATATAATAGTCTAGTACACAATAGCCTATCACTCACTATTCAAAGTTATTGAGTCTAGGCCGTAATGGCTAACAGAAAAATTGAGAAATTTTTAAAAAACAAGAGTGCGTCAAAAATACAAATGATTTTAGTCCCTTAGCCGTTAAATACACTGTATTAGCGAACAATAATGAAAACGAAGCACTGTAGGCCTATAGATCTAGGCTTTCCGTTGAAACTGACTTGCGTGCGTGCGTGTAAAATGCAATCAGGAATTGACAGTTTGTGCAAAAAAAGCAAGCGCATCCATCACATTAACAGCAGTAGCTATAATAATATTTAAGATAATTTGACGAAGTGGCTGATTTTTGAAAAAAATAGGCGTGTTCAATCTATCTGTAATGCAACAACGTTTATTCGGTGTTTAATTGTATAGGCCTATATATTATGAGTGTGTCCGCATCGTATATAGCATGTCGTCTTAGGTTTAGCGCCGCAGCCGCTATCCAACTGGTGTTGTGGGAATAGTCTGCCCGTTATATCAATTGAATATTAGACCTAACTGTAACATTTACTTGTTGAATAATGTGGTCCGCAAGCTAAGCTGGGAGCAAAGTAGCTAGGGGTCCGCAATCCAAAAAGTTTGGGAGCCTCTGTCCTACCAAACATCCATGGTAATATATTAGCAACACAAATAGTCCTCTGAGTTAATGTTGTCGTGCAGATACATGCGCCACCATAATTAGAACGATTAGCTATGCTCTGTAGCCTATGAGTGACGCTCGTTGTGCTTAGAAGCGACAGTCATAACAGTTTTTTAAGGCGCAGCTGGTATATTTTTCTCACGAATACGCCCCCGAATAAGTGCCCCTCTTGCAGTGTTTAATCTAGGCCGTTTCCGGGGGGAAATTGCCCTTCCCCCCGGGAAATTTCAAATTCCCTCCCCCGGAAGTTTTGGAATACCACATGGACTAACAGCGGCCCCTAGCAGAATTCCCCCGGGGCTTTGTCAGTTCCCCCCGGCTTTTTCAGTTCCCCTCGAAGTCCAGGAGTCTAGATTAAACACTGGCCTCTTGTTTATGCGTTTGGGCTTTTGATAATAGAAATGTAATTTATTTACTACTTATTGCTGGATAATCGGTTGATTGAGGCAATTATAAGAATAGCTGTGGCAGCATGCATCTGCCATCTAGATCGCAATCAGCTGCCTCAGGGAAGAAAAGAGAATAAAACGATTAAGTTTAATTAGGCAGGGAGTCTATATGAGCAAAATCTCGTTCATTTATATGGCGCCTTCGATTTATAGTTGTACCGAAGTGGCTGCTTATTGTTCGGCGCTTGCTCTTAATTCGTCGTTTCCACTGACTTCTTGCTCTGTCTTCCATCCTCATTTCCACAATGAAATTCACGAAAATCCACTGAATTAGCGGAATTTCTTATTTCAGTTTCAGCGATGTGCTTAAACCCATTCGCCGCATTCATTCATTCATTACATAACGCTATCTAAAGTGGTTTAGGAGGCAATACTGCCTGTGTGAAAGCCACTAGGGCCGCCGACGGGGCTTGAACCCGCTCCGTCAGCCTACCGCTCCAGCGCGTAACCCACTCTGCCATCTTCCGACAGACGATTGACAGATTTCATTACTGAGCGACGCTGGCGGCCTGGCGCCTTGAAAACGACAGAGCAAATGTCTGAGACAAAAACTAAAGGTAAACGTGACTAAGCACATTAATCCATCGGATATATCGTAGACCAGCTATAATGCCAGCGCCTTCGTTTTCTTTTGTCTCGGCTGATGAGAGCGATGCTCTCTCTCTCTCTCTCTCTCTCTCTCTCTCTCTCTCTCTCTCTCTCTCTCTCTCTCAGTGGCGGATCCACATCGGGACCCGGGGTCCGTGCTCAGTTATTGAATGCCTGCCCCAGTGCAGTGGCTCTCCAGTTGGGACCGCAATGCTCATCACTGCAATCATCGATCTTCATTAGGTGCTATGCATTTCTCTGTTAGCAAACATGGATTTCCACTTTGTACGATCTTGACATCCTCTTATTAAGGAATTTGCAATTAATTGCTTGATTTCTTCTGCCTCTCGATTTAGGCCAATAGCCAATAGCCAATAGCCGTAGCCATATAACCAAAGTCATATCTTTGTATTCCATGTACGAGAATGCGAGAAATCGTTTTACTACAAAATTCTACAAATTCTAGGCAACTTAAGCCTAATTTCTAGTGTAAAGGCACCACTACAAGGCTCCTGTATGACTTGAACTCACACCAAACCACGCTGAAATGCCCACCGCGTCCAAATGCCCACCGCGTCCAAATGCCCACCGCGTTGAAATGCCCACCGCGTCCAAATGCCCACCGCGTCCAAATGCCCACCGCGTCCAAATGCTCACCGCGTCCAAATGCTCGCCGCGTCCAAATGCCAGTGGCGTCAAATGCTCACCGGGGCAAACTTTGTTGACTGCCCCTGGCCGCGTCCAAATGGGCACCCGTTCAAAAGGGTCTAATTAGGTTAGGTGATTCTTAACCCTCGCAACAATTCAAATGAATGTGCCTTTAACCGATGTTTTTTTTTTTTTTTTTTTTTTTTTTTTTTCGTAGGTAAAAAGGAGGTTGATGACCTTCCTTTTTTTTTTTTTTTTTTTTTGCCGTCAGGGTAAAAAGGAGGCTGATGACCATTCCTTTTTTTTTTTTTTTTTTTTTTTTTTTTTTTGCTCGTCAGCCTGAAACTTTTTAATGGTTTTTGGGCCCCCATGACAAAGATGCCCCTGGGGCCCCAAAAGTCACGCTACGCCACTGCCAAATGCCCACCGCGTTCAAATGCCCACCGCGTCCAAATGCCCACCGCGTTGAGATGCTCACCGCGTCCAAATGCTCACCGCGTCCAAATGCATAATTATGTTTCGTGATTCTCCTGCAGTTCGCACCAATTCAGATCCACGCAAAGCCTTTAATTCGATGGTATTCTTTACTCCCCCAATTCCTTCTCGTAGGCAGTCTACAATCTACATAGGTGTTTCTCTACCTTCCTCTTCCTCTTTTCCCCTCCACTTTTCCGGTTATTGCCAAATGCTCCAGGCCTTCCTTCCTAATTAGCCTATAATTATTATGTGTCCGAAGAAGGAAAGCTGTCTTTTTAATGGTTACCGTCAGACTATTTCTATTCCAATTTCACCGATCTTTTCGTTCATTTTCTTTTCCATCCATGAAATCTTCAGCATCCTTCGTAAAACCTCATTTCTGTGACTTCCAATTTCTTCTGCATGACCTTGGATATAGTCCATGTCTATGTTCCGTACAAGAGGACTGACCAAACGTAGCTTCTGAGCACTCTTAATCGCGTCTCGTAATTGAGATGCGCCTAATTGTACAGAAAGTATATCGTTTTGAGTTCCTGTAGAATGCTGCCTTGGTCATTCCTATTCTTGATGCTATGTCTTTCTCACATTTCCTGTCACTGGTTATCATACTGCCTAAGTATTTGAAGTGTGCCACTTGTTTGATTGCATCGTCATTTTACTCATTTAGTCTTATACTGCATGTGGGTGTTACTTTGCTCTTGGTAATCATCATGTATTATGGTCTTTTTATATTAGTCTTTACCCGGCCTATTTGGCGTTGTGCGACCGGTTCTCGTCAGAACACCGAAGTTAAGCAACGTCGAGCGCGGTTAGTACTTGGATGGGTGACCATCCCGGGATCTAATCGTGGAGCCGGCGGCCAACCAAGCCGTTCATCGCTTAGGCGTCGATAAATCACCAAGAAGCGCAAAGCCCAAAAAGATTTATGCATCCATTGGTTCTCAGATTAGCAAAAAGCCACCTGCGTCGCTGCTTGCATAGTACCAGAGATTAGCGCCGGAAACCCTACGCTCGTTCGAGTATGGGACTACCTTTACCTATATTAGTCTTTAAACCTTTCCTTTCGCTTTCTATTGTTAATTTATTTAGAATATCTTACAGTTTCCCTCTGAATCAGCTATTTATTACTACACTGTGCATACATACTGTAGGGCCTACCTAGCAACAAATAGTTGGCCCAATATGTTCAACAATTGCCACCCACAACGACCACCACTCCAGTTGCCAAATCCTAGAGCCGCCACTGAAGAGAGAAATCATCAGATCATCAAAACAAAACAAAGCAAATGGAGTGACAAACAATTCTGCTACGAAACTTCAATTTTCGAAATATCGACTCTCAGTTTCCGATGCATAAATAATCGATAAGATGAATTATTATAATTATCTATCGAGTAGGCCTACGTGGAACTCGTCAACAAAATTGGACAACATTAGATTTGGACATTAAAGGGAAAAAACAAACAGCGCTAACAATTTAGGCTACTTCCAGGCCGGATAGATGAGAGGGGATAGAGGGAAAGAGGGAGAGAGGGAGAGAGAGAGGGAGAGAGATTAAGCGGCGTAGGCCTAAAAGGCAGACTGTTGTGAATATATGACGATTGCCCAATCGCCCCCCTGTGGTCAGTCTGTCGCCCATCGTTGTTTCCGCGCTTCTTACTTACTGGGCACAAGGCAATGACCAGCATCAGTATCCAATGCGTGTCGACGACGCTGCCACAATGGCTAATGCTGCTGCTGCTGCTGTCAACATCAGGGGCGTAGCCAGAAATTTGATTGGGGGTTTATAATGTGATTTGGGGGGGGGTATAAATCTTTTTTTTAAACTTTGAAAATCTTAAAAACGCATTAAAAATGTTAAAGCTACTCGCAAATTTGCTGAGGGGTTTACTAATTAACGCAAGTAGGCTATACTAGGCGAGTATATAACGGTAGTATAGTATATACGCTGTTGATATAGCATGGTCATATATATATATATATATATATATATATATATATATATATATATATATATGTATATGTATACTTGTTCAGTCAACATCACCAAAGAAACTCAAAGCTATTAAAAAAGATTTATGCTCATCCATTTGTCACGCCAGCAAAACACAGGATCTATATATATGATTCTACATAAAAGTAATTTTTAAAACCAAACAAGGTTTTACATCAAACCAATTTCACGCGCAAACTATTATGAAACATTTTTGAAATTTAAAAAGCCATTTATCAGCAGAAGAAAATAATATAAGAGAGGCAGTGGCTGAGCGCGCCAGGAATCTGATCTTGGGCAGGGGCATAGTTTTGAAATTATATATTGTATATATACCCCCCCAAATCAGTAGGCCTATACTCACAAAAATCAGATTTACAGTTGATATTGAAGTTTTTATGTGATTTACATGTGGTTATATATGAAATTTATATGGTTTATGTGGTTTATAGTTGAGAAAAGATTTATACCCACCTAAGGAAAAAATATTTATACCCTCCCAAATCAAATTCCTGGCTACGCCCCTGTCTGGGGGTATAATGTGATTTGGGGCGGGGGTATAAATCTTAAAAAAACACATTAAACATTTTAAGGTAGACTGATTTGGGGGCAGAGGCGTAGCAAGGAATTTGATGTGCGGGGGTATAATGTGATTTGGGAGGGTATACATCTTAAAAATCTTTGAAAATCTTAAAAAACACATTGAACATTTTAAGGTAGTCTGATTTTTGTGCGGGTATATATACCGATATACCCCTCCGTCGCTACGCCCCTGAGGAGTATATATATATACACCTACAGTATATACCCTCTGTCGCTACGCCCCTGGTCAAAATTTCAATCTATCTATTCTGTGCTTAAGCAAATTAATCATAAATGGCAGTATATTAAACTTGAGATCATGCATTTGCAAGATATGCTTGGTTCTTTATAATTTGGGGGCGGAATATGACAGAGTGGGTTACGCGCTGGAGCAGTAGGTTGACGGGACGGATTTAAGCCTCGTTAGCGCCCCTAGTGGCTTTGACACAGGCAGTAATACCTCCTAAGCCACTTTAAATCACGCTAAAATACAGTTAGATACATATTAAGCAGTCCATGAGTTGAAAAGCTGAACGGCACATGCGTACAATTAGTGCCAAAGAGAGTGAAATATTCGTCAACTCATGAAAGATCACGGCAGGTGCTCGTTTCCCAGAATCCATCGGGACGAAACTGATTGATGTGCTTGTCTCTGGTTCAAAGTTCTTATTTTAAAAAAGGAGTTCCGGAATTAAGAATGTCAGATTTTTTCCATAAATTACTTTATATTGTAAAGCGAGTGCGACATTCTGCAATAATGATTTTCCAGTGAATTTGGATGAAATTAATAAACGCAATAAAATTACATTTAAATCTCCTAGTGTTGTTATGTTTCTGAAAATCTTTATTCCGAATTTCCGAACGGACGTCGATCGGCTTAAGCGCCATTTTGTTGTTGTTGATGCCGTTATTAATGGCGGCGAAGGAGTCTAATGATGCTTGAGATTTATTATTTCTCTGCGAATTTTGAATATTTATCTAACGCATGGTTAGAAAAGAACTTCTATTTTGCCTCAGATACGGCGAATTTGTCTTCTAGACGGATCATTAGGTGCTGAGAGTATCGCGAAACAAGCAGCGGCCTCTCAAAGCCAGTTGTAATTCAAAGAAATTATATAGCGCCGTTATACCAGTGCATTTGTCATCGGTTGACGATTAGTTTCTTGCGTGGAATTACATCATTTTAAAACGCTGCTCACCACCATAGTCAAGAAAGTAGTGACAGTGACCTAGTCAACTATGCTTCTCCCTCCCGAATGAAATTACAAAAAACAAGCAATATTATTACCGCTGTTGAAATTTGACATGTATTTTAGCGAATTTAGGCAATTGGTTTAGAAAAGTGGAGGGGAAAAGATCAGGAAGAAGGCACAGAAACACTTATGTAGAATGCCTACGAGAAGGAATTGAGGGAGTAAAGAACAGCATCGAATTAATAAGAGGATGTCAAGATCGAACAAAGTGGAAATCCATGGTCGCTAACGTAGAAATACACAGCACCTAAAGAAAAAGAAGATTTAGACTAATCTACTGCCAGCCTCACAAGACTTGCATGTTGGTTTAGATGCTGAACTCCCTCTCTCTTGTTACCAAGTTTCTGACATTTCAGAGACGTCTCTATATGCAACACCTTGTGCACAGCTATTCATCTATTCATATTAGATCTACCACGTGTTCGGCAGACAATTTTTTTTAAAATGTGCCCCATAGTAAAAACTGCTGGTCTCCAGTGCTACAGAACGCTCACTGTTGCTAGCTCTTAAACCACCAGATACTTTATAACTATATGCAGTGGTAACTGAGTATGCTCAGTTTCTGTGTTTTAAGGGTTAAATTTCCTATATAATTTCTTCATTCATGCATCAACAACTAATGACCACTCTCTATCATTCCTCAGGAGACAAGACCTGTCTCTTCTCCTGTTCTGTGTCAGCAAACAGTGTCTCTGAGCTTTATTTCTTCATATGCTATGCATTGCTACATCAGCAACCATGGATTTCAACTATGATTTGTTTCTGGCTGTTCATATCAGTTCAAGATGTTGTCTTTATTCTTAATTTGTTTTCTTTCTTCCATTTTATCCAGAATATCCTGCTTCATACGATGCAGTTTGTATTGTTTCTTTAGGTAGCATTTCTTGTATGGGCTCTGCTATTGCTGTTTTAAAGTCCTCCCTTATCGTTTCCATGTCCTCATTTTTCTCTAGATAATACGTGGGGGATGAGTGGGGATGCATCCCCCACTGGACTTTTCCAGAACTTTTTTCTGCTTGTAAAACCTATTTATGGGTAAACGTCTAGTAAAACTAAGGGAAAAAACTGTGGATGATCTTTTTTGCTTGTCAACCTATTTTTTCTGTAAAAACCGGGTGTTTGTGATTTTCACCATGTTTGTTCATTTCTTCCAGCCTAAATGGACCAATTGCCATTCCTCTCCTTTCTTCCCCTGCCTTTACTTAACTTACACAGCAGCATGAGCTGAGTAAGAGGCAATTTGATTTTATGGAATTCACTGCCTGAGAAAGTTACTGAAACTAGCAGTTGTTTCATTCACAAAAAATCTAAAGGCACGCTTTCTTAACAGCTCCCCATTCAAGTGATATTTGCTAAGTGCTCTTGACTTTGGTCCACTGTGCTATAAAAATTGTCTAATAATAGCATGGTTGTAATTATTGCAGGCCTGTCAACAAGATGAGATGTCGGCTGATACGCAGACTCTCGTTCAAAAGACTATAGCTGCTGATCCTGCCACAACTGACAGTATCGTTTTACTTGAAGAGCATGCAACCATGACAGATTTGTCTGCATTTGAGTTGGATAACGAATATTCCAGTTTACCTCTAAAATCAAAGACTTTGCTGGATCTGAGTGATGGACAGCTGAACGAGTTCAATCCTAAGCTTAACGATCAAATTCAACCGACAAGTGATGATTTGGGAATAGAATCAGCAGAAAATCAGATCGAAAATATAAAAATGTCCGAATGTGAGGCTGATGTCGTATCTTGTAACAAATCGCCAGAAGCGAGTTGCCCGGGGGATTCGGATGAAAAGCCATTTGTCGAAGCAGCAACTGACAATTTGAACGATGTGCTTGCTTCGGGCGTTGGGTCATCTCCTGCATTTGCAGGTCGCTTGAGGGAAACAAGCCCCATTCATTCTTTGCAGACGATGCCTCCTGGTGACGACACCTTGACAAGAAGTCCCCAGTTACTTGATGATACCTTGACAGAGAGTCCAGAATTACTTGATACTCGTGTGCTGCCTGTTGTGTCTCTTGAAATTGCTGCTGATGAATCTTCAGGCTTGGATTTACCCAACAATGAGCCGATGCAAACATCAGACGGTCAAAGTGTTTCATCGGAGACTGAAGAGAAGTGCAATTCTTTTGAGAGTATCTGCGTTGAAAAATCTCCTCAAGAGTTTCCCGCTGTCTCCGTACAGAATCCTGAATGTGTGCCAATGTCAGACGATAGTTTTACCGATTCTAAAGAGACTTCAGGCGGAAATTGTGATCATGCGTCAAAATTATCTGACCCGAAAACTCCTTCCGATGCTCTGCTCAGTTGTCACGAGCGACAGAGTGGATGCGATGACGTGGTTTCACTTGACGTGCATGTCAGTGACGATGGATCGCCGACACAGCAGATGGAGTGTTTCTCCTCTTTAGCTGCTGCTTCTGCCAACGACAATGATGAACGTGAAATTGTGTCTTCCGATGGAAAAGAAGATTGTGGAATTGTTTCATTTGCAGTTTCTTTGTGTGCAACTGCTAATGACCCACTGCCACAGAATGACAGTTTCTTCTCACATGACGAAGCGTCTGATGAAAATTTGGGCAAGGTTTTCACAGCGGTTGAGAGTGAGCTGTGTGTTGAGAGTAAAGATAATGCTTCTGATATTGCACAGAGTCCTAATGAAAACAGCACTGAAAACGAAGAAACCACTTGTTGTTATTCAGAGCAAACAGCTTCAGTCAGTTGCACTGATCCTAACAGTGGCTTGGCGTGCAAGGCAACTGATCGGCTGGATGATGTTTGTGATTATGTACCAAACAATCAAAGTATAGATGATCGAACTAAAGACAAAGATGAATTACACTCCGCTATTCAGGTCAGTTCATTTTATGATTAATTGATTTTGGAACATCCATGCAATCACTGTACCCCTGTATTGCAGAAGTACCTTTGTGTTTTATGTAATTTTACAGTTTGGCTTTGGAATTTATTGCCAGAATTCATTTGCACTGCTTCCTCCATTACTAAGCTTGGGCGGTATGTAAAATGGGCCTCTTTGCTTGACCATTAAAAGGTTCTTTTGCTCTTTTTAATATATTTTGTCACATTGAACTGGTCTGTAAAGCTTGAATTTTGAATGTAGGGCTTGAATTTTTGTGTTCCACTGATGCTGATGCTACAAAAATAGTAGATTTTAAGTCTTATGCATGAAGAAGAATGTTGGTAAGGTTGCATTTATTGAGTTTCCTTTCAAAGGTTGAAGTCTTTAGAGTACACTCGAACTTTGTTAATGTCACAGTCAAGTAACTACTCTAATAGCAATTAAGCAGAGCTGAAGCTTTAGCATGAGTTGAGCATGTGTTTGACTGTAGCTGAGTTTTGAATATGTTTTGCTCTATGAACTCCAGTGCATTACATTTGCTTATAAATCCAATGAATAGATGCTGAACCTGAGTTATTGAAGATTATATAGGGCTGTGAGTTTGATGCTGGCCATTCACTTTATGATCAGGCATATTTAGCAGTGGCGAGAGAATTTTTAATGCAGCTAACGGTTGACATTTTCAGATCAAGCATCTTTCGTTGAATGGTGCACATTGTGCAAGAGGAGCTTCATGCCAAGCAAAAAGTGACAGAAATGTTTGATTTTGGAAGATTTTAACTGACCTTTGAATAAGAACATGACATGGCTTTCGCCATCCATCTGGCTCTCAACACGCTGCCAATGCAGTGAACATTTTCCAAACCCTGGGATGACCCTCCAATGAACCTCTAAGAAAAAGATAGCTCAGTTCAACCAACTCACGGTAGTCTTTTCTTGGTGCTATACAGCTTCAGAATGACAAAATTTCAGTTTGCTGTCTGTATATGTTATGACTGTCTTTCTGAAAATCTGGCTGGTTGAATCGTTATGATTATTTTGGAAGAGTTTGATTTTGTGATGACGGCATGCTATCTGTTTTGAGTCCCTGCACCAGTTTTCCAGTCTTTTGAATCTATGATTGTTTTCGCCAGTTCCTCTGCTAATTTTGGCCTCAGTTTTTGTTTGCCCATTTTGCTTTTGAATGATATAAGTCAGGAAGTAGTTTCCCATCCCAATGGATGCTGTTGAGCCGTGTGTGGAAAAGTCAGATGAGAGCAGCATCAGCCGCCCAAGTTGACTATCATGAGGGTTAAAAAAAAGGGAAAATAGGAGCTGGGTTATTAGAGGTCATTGAGTTACATTCGTAGCTTTGTCTTTTACTGGACAGACTAAGAGCCCACAACTGCCTGCCATTTAAAATTCTCACCAGAGCACTGAGTCTGGTTCTAATATGGGAACCTGCACAAATTGAAGGCAAAGCTGCTGGTTTTGAATAAACTGACGCCAAAAGAAGCCCCTATGTGCAGCCCTGGCTAATTGCCCAGGATATGTATATATATATATATGTATGTATGTATATATATATATATATATATGTAAATATCCTGGGCATATATACTGGTATATCTCCTAGGACATATGTATATATATATATATATGTATGTATATTCTTTGTATGTATATATATCTTAGGTAAGTATGTATATGCATTTATGTATATATTATAAAATATGTATATATATAAAATATATAGAGATGCTAAGGTCAGAAGTTATTGTTATAGTCTTTTATATATATATATAATTATATATATATATATGTATATATATAAAGTTCCCAAATTTCCCAAAGAATACTGTATATTCTTTGTATGTCTTTTCTTTTATATATATATATATATAAAATATATATATATGTTATGCATATATATATAATTATATATATATATATATATATAATATATATATGTATCCCAAATATATAATATATGTGTTTCTTTTATATATATATATATATATATATATATATATATATATATATATGTATATATAGTAGGACTTTGAGAAGGACTTTGAGTGACCCAGACATATGCCCTTCCTTTGGCCAGGCCACTTGAATGAAGTCAGACAAATTAAGTTATTCTGGTGCATGTGTGTTATCGCTGCTTCCAATGCATGTGTGTTACACTTGGTTAGGTGCATTTCTAATGAATTGGCACTCTTCTTTACCTCTATTTAGGTTAGAAGCTGTGATGAAAGTGCAGCTGGCTGGAACAGATAGCCTCAGTGTTAGGTATTATGATTATGTATACATGACATATTATGCCCTGTGTAGCTGCCACTGCCACACTGGTTCCTAATTTTTCTCAGCCTATTGCTCTGTTGCCTCTGACAAGTAAGGATTTTCTGAAAATGTGTGTTGTCATTTTGTGAGGTTTTAAACTATATTTAAATGTAGAGTTGCGATGATAGATGAAGATGAATTCAATAAATATGTTGTTAATCTGCTGGTCTCATAGCCTGTTACTCTGGCATTAGTGAATAACTGTCCATTTAGGATTTCTTTTGTTTCTACTAATGCTGGCCAGGTTTTGCAATGTTCTATGATTGATTTGTTACTTCTTGTGGTTAAATTCGTATCCTCTTCTTTCACGTTCTTGATTTCCAGGTGTTTTGCATATCTATTGATATTGTCTTTTTGACTTCTTTTATATTTTCCATTCTGATCTGTTGTGGGGCTCTGATTGTTATCTATTAGCAGTTGAGCTGGTCACTTAAGGAGCTGAAATGAAACAGAAACAAGTTTTGCAATCATGAAGTCTGTTGATTTTGATGATGGATTTCCATTTTTGGATTAAACTGTAAAGATTATTGTTAATCATCATTCTGTGAGATGCAGAATTGCTTCAGAGTGTTAATGTTGCAAATGGATGGAAAACATAGACTTCCAGTTCCCACTGGTGTGTAGCATCCATTGAGGTTGAGACAGGAGATATTGGGTTCAAGTTCCTGCTTAAGATTCCATTGCATACAGTAAGCCATTGTAAGACCAGTTGGTTTCTAAGAACCTAGCAGCCAGTGGTGGTTCCAGGAATTCTTGGTGGGTAGGATGAAAAAATTTATAGGAAGTTGGTGGGGGGATGCAAAATGAAGAAGAAAAAGAAAGTGAAAAAAGGTCATTGTTAATAGTGTTTTACTCACTAAATGTTAATGAACTTTGCCAAAAAAAGGCTGACGAGCAAGAAAAAGAAGGTCATTCACAGTGTTTTCCACTAGATTTTATAAAAACTCACCAGAAATAGTTTGACAAGCAAAAAAAGGGTAATCCAGAACCCCAGTTGGGAGGGGGGAATGCATCTCACTCATCAACATGGTGGAACTGCCACTACTAGCAGCTGTTTCACAATTATCCTTAATGTAGAACTTGACTACTTTTCCAGCACTCTCTTCATTGCTTGATTTTTCATTTCATCCATTTTACTGGTGAATAACTGAATAGATAACTACCGTAATAACAAACTCACTTAAGCTGTCTGAAGCTAAACTGAATTCGTACTTGTGTTGTAAACGTTGTAATGGACTTAATTTCACTCAGAATTGGCCCAGCCCAATCACAAAATCCTGTATTTTTGAGGATTGCATTCCATATTTGCCTATTAGTATTTAATATTTTGCATTTCATAGTTTATGGAATAAGGCAACTTGTCCTACAGTTTCTTGCAAAATTTTATATGTTGGCAACTGGGAATATTATTGAATTTGTACCCAGCATGGATCTTTAAACCATGTATGTAGTGCTGTTCTGTGACGTGCCATATGCGCATACAGATATTTGGACATTGTTGTTGATGTATATACACAATTATATACATACCTGGTGACTTGGTATATGGCTGAATGTTTAATTAGTAATTTTTCTTTTCATTATGTGGGCATCAGTGTGTAATATTTACTTTCTCTATTAATAATAATTGACTTGATGGTAAACTTTTAGTTAGCAGAGCTGACTTGTGATGATTTTAGTTGGGTTTGAGCAGAGATCAGTGCCTTTGTAGGACTGCCACAGTAGTGAAAAGGGTTCCACTGCAGTTTAATTGTCAGAAGTTGAACAAAGATAGACTCTGCCACTGCTCTTCCCAAATCAAATTTACTATTTATGATGGGACTGTAAAGCAATTAGACTGAAGTATTTATGACCTGCATTGTATACCCCCCTTCATACAGTCTGCCTTAGAACCTAGTCTCAGGCTGTAACTTTGCACTAAGAGTTCAATTCTTTGAAGTGCCGGTGCTTTGGTCTTTTAGCGGTTTGCATTTAATTGAGTTTGTCTAACCCAGTATTTGAGTATTTTAAATGTTGTGCCTGTGACCACGTTAAAACCTTGGCAAGCAACGGAACTGATTTTCAGTTCTACACCTTATCCAGGTACATCAGCAATTGAAAACTTGAAGGGACAGGAACAGTTTGATCTTTAAGGTCTGTGTGTATCAGGTACTGTTAAGATGGTATGAGGCCAATGCAGTATCACAATATTATTATTCTGATGTGCTGTTTGTTAACTTTTTGTAGGTGGAAGAGGAACAGGCAGAGAATCGCATACCTTTGGCAGGTGGGGCTGGTGATTCAGGTATGGGCAACCTGTCCAGTTCTGAAATTGGTGCAGCTGATGAGAGTTCCATAGACGCCCTTTTGTTGAATCATGATCTTCGAGATTTGTCCGAATTAGTCTGCAGGAATGACACTCATACTGCTGAAGACAAAGAGAAGATATTGGCAGAGGATACCCATGATGAGCGGGGTAACAGTTGCGATGCTTCTGCTTTGGAAACAGCAACAGAGGACTCTGACCAGTTGGCAGTTATTCCACCAAACTTACCTGGCTATGGTAACGCCACCAGTTTATCATCGATGCCTTCTGACACCCAAACTCTTAATGGTTTTGAAGACCACAATGTGAAGGGAAACTATGATCAGGAGGAGTTGAGAGGCGTTGACAGTGTTGAGCCTACTTTTGTGTTGAAGCCTGACTGCTCTTCACAACAACGTGAAGAACATAAATTGTCTAATTCTTCTGGTCCAACATCTCCATCTCCATCAATTTCTACTTCTTTGGCTTTGGTTAACAGTAGTTCTTCACCTGCTGCTGCATCAGTTTCTGAGTTGTCTTCATCGGTGAGAAAATTGAATCGTCCCATCAAGCATCCTCTGCGAGGATCGGAATACGTGACGTCTGTCGGTTTTCTGAGCAGGCGGTCACTGGGCAGCGCAGACGTGGTCGCTAGCCCTCCTCAGAAAAGCGTGACTCCCTCTGGAAGAGCCAATGAAATGGAGTGCAGTAAAACGACGGAAGAACCAAAGCCGGGAGTTAGACGACGAGGTCGGCCAAAAGGAGCGAAGAACAAAAAGACGATCGACCTGATGAACAAGACCAACACCATCCGCGACAGCATTCTGGAGAAGTTACGAGCAGAGGTGTTTGGATTGGCGGAGCCTTCCGACCGCGCAGCTGTTCGCACTAACCCGACGTCGGTCGCTTCGTCATCGTCGTCGAGCACCAGTGTGTTGCCGTCCTTGCCTCCGTCGATTCGCTCATCGATATCGTCGATTCTGAGCAGAGTGCTGCAGCCATCGGACAAAGTCAGGCCTTCCGTCGACACCTTGGGAAGTGTAAATAATAAGGAAAGGTGCGAAGTGTCTGAGTCGTGTCGAGGGCGCACGCGCAGTTACGAGGAAATGGCCGACGGTCAGAGCAACACGACTGTGAAATGCACGGCAGGAAGTACGGACAACGGTGCATCGAAGCATCCGTCAACCAGCATTCTCTCTTTGCATTCATACGTCGGTGTAAATGCAGGGACTACTCGAGCAGGTGACGATCTGTAGCTTCTAACGCAAAGGAAAATAATGCTCATGAACTGTCAAAGTCTCGAAAGTCAAAACCCGTATCAAGAGCTTCTAAGGGATCCGTAAAAGAACACGTAGAACATCCAAAGCTGTTGAAACTGTTGAGCACAGTTAAAAGTGCTGATAATGGCTCAAAAAAGAAACCTGACGTGGTGGCTTGCAGTAGGGATGATAGTACAACTGTTGCTGCAAGCCCTCAGCCATATCCATCCCAACTGGCTGCTGGGTTTAATGCCATTGCCAATATTAGGTTAGCAGCACCATTGTTTTCTCGGCATTCTAATTCGACGTTTGTTTCTGGAAGTTTGCCGGAAAGTCTCGACGTGACTTTGACTTCTGCTGTCCAGAATAATCTGTTGGCCGACGGTATGAGTCACCGACAGCCGCTGAGTTTTTCAGCCGCTGCCGTTACCGCTCCAGAAGAAGCCCAGTCGAGTTTACCTTCACTTGAGGATCTTGGTAGCAGACGGAAGAAAAAGAAAAAGAAGCACCACAAACATCACAAGCATCGTGCAGAAGTTGAGGAAATCACGCAGAAACCAGTTCCCGAATTGGACGATTTAGTGACACACCTAGAGAAAATATTCATTACAAGACCAATTTCAACAAAAGTGAGCTTTGACAATAGTAGGTCCGTTCTTCATTCAATCTTTCGGTCAAACCCCAAAGGCAGTGTGCCAGCCCGTAGGGAAATATGGCAGCAGGGCGTTCATTCTTTTTCTGGTGGTGTTCTAGCGACTGGACCAGTGAAAATTAGTAACGGAAGAGGACGGCCCAGGAAAAAGCATTTGTTTGAGAGAAAAGTTGTGATGTCTTCGTCCAGGGAGGTCATAAGCAGCGAACAATGTCTGCCGTTAAAGAAACGTCACAAGCTTTTGGCCGCCACTCAGCTTGAACCTACTTCTGCAGAGGCCGACAGAAATCAAAAGGCACGCATCGGTTCACGGATGAGACGTGGAACCAGGCTGGCCGTTCAGAGACGTCATCAGAGGCACAAATCACAGCCGAGGAGAACATCAGGCTTTTGCTGTTAGTAGCGGTCTTTTGCTTATTGCAGGAAGTATTATGTGTTAAAATTATTGGTTGGAAATTTCCTTTGGCTCCTGTATTGTCTTGCATGGTATTTTACTCCTCGTGAGACAGTTTGCATGCGCAGAATATCATTGGTCTAATCAGGTTTATTGGATATTTTTCTTTTGAAACTATATTATTACACTTCCATTTTTAACATTTTAGGAATTCATTTCCCTGATAAGTTTTTCAGTATCTTTTGATATTTGGCTATGTAGTTTATAATGAAATTCATGACTTATTGAATTCGTGAGTGATTTTGCAATAGCATGAACATTTATGGATTTTAATCAAAAGCAGTTTTACCAATTGTGTTTACATTTGGTTTAAACTTGAACTGCTGATAATATTATTTTAACTAGTGAAGTGTTGTTAGATTTTTCACTTGGACTCGGTATTGCTTAGATTAGCTCGATTAAGCATTGAGACCACAAAGTCTTTTTTGTTTGCTCTATTAACACCAATCTTTGTATAATTTTTGTTTTTTAGCCATTCAGTCAATGGTTGACGCCATCAATGCCACCGTTCGCAAATACTCTCAAGACAGTGATGACGATGAACGATTAGCAGAAACAAGACAAACACTTGTTGATGCAAAGGCCACCAACAGGTCATCAGTGCACCAAGTGAAGCAGAATTCAGCCTCAGCATCTTCCCTGTCATCGCCTTGTGTTGAGAAATTGCTGGGAAATGACATCACTAAGGGTCAAGTTCCCAGGAAAACGTCTAAAGGAGAGAAAGGCAACTGTTTGCTTAGTAGTGCATATCGTAGTTCATCGGGGAGTAGAGCGCCGGCATCCAGAGCTGGGTTTGATAACAGGGACTCAAACTCTTGGTGTAATTCACCGTCAGACGAGATTTCCTCCGACGATAATGATGATCCCGGATTGGACGACAGTTTTGAAGATGATCTTCCAACGGTACATTCGGACGTTTCTTCGACTGACTTGCTGCCTTCAAAGGCGTCAACGCTGGATTCCATGTCAGTTCAATCCAATCAACTTTTGAGGAGAACGTCTCCGAGACGAATGCCAACGTCACTCGTGCAGAAGGAATTCTCCGATGTAAACAGATTACACGAATCAAAAGGAGGAAGTCAATCGTCTGCGAATTTCAACAACAAAGTTAAAGTAAAGAACTGTGTTGTATTATCATCATTGTCTTCACTTCCAGGTCCATCCACTGAGAGCCTACCACGAAGAGTGTCACCCAGACGACCCGTCCCTGACGACAACTTATTCAGTTCGTCGAGGCTGAGTTCGACCTTCAAGAAGTCGGCTCTTTCTCATCATAGCAGGAAGGCCATGCAGGGTCTTCGACCACTTGGCAAAGCACCTCGTGGTAGGCCTCGCTCGAGTTCCACGCGGCAGTTGCTGACGGGAAAGGCTAAGAGTGAAATATTGCCATGTTCTATGCGCGTTGATGACAACCTTGAAGAAAATGAAGTAAAGTTAAGCTCCGGGCATTTGCAGTCATTTAGTCATAGGAAAGACAAAAGCGAAGTAAACACCAAAGACGTACAAAGTCCAAGCAGGCATAGACATCTAAAACAACATGGAGGCTCTGCTGCTGCTGCTGCTTCTCCCTCTCCTCTAAAGAAATGCCTCGATGGTCAGACGATACGACTGACCAGGTCTGCGTTTACTCTGCACTCGGATGCTGCTGCTGCTGCTGTTGATTTATCGAAGCTAGGCAAGTCTGCTTTGAAAAACCCCGGTGTTAGTACAAGAACTGAACCGGCATCGAAGACAGCAGATCCAGATAAGACCACGAGATCAGTTGGCTGCCAGATGGAAACTGCTGTCGAGCAGTCTAAACGTCTTACGATGGACGTAGGAGTTCAGGTTATGTTTGACGAGCCAATTGCTCAGTTGTCACTCTCTAGTCAACCATTTGCTCTCGTTCGTCCAACGGCAGACGTTAGTGCTCAGACGTTGGCCTCGGAGCTTTCTGTGTTATCGCAATTTGTTTGTACTTGCCCATGTCAATGCGGCAATAGAAGTGCAGCAATTGCCGTATCTGACACTTTCAAATTGCCTGTGGCTGACACGCCAGTAAACTGCCAACCGTTTGGTTCTGCTTCTTGCCCAAGTTCTAAAAATTTCACGACACAGCATTTGGAGGCATCGCCGACGATGGAGCCAGTGTCGGTAAGTCCATCTCTGTGTTTGGACTCTAGTAGGTCAAGTTGTGGGATCACTAGCTTACAATTGCCAAAAGATATCGACGGCATTTCTGAATCGGCTTCGACACAGAGTCGATCGTTCGTTCCTGATTTGACGTCATTGTGCACTGGAGGCACATCGCTGTCCGACAAAACAAAGCCCAAGACATCGCCTGAACTTTCAGTTGCAGCAGCATCAATGGAAATACCGAACAGTATGGAAAACAGTGATGCTCTAAACAGCACCATCCTCTCGGCATTCCCACCAACACCGTCGCCGTCGCTCTCGTACGCTGCAGACAACACAATTGAGAGCAGTGGTGAGAATTGTTCTATTGAGGCTACCCTATCTCCTGCGAGTTTTGTATCTGGTCCAAACAGCAGTGTTTCGCATACTGGACAGCAGGCCGGTTCAAATATTGTCGAGCATCGTTCACAATCTGCCCCAAATGTTGACAGTTTTGAGCAAGGTAATAATGTTACTGGACATATACCTGCGTTGCCAGTATCTGTTGCAGTTGACAGAGCGGCACTTGTAAAGGAGTCCGAAGGAGGCAGACCACAACCGGTTCTACCAGATTCTCGTCCTAAATTGAATGTGATGGTTTCGCTGCCTCGTGCCTTTTCTTCTGATGTCAGTTCCTGTGCAGAGAGTCCGCGGTATCAGCTGCGATCGCCTCGATCGAGGTCGAAGGAGACGGCGGCGTTGCCAGGATCAGAACTTGAACCGGCCGGTCCAGATGCTGGGGAGGGTGTGGCATCAAATGCGCTCGAGAATACCAGACACAATGGGTTTGGCTGTGAACTGCTCGTCTGCATTGATAAGAGGGCAACCGACGCCCTAATTAATGGGGGCTCTCACTTGTCATCGTTCAGTGTCAATAGAAGCGAACCGATATATGAACGTTCGGATGATGATGATGATGATGATGAAGCCGATGATGCTGAATGTTGCAGTTTGAAGGAAGCAGGCAATGACTCACTCAGCGCAGCCTGCAGTTATCAAGACAAGAATCAAAGTGAAAAAGAGAACGATGATAAAATTGTGCCCGGTTGTGATTCCGGTGGAGGTTTGTCTGCCAGTTATATTGGACTTTCAAGCAACTTGCCTGCTCCTGCTTCTGACACTGCTTCCTTATGCAATGCTTCCTTTTCTGATTCACCAAGCTCTCCGGTTGCTCTCGACATCTGCGTCATCGACTCGGACAGAGAAGTAATAATCATAGACGAGGACGAGGCCGAGGAAAACCGACTCGGTCAGAGGAATGGAATTGAGAGAAATGAGCGCGTGGGTAAGCCTGGGCAAAGAGACAGGAAAAGAAGGAAGCGGTACAGGCATGTGGTGAGTTCACATCGAAATCCTCCTCAAGAGGCGAGGTTGAGCCTCGAATCAGAATGTGTCGTGATGCTCGATAGAGCCTCAGTTTCAGAAGCCATGTTGACTCACGGTGCGTGTGGCCTGCCACCAGGTTCCGATGACTGCTTAAGAGCGTCGCGTAGCACCGGTGACTTGATGCAGACGAGCAGCTGTGAGCTTTCGTCGTGTCGTGGTAGCACGGGATCCAGTGTGCACGGTGGAAGCATCGACTTGAATGAGGCGTTCAATTCGACCGACCTGGAGCAGGACATCTCGAGTTGTAACCAGCCCTTTGACGAGCCCCCCGGGTGCTCCGATTTAATTCCAGATTCGGCCATGGAGCTTAGGTTTACGACTCTGTTGGGAATGGATGTGACGAATGAGAGTCTGATATCGGAAGGACGAAACTCCGATTATGATCCTCTTCCGTGCATGAAGAAAAGGCGTAGAAGAGTGGAAGACGACATGGGCTACTCTCAGAGAAAGAAGAGAAGGCGCCGCCTGCACAGTGGTGGTCTGACGGATTTGACGGGTTCAACCAACGAGACAGACAGGTAAATCACAAACACGGATTTCTTCGTTTGTTTTCCTTTGAATACGTTTGTAATTTTTTTCTGTTCAGTGAATCCATTGTATACTGGACTATTTATATAGCGCCGTAAGCATAGCATAACCAATACATTACAACCATTACAACCGTCCACAGTTTCGTGTTTGTGACTATTATTTTGTGTCATTCTAATCAGAAGTATGTTCAAGGTTGGTTAGTTAGTTAATATGCCAACTTACATAGCGCTATAGTCGTAGCTGGCCAAGATCAAGAGCGCTTTACACATTGCACTTAAATGAGATGCTAAACAAGTGCGTTTTTAGTCTCATATCAAACAATTAGTCGTGTTGGTCACAATGTCAGGCAGTAAAGGCATCATTGGGATGGGCCATTGTGGTTTCTAAATGTATTTCCAACTTCTGTTATATGGTCTTCCAGATGGCTTTTGCTGTGGTTGCATTTCACTTTGACCTGCCAGGCATGTTTTCTTTTAACAGTTGTTCTGTGTGGTCTGTGAATGTCTGGTCTGTTGTTTTGTTTACTCTAGTGAAGGCCATTCTGATGATGAGACCAATACTACTACTGGGTCTAGTGCACCATCTACGCATCATCATGAAATGGTTCACTTACCAAAGAAGAAATATCAGAAAGCTGGTCTTTTCTCTGACACTTTCAAACACGCAGAGTAAGTGATGGATCAACGCAGAAATGCGTGCAACTGAGTGTCGTAATCTATTTAGCTGTTTAACTGGCATCTTCCAATAATGTCAGAGTCTTAACCTGAATTTGCAATTGAGTTGACTTAGAATGTTTAAATATCAGAATACTCCTCATATTTTATCCTTAAAACGAATTAGTTGATATTTTTCAGTTATAGCATATGTTTATTTGAATCAGTCAATTTGGCAAATATTTATGTAGAACTTGTATTTTGTGGATTTTCAGCATATTGTATGTATTGCCATACATAGTATGCATGTGTGTAGAATAATTTCTACGTAGTGTGAATAGGGTAAGAGATTCTTGTTAGATCATTGTTGGAACAAGTCGATCGGTTGTGTTTCTTAGATCTACTAAGCTCGATCGAAAGACTTTAGTTTATGATCCATCGGAGCAAGAGTATGGCCTCCTGCCACAACCCATTCATGTTGGAAAGTACATTCGGGAAAAACGCGTTGACTTCCAGCTTCCGTATGATGTCATGTGGCTGCACGAACATGGCTGCGTATGACTTCACTTTGTTCAAAGAAATTTGTTTGTATCGTGGATTGTGCTTGTCATTTGTTTAGATTGTATTGTACAGCAAAGTTCTTGCAAAGTTCATTATGGCTTTGTGCACAAGTTTGAATTGCTGTTTGGTATTCAAAATGTTGGTTAAATGACTGAGAAGATCAATTGCTTTATTGAGAGCGATGATTTGGATATTTATTAGTTACAAATAATAATGTTTAACACATTAGTAGTTGGATAAATGGCCATACTGATAAAAGGAGCTACATGAACAATTTTCATGTTTTATTTTTAGTTGAATCAGCAGAAATTGCCTTCACCTTTGTATAAAAAGATTCGTAAAAGTAAGTTTTTTGTGATTATGTAGTTCCTGTGGTTTTTTTTATGACTGCTGTTAAATTATTGTCTGATATGTCATAATGTTAGCACTCCTTTCAAATGATAACAGCATGATGTCATGTGCAAATAGCCATCATTAAAACTCCAGTTTTTCTAGTTTTATAGAATGAAAGAAAATTACTATTTCTGTGATGGCTTTTGCTAATGACATAATATGTGCTTAAAATAACTTCTGTTAAAGTTGCACTTGTCTATAGTAATATTTCACAGAAATTGTGATAAAAAGTCACAGTGCTGTTGAATTCAAACAATTGACTTTTGTTAATATCATCTCTCCAGACCAACGCTGCCATCCGACATTTTAGGATCAGTAGATGAATACCAGTGTAATCTATTTCTTTTTCATTCATTCATTTTCTTCTATTCATTTTCTTTTTTCAATTTCTTTCCCCTTATGTCCTATTTCTTCTCTTTCTAAAATCAACCCAGTAAATAAAAAAGTACCGGTAATTGGAAAATAATTGCTGAGAGAGAGAGAAGATGGTTCCGGCTAGTTCCACTCGGCTGCTGCAATAATGACCCAGTGGTAGTTGTGAAGTGGGTGGTGGGGACATAGAATGAAAATTGTCATCTGATAACTTATGAGAATAACTATTACCTTTGATTTCAAATCTGCTTAATATCTTAATTATTTGAATAGTCTCTGACTCTCTGTAGTGTGATGCCACTATAGATTTTAAAAACTCGTGTCTTGGGTTTTTCTAGTTTTCTAGAATGAAAGAAAATTACTGTTTCTGTGATGGCTTTTGCTAATTCATAGAATGACAGGCATAGGATATTTATTTTCTGTTATGTCGAATGATATTGTAAAGTTGGCTTCATGTTGTCTTCCTGTGTGTATAAACATAACGTGAACTTTTTAATCGTTTTCAGCATTTTCATTCGTAAATGCTTTCATCTTTGCTTCTTCTCTTTCTCAACTTATGCAGACGTGTATGTGGATGCAAAGCCGCTCTGTCGGGATTACGAACCACACCAGTGTAACTGCGTGCCTCCTACAAATCCACATGAAAAGGGATGTCTAGATTCATGTCTAAATAGGTAAGCAATGTTTATGTTTGATTTTTATGGTCAAAAGTGTGATGCTACTTAGGACACGTGTGAAATTTTGCAACACTGCCTATACTGATGGACTTTCAGACTGGCCTGTAATCATGTGTAACCAATATCAATGGTTGTTGTAATAGTTACGTAAGTGAGAATGTGTAGCGATGCGGTATTGTTTGGACGTTGGAAGAGCAGTTTCTGATTATCCTCGTATGTGTGCTAGTGACTGCATCAACAGCTTTATAATTAAGAATTTACTTTCAATGCCTTCTTGGTTCTTACTTGTGAAAATTGAGACATATTTCCATTTCTGCTGATGTTGTGTAGCTGTGCATACAGTAAAGTGCAATTATTCTCATTTCTTTGATTTCATATGATTACTAGAAAGATGCTTCCTGTGTGTGTAAACATAACGCTTCGCCGCTCAGCAGTGCAGGATAAATACTAATCCAATACCTATACCTAATACCCAATCATTGAATTCATGCTGAACAACATTTCAATGAAGTACACCGCCACCCAGCCAAGCTGTGCGCCACGTAATAATTAGGCCTTTTATGCGTTAAAATCACACAACTGTGACCATTTGTGACGCTGTACACGTATTTTTGTATACGTTAAAATCACACAACTTCCTGCGAACACGCTCATCAACGGATCGTGACGTTGTACACATTATGACGTTGCAATGAACAATTGAACGTTACTTCCGCCAAATGCTTCTTCGACTAAACCGTTTGGTTACCAGCAACGATTATCTTCAACATCGCCCACCAACGCATCGCAGCTTTAAGGACTAAACGGTCTAAAATGCCTTCTTGGTTCTACCAATAGTCAACCAATCAGAACGGATGTTGTAACAGACAGAGAGACATACAGATAAGGATCTTAATATTATAGATATTGTTCTGATGAGTATCTGCATGTGCTAATCAATGATTGATTTAGTCACATCTGCTTGGTTCTACCTTGTCTGAACAGTCCCTCAAGTATGACAATTTTGAAATTGACTTCATTTTGATAATCTATGCATAAAAGCATTTACAAGTGTTCTCTAAAGAGGTTTTGGTCCATTAAAGTGTGTTGTTACGATCAGTTGTATAATGCCATTTAGATGGAAATGAGAATGATTTAATGAATAGTTACAGTGGTGTCCAAAAGTCTGGAATCATCTTGTCTTAAATTTAATTATCTTCTATTTCTTTTCTTTTTTCCTTACCTTATATCCTATTTGTTATCTTTCTCAAATCAATGCAGTAAGTAAAAAATAATTGAAGGGAGAGAGATGATTCTAGACATTTGCACACCACTATGTGTTGTTATTTTTGTTGAAAATGGCTTGCATGTAAAATTTTTAATTAGACTGGTTTATACCGAATGCTTGCCAAGTACATGTCCGTGCGGTGATCTCTGCAGTAATCAGCGCATACAGAAGTTAGAGTGGAACGATAGCCTTGGAAAAGTTTCTAACAACAAATCGAGGATACGGAGTTAAAACAAGTCAATCACTTCCTGCAGGTGACCAATCAATCGCACAAAATGTTTGTCTTGCTACTACTATGCAAGCAGAAACTACTGTACATATAGAAGTCTACTTAATTTATTTTTCATCTTCTTCCAAACAAATTGAACTGTCGGTTTTACTGAAACAAGATCTTCATTTTGATCTTGTTTGATCTTATTTTGACCTTGGATGATAAGCGGCCGAAGTTTTGCGTGCTGTGGTGGCCTTTTCAACGTCGTCGTTTTGGTTTTTGTGCTGTAGGTCAGTTTATCATTGAATATTGTGGTGAGGTTGTTAGCGAACAGGAGTTTCGGCGTCGTATGACGCAGCAGTACAGTCACGAGAGACATCATTATTGCCTGAATCTTGACAGCGGGATGGTGATTGACGGGTATCGGATGGGAAACATTTCACGATTTATCAACCATTCATGTCAACCAAACTGCGAAATGCAGAAGTGGTATTAAGTATATCTTTGTATATTTCATTTATTTATATCATATTTTTCCCTCAAAATAATTCACTTGCTCCTGTTTACATAGATGAATGAGCAGATTTTGTGCTATAGTTTGAGTATAAGGCTTTTGGTGAGAGATTTGTAGATTGTGTATTATATATCTTAATGGCTTCGGTTTGCAGTCTTGTTTCATTGCTTTTGTACTAGGGTTATTAAAACCGCTGGTTTTAAAGGACCGGTTAACCGTTCAAAAAAGACTGGTTAACCGGTTGTTAGCGGCAGCCTGGTGTCATGCCTACATCAAAGCGCTTTGAAGTTGCCGGTGTTGGAGAGCTGGCGTCCGGCGCGGCTACATCAAAGTGCTTTGATGTTGCCGGCGCCTATGGCGGCGTCTTACGGCCTACATCAGAGCGTTTTGATGTCTTCAAATTGAAATTACGGTTAACCAGTCAATGGTTAAAAGGACCAGTCCTTGCTCTTAGGACCGGTTAACCGTTAACAACCTTATTTTGTACATTTGTTGGAACATTTGCAGAATTCTTATCGTTTTGTTATTTTCAGGAATGTCAATGGTATATATCGTATTGGGTTGTTTGCTCTCGAGGACATTACACCTGGAAGTGAACTTACTTATGATTACAATTTCCATGCGTATAACCTCCACTCACAGGTTTGTATTGAAGGGACAATGGCTAGCCATCTGCTTCAAAGTATTTGTTCAGATACAAATATAATTAATTATCAGAGATATAAAAATGTAGAGGTCATTTTTTTCTTTGGAAAGGGTTATCATTTGAGTGATTGGTTTCAATTAAAGTTTACTCAGCATTTGAAATACTGGTCTTCTACTGTGTCTTAAGTGCTAATTGGTCGGTAATATATTTATCATGTTTTGCTAAAAGCAAGCCTGCAAGTGTGGATCTGATAACTGCCGAGGGGTGATGGGAGACAGGAGCCAACGGCTGCGTGGCCATGCAAGGCAGACGTCATCCAACAGTGACAAGAAAAAGACAAAGTCCAAGGTAGTGCATTTTACTCAGTGAAAGGAGCCTGTGTGAAACATTGAACACCTCTTACAAAGAAGTCACCGTGTAGCCATTTCTCATTACTCAGTTACTTTCTGGTGATGTGATATTTGCAAACCATTGACTAATTTAGAGCAGGAATACTTTATGAACTGTAGTCTTAATTCTTTCTTGATGTCTTTGGGCACGAGTATTTGAATTGAGGCATGATTCAGTGATGACTGTAATACACAGCAGTCACTCTGTCTTATTACACTCTGTTATATTCCTATTATTCCTATATAGATTGATTGCTTGGAGATCTTCAGTGAATCTTTTTGGCGTTGAAGTGGTAGTTATGTGTTATTGAAACTGTACATTTTATGCTTTAGGGTCCATTCATATAGCATCATCATCATCATCATCATCATCATCATCATCATCATCATCATCATCATCATCATCATCATCATTTCTAGACACATAATTAAACCTAAATAAATTAAAACGCATAGTTAAAACTAAATTAAAGGCGCATGTATGCACTAAGGGAGAGTAGTTGGATTTAGGAGATTTTGCATATGTACGGTGTGCAAACGGGAGTTGAAAATATGCCTTTTTTGCGTGCGTGCGTGCGTACTATATGGATGAGCCCTTATGTGATCGAGGGCCTTCTATTTTAAAACAGTTTAGATTCAAAATGTATTGCTTCAGTACTAAGAGAATTAAAAAGATGTTGCATTTTACTATAGGTTTTTCTTGAAGCAACTAAATTATGTTATACATTTTGAGGTTAATCACTCCTTGTGTATGACATTCATTTTGCCATATATCTGCCACACATTTTAAGCATGTTTACACTTTATTTTGGGGAAACACGCTTTATATGTTCAGCTATGGCATTTAATCTACTGATTTGAGTGGAATGTTTGTTTTGCAGAGGTCTGGAGATAGACTGAGGACTGGTTCAGTGAAGTCTGCATCGCAACGTGAGCGCAGTTTTGCTCAGAAACATCATCTGTTTCTACAAAGAAACGTGAAGAAAGTTCTGTCGAGAAGACAAAGCACCGAACTGTCGATTCGACCGAGGTTGAAGCCTCTGCACAGCCAAAAGAAAGCAGGTCGTGTCGATCGTTCTGTTTAGGCAACTTTAGTACCAGAGCAGACAAAATGTTAATGAATTTGAAAGTGACTGCAGGGTTTTGAATGTCTTCTTTACCATTGAAACTTTCATGAGATATTTTTATAAGAATGCACTTCATGATTGAATGTCAAGCTGTTAGCAGAACTTATAGTATGCAAATCTGATGATTCATTGTTGATTTAACTCTTTGGATGCAGAATTATTGTTCTACTACCTTCACAATGCAGAGCATTTTTTTACATAATACTACACTACTTACCGTTTGATTAATTAGTCATCTTTAGTAAGAGGCACAGCCGCATACGCACCTACGTTGGCACCACTGATCGAATATAGTAACGTCTAAACATTCTTTGTGCAATATGTCGACATGTATCTGTCAACCATCGTCCCCCAATGTTGACTTTGGTCGACATCCACCTCAAAAGAGTTAAACCTCCAGAGCTTCACAGGGAATTCAAGGAAGTTTAACGGGGCAACAGCCTGGGTCATTTGGAGGGGGGCAACCGCCTGGGTCATTTGGAGGGGGCAACCGCCTGGGTCATTTGGAGGGGGCAACCGCCTGGGTCATTTGGAGGGGTCAACAGCCTGGGTCGTTTGGAGGGGTCAACAGCCTGGGTCATTTGGAGGGGGGCAACCGCCTGGGTCATTTGCCTGGGTCATTTTCAACAGCCTGGGTCATTTGGAGGGGGCAACCGCCTGGGTCATTTGGACTAGGTCTGCAGTTTTCAAGGATTCCTTCTGCCGGGGATTAGTTTGTTTCTTGCTCGTTAGAAAATGAAGTATCAAATAGTAAATAAAGTTCAGAGAAAAACAATGTTTTTAGGTAGAAAGTGGTATTCAACATGTTTTGGTTTTAGCATCTTATGCAGTTTTAAGCAAGATTACTACAGCTTATTCATCTTTGACGGATTTGAAATTGGATGTACTTGTTCTGTCTTGCCCAATAATAAACCTATGATTTATTTATGCCTTTTCATAAGGGATTTGAGAATATGATGCTTATATGCATATTGTTTCAGTTTTGTAAAATGACTGTTTGGACTTTTAGGTGTGCCAGTCAACTTACTTGAATCAGAATCCATGACATTGGGCTGGTGGGTATTGCTTATGCTGTATAATTACATTCTATTTTAATTATAGTTAGACGTCAGTCTTTGAAGCTAACATTAATATCTCTTAAAGCATTTTCAATTGTTTATTGATGCATTTTAGATTATCAAAAATTACAGGTTTCAGCCATTCAACATTTAGCATATTCTGCCGATTGAGGGCCAGTGGAATTATGTGATAGCATTTGTCTGATTCATTTGACAATATGTTAAACTCAGTAATAAATAATCTTCAAAAATCAATCGGTACTTGGCCGATTGTTTGGGGCCGATAATCGGCCAGAGGCATTATCAGTGCATCTCTATTAAAATAATAAATATGAAATTAGGGAAAGAAGCACTCATTTCCTTTACATACCCTTGAACTGACATTGGTTGTTTCCTTTGAATATGAGACAGAACATATGAACTTCTGAACATTGTGGAGTGAACCCAGGTATTCAGAATTCTGTCCCATAAGTTAATGGTTGGGCCGTTGTTGACTGAAGATGAATTTGTTGTGGGATAAAAGTCTGCGATGTTTTACGAGTTTTCCAAGATGCATTCCTTTATGTTGAGAAGTTGAACAATTGGTTTATGCTTTGTTGGCAGATTACTTGTATTGCTAGCCTTACTTTTAAAGGAAAATGGATCAATTGTTAATATTGATAAAAGGCCAGGTCCTAAGAGTAATTTAGTATTTTTATTTGCTGTGAGATATGGTCATTGTATTGAATTTTGGATTTTTCTTTGAACAGAGGCGAAAGTGTCGTTTCGTTAACTTGTCTTCTTTTTGTGTTTAAGTGATGACTTTGGTGAAGTCGGTGATGACAAGAAACTGTCTTTCATTCTTCAGCGAATCATGACAGAGTTTGAAGAACGATGTGGTATGACTTTTCTTCTCATTTCACTAATGTTTACCGCATTTCACCGTATTCGTTTTTCATTGCTTCTTGTGTAAGTTTTTGGCAGCAAATGTGTTGATCAGCTTGGACACAGCGTAATTGTTAGGAGTATCTGTGACCTAACTTTATCGGTCTTTGAAAACATTGTGTGTGGCATGCAAAGGCAGAGAACACCATCTAATAAATACTGATGTGGCAAACCACAGCTGTTTACTAAATTTAATGACAACCTTTGTAATTATTGTTTGCAGTTGTGTCTTCTGGCAGTGATGTTATTAACATTTGTGTAATTGATAATTTTATTTGGTTAGTCTTTAGAATGATCATTAGTTTATTTACTAGTATTTCATTTAATTGGTTATGAGGTATTGTTTCAACTTTCTTTTAAAATTGTTTGAAGTGGAGATATTTATTAAAGGGGTACTAGAATTACGTCATGTGATGCAGATAAACAAAGATGTCTAAATAGTAGTAATTGAGTTTGAACATCTATGGTTAGTTTTGAAGGCAGGTATTTATGGATAAATTAAAGCTTGATTTAGAGAATTTGTTATGACTGCTTTGATTCATTTAATGCATTCACTCTATATTGTTTCCCATCCAGAATTTCAATGTCTCTTTTTGAATATTGGCATTTAATAGAATAGCTATTTATTAAGTCAAGACGTTGTATTGTTTCTGTAGAATCAATTTCCCCATAGCTTAGAGTTAACTTTCCTGTCAGATTTTTGAAACTTTGGCTTAAGAAAAAAGACTGAGTTTCAAGATTAAGTTATAAGGGTTTTGGAAGTACTTGTTTACATAACTGTGAACTGTATCTATGGAATTTGGGATTTCTCTTTATTGGGGTTATTTTTCAGTGACATTTTGATGAAGTCTGTCAGCTGAAATATCACTGATTTTTAATTTTGTTTTTCAAGTGTCGTCTTATTCATCGTCCATTCCTCTTCTGCAGCTTCTCTACGATGCAGAGTAAGTGAATTCAATTGTAATTGCTTTTATCTGTAGTGTCTGTGCCTCTTAATATTATTTTATGTATCCTAGTTAACTCAAGTGTACTGTTTGTTATGGGTCATCTATTGTGAGGTGAGGTAAAGATCACACCTTAGGTTCAAGTCTCATAGGAGAACTGATGGTCTAGTAGATCAATTTTCATGGCTTCAGTTGAATATGGGGAGTCCATTATTATTGACTAGATTCTAATGCATTTTTGACCATATATGTTCTTGTGTCCTTATTTATGGGATCTAAATTTGAGTTACCTCTCTTGGAACCATCCCCTCAGTTGTTAAAATTTAGGATGAAAATGACATGATATAGTTTCTACTGAAGACTAGTAGAGTGTGCACTGCCTATTGATTTCATATTTCATCAAATGGATTACAATTAAATTGTAGTGATATGTTGATTACACCAAAGCTTATTTTCATATGAATATCTAAGCCTGGATGAATGTTTGGATTTGCAGGAACATGAACCACCGTTTGAGTATTAATTCCATAAAGACAAAGGTGCAGTCGAATTGTTATCAAACCTTATCAGCGTTTGATAATGATTTTCAGGAGTTCTTTAAGGAGATTTGGGTATGGATTTCATCTTTCTCTACACTTTGTGCATCAGCCTACGTTTAATCAATTGTGTTGACACTATTTACATTTTGTATTTATGTTTTGATTAGAATTAGATTGAATCCATTGCTTGGGAGAAAATGTTGCTACTAAATAGTTGTGCTTGTATTTTAATCTGCATATCAGAAAGCAAGATGTCAATGTGTCGCTGCTTTATTTCATCATGCAGTAATTTTTGCTGTTGGATGACTTTTTAGAAAATAATTGTTTTTCCAGAATGGAGACTTGAGTGAGCACGCTTCGCGTATTGTCATCAACTTGCAGAGAATTTACAATAAGGTGAAGGAGGAATGCTGTTCGGCGGCAACATTTAACGTCCTCGCTCAGCTGCACGTGTTCACTGGGGCTTGTCCCGCAGATGGCATTGACGGCAACGTAGAAGGTTATTATAAACGGATCATTTGTGTATCATCGTTTGCTGTGCTGTAATATAGCGTAGGTCAGTTTTCATTGAACTGAAACTTTTCTTCTCCAGCGTTACTGCTACACTGTGTGAATGTTTATTCTCATATGTGGGGTGGAGGGGGGGTATAGCTGCTGTGTGAAGGATATGCACACATGTATGGATTTCCTTTGAATTTTTCATCTGCAGTTGGCCACTTTCTTACTCAGGGTCTTTGAGTTGATTCTTGCTGTCTCGTTTATTTTGGAGAGTGCGTAAGCTTAATCTCATCAACTCCTTTCTAGACTTTGTTCAGGAAGGAAGTAGTTTTAAGTATATTCACAGATCTTATGTTCTCTAAATTAAATATCAGCTTGTCTTTGTAATTAAAAATTTACAATTAAATTGTTGTCACGCAATCGTACACAGACTCTGTGCAGTGACAAAACCACGAGACCTTCTTGTTGTAAAATTTTTAAAATTAAGCAGTTGGTCTCTGGGGTAAACGTGCACAGAAATGATTGTGAAATTGTACTGTACAACTGGAATGCCATGTTTTGTTCTAGAAGCAAAGTCACAGATAGAGGAAGATGCTGATGACGTCGAAGTCATACGTTGCGTCTGTAACATATATCGCGACGAGGGGCTAATGATACTCTGCGAAAAATGTAACGTAAGTGACAGTCTACACTTTCACGTTTCTTGGTTTTTCAAAGTGTGAAGAATTTTCAGGGTAAAATTTAGTTTATAGTGCAGTTGTATATGGTCATCGATATGGCCTATTTGTTAAGTTGAAGTGTAGGCATTAATTAAATGGTTGTTATGCTTGCTGCTACCAAATGCGCCATTCACCATTCCACAGAAATCTGTAAAAAAACCTTTTTAAAAGACTAGCACTAATGAAAGAACAAGAAATTCATAATTTTTTCCAGTCACTCTATGTCGAGTAGTGGCTGACAGATATATGGTGTTCATGCCATTACTATGAGATATTTTTATGCCATTGTTTGTGTATATGCACATGTACACACACACACACACACACACACACACACACACACAAACACAAATAAATTTCATGAATACTGAGTTTTTATTTATTTGTTTTTATTGTACAGACTTGGCAGCACTGCATGTGTATGGGAGTTCATGGTAATGAAGAACACTATCTGTGTGAGCAATGTGAACATCGACCAGTCAGCAAGGTATATCTTAGTTCTTTTATTATATATGAGCAAATTACAGTAAAATCTCTTTAGCACAAACTGGGAAGGGACCGGGAGAATGTGTCCATGTTAGCCAAAAGTCTATGTTACCCAACTCCATGTGAATGGAGTTTGTACTGAACAGTCTACCCTCGTTATCTCGTCACTCGTTTTTTTTTCACCAACCTCGCCTCTCACCAATGAAAGGCCCAGAACAGATTTCCCCCATATTATTTGCAACTCTATGTCACCCCGTTTGTCACCTTTGCCAAGCCTGACATGAGACAAATGTGTTTTGTACGAAATTACCTTTATTTTATATTACTTTAATTGTTTACTGTAAAACCATTGGATTCACCTGTAAGGTATTCAGATTCACCAGTCAAGAATACCTTTTGTAGTTTATGCAGTCTCTGTCATTTAATGTGGGTGAGCTTTTGAAAGTTGTTTAAAGCATAAGAAACGGTTTCAAAGCGACTAACACGAATTCCTGCAGAATGTTTTTGCAGAAAATTCTGTTTATAAAGTCAATGGATTTTGTTATTGCTGAATTAAAAATCAATTTAAAGTGAATTTAGTGGGATAGTGATTTCGTTGATATATAATTGAGTCAGCCTTTGGTATTCATTGAGGTCTCTTGATCTTTGTGATTCAGGAAGTGTTGATGGTGCCACAACCGGAGGATGCCCTTATCCACTGTCGCTACTACATGACCCTAATGAGGGACGAAGATCTTCAAGTTAGAGTTGGAGATTGCGTCTACGTCACGAGAGAAGGTGTTGACACTTCGGTCAGAAGGCCTCCGCTGACGGCTGAGGACAGGGAAAAGCTGGATATCTTTCGCGTGGAAAGGCTCTGGAGGAAGTACAAGTGAGTAGCTTTGATATAGTTTGCTAGATTTGTGGCTATCTGGTCAGAGAAACTTTAATGTTTCTAAGTGTTAGCAATAACATTCCTCGATTTCTGTAGTCTGAGCTTTAGGAATTGAAATTCTGTCATATATATATTGACAGTTAGTATAGGGTGATTGTCTGTACATATATTTAGATTGAAAAAAGAATCGAAGACTCGTATGTCTTTGACACTTTCTGTGTATTAGACAACAGATTAGCCAAGATAAAATGCTAGTAGCTTAGTGATGAGCGGAGCATTACCGTTTAATGAATAGGATCTAAATACATGGTGTTTCTCAAATTCAATTCATATGGCTGTGTAAGCAGAAAAGCATTCCAGATTTTAGAATCTTGAGTAAAATTAAGTAGGTTGGAGTATGTTTTAAATGTCTCAGTGGTTTTGAGCTTTATGGCTGCATATATAGGAGAGCATGATGGCATGAGAATCTTGTGTAATGCCTTGATTTCTGTGAATTTTTTAAAAAGGAAATTGCATGTTATGCTGCTTGTTTGCTGAACGACTGACGCACTTTCTTCAGTAGACAGTGACTGTTCAAATTCTAATATTTTTAGCGGTGAAGGGTGTGCATTTGGTCATTACTACATGAGGCCACATGAAACATTCCATGAAGCCAGCCGACGGTTCTTTCCGTGTGAGGTATTCCGTGCACCGCTTTACCACGTTGTGCCCCTCGATGCTATCATGGGGACTTGCTGTGTTATGGACTTGGCCACTTACTGCAAGGTCAGTTGTTGGTCGGTGTTTTTTGAGCGCCGCCAAGAAATGAGATTAAAGATGTTCTGAAATAGTTGTAGCTATTGTTTCTTGATGTTGTTTTTCTTGTTTTTTTCTTTGCTTGCTGTGTTCTGCTTTTTGTCGTCAAGGAATTATTTTGTGTTAGCGTTGGGTGTTTGTAGGGTCGGCCAAAAGGCATTGCTCTTGAAGACGTTTACATCTGCGAATACCGTGTGGACAAGACAGCGCATCTGTTTTCAAAGATCGTGAGATCCAGTTTTCAGATCAACACAAACTCCTACTGCTTTGATTACTACAAAGAGAGGCTTAAACCGAAACGCACATTCTCGGTAAGAATAAGTCGGCCGTGGAGTTGCACAAAGTTTGGGGCTTTCTATGTCAAAGGAGGGCACAAGTTTGGTTAGCAAAGATTCTTGGTGACCTTTTGATGTAATTGTCGCCTATTATAATGTGCTGTAGATGTTAATGCTGTGTCGCTGAATTGGTTTTTTCTTTTGATAATATTTCAGCCGCACGTTGTTCCTAATTCCTACATCCGTCGTAGCACCAGTGTTGTCGAGAATCGCCATTCAATGGATAATTCTTTGTACAGATCTTATGATAAGGAAATGGTTGGACTGTGCAGTAGGAGTGGTGGCAATGACGAAGGAAGCACTGGGGTTGCAGGAAGCTCACAGCAGAGAGTGAGTACAAAATATGGATTAAGAATTTTATCAACTAAACTCCTCTTCCTCGTTTTATTTATTTTATATTATGTTTTTGCATCTGAGTGAAGCAAATTTAGAATAAGCAGTAATTTGCTGTTTCACATCAGCCGTTTAAGAACAGCACAGCAGGGCGTTATGCCCAGGAAGAGGAAGTAAGGTCGACCAAACTGCAGATGGACAGATGACATGGAAGAGTGGACTGGGATGAAACCAGCATCCACTATAAGAGGAGCTAAGGAAGATAGAGACAACTGGAATCATTGCTGTTCTTCCACTTATTTCAGGCAAATATTGGAAAGAGGACCTGGTGGTGGTGGTGGTGGTGGTGGTGGTGGTGGTGGTGATGATGATGATGATGGTCGGCTGTTTTAAACTTTTTGTTGACTAATACTCTAATCTTCTTTCTTTAAACAGGTCTCTCCTTTTCTGAGTTTAACAGAAGTTATTGTTTTGTGAATACTTGCAGATGATAGCTTCATTAGTACGAGAAGCAGATGTTCTTTTACTCAGAAAACATTGCTGTTGAGGCAGTAGCCACGTGTATAAAGGATCTTCTTGTGTTATAAATTTCAGGTCCAGCAGAAGAAGGATCGTGTGAATGGCATAATGCAGCATCTGATGTCGTCTGCTCCCTCCAGGCAGCGCATTGACGCCAGTTATTTACTCGATAATTCTCAACGTAAACGCCAGCCAAAGAGACCTAATTTCCGTCGTGAAACATCACAACTGCTGCCGCTCCAGCATTGCATTGCAAAGTTTTAAAGACTTTTGTCTGCCATGCGTGGACATTTTCTCTAACTTTGACTCCATGCAATATCACTGCTGCATGTGTCGATGATGTTTGCCATCTGAGTTATGCAAAACCTAGATGCTTTAGTCTCTGGATAGATGTAAAATATCAGTTTTTGCAGATATTTAAAGGAAGAAAATCCGGTGTTGAACTGAAGTTGTTTGATGATTGCCTGATATTTTGTTTTAGGTTTGCGCAGTTGTTGTGTGACTAGCAGGCCCCATAAATTATTGTGCTTTGCCAATATAGTTGGTTTTTTAGTTATATGTCTGCATATTTGCTAGCTTTGGTAATAAACAGACTGGGAATGTCTGAATATGGGTTTTGAAATTTCTTATACTTGGACTGGATTTTGTATGCAGTAGATTTTGAAACAATTGTCTCGTGCCAGTATGGATGCTGTCACAATGTTTTTAAATATATTCTTTGCTTGTGGATCAGGTTGAGTAAATTAGAATTTTGGTGCATGAAAAATGATTACATAAAAAGATTACTCTTAAGACAGATATGTCAGTAAAGATAAAAACAAGGTTTTAATTTCTATTTATTATATTTGGTGCAAGGCATAATTCAATGGTCTTCTAAAGTTCAGTTTTTGTCCAGTTTTTTATGAGAACCTCGATCATTACATTGTTTGATTAGTTTCTCATCGTTTAAATCTTCATATTGAAATTGATGCCAGTTATTGTGTTCATAATATTTTAAGCATTGATTGCTTTATTGTTCATTGCTTCACAATGAGTTACTGATTATTTTGGAAAACAGATGTAGAGAAATGTGTTCAGATTATATCGTTAAGTTTTGGTTATTAAATCTATTAGTTTATTAAGTTATATTGCCATGCAAAGAGAAGAGTAAAAGGGTTTTAGCATAAAATTTAAATTGTCTGCATTTATGCCAACCAAAGCATTTCAGTATGTAATAATAATATATATATGTTATCTGCTATCTCTGAAAATATTACAGTGGAATTGCTTTTCTACACACTGCTGAGGAGGTTGGGCTGTATGTAATATATTTTCAGCAGTTAATGAGCGTTTAGTTTCTGAGATTACTGTCAGGTTGGCAGTATTGATACGATCGTGTTGCAGATTCTTGGATCATTGTTTTGCCAGTGTTATGAGTAAAGTGCAGAGAAATCTGGGACATCATCATTTGTTAGTGATTGTGGTTCCACGTTCGCTCAGTTATTTGTGTTATGGCCTGTGAATCAATTTCACTGAATAAAGTAGCTTTGCTTAGATGATGAGTGTTGTATGTTATCGCGCATGAGTTGTCATTTTAGATTACGTAAACGTATTCGAGTTTTGTGTGTGTGTTTTACCGCTGCTGCTTCTATTAATCTTGCTGTCTTGTTTATCTTTGAAATTATTATTGCAGAAGTTTAATATTCAGATATTTTTTACAGAAAAATATATAAGTAGTACTTGCAGTGACTCGGCTGAATATATTATTATGTTAACTTTTGTGCTGTAACATTTATAGGTTTTTAGCCCGATATACGTTTAACTCTTACCATTGTCACTACATTTGCATACAATTTGATACATTTTGTCTTGTCATCATTCATTTCACAGCAGATATCCTCATTCGCTATGCATTTGATGCCAGTTATGGCTAGAGCTTGAGTTTTGCACATTTGTTTAGTACTTGGTGTGTGTGTGTGTGTGTGTGTGGTGTGTGTGTTCATATGTGGTACATTTACGTGTATGGTTACTGAAGGTAAAGAACATCTGTGTACAGAAGTTTTACTAGATTGAGGTGTCGATTAATTGTTGGAGAAATTATTTTCTTGTCGTTAACAAACCAAAACATTTTAACATGAGAAATCAGCAACGCTCATCTTCATAAAATCCTTCAATGCAGCAATTGGGGAGCCAAATTGCCCAATGTTTGAGGTAACACTGATGCACAATGTGCCCTAAGTTATATATAGTTGAGGAGTAGTAGATTGAGGACCAAGTGTCATCAGGGTTAACCTGTGCTGTGTCCCCACAGAATAACTATTTGAGCCTCCAGAGACGGATGACACGGGGATGTAGCGGTAAATACAAAAGATGTGTCCTTTGGATAGACCGCTGTGACTGCCAGAGCCTTTGTTTTGCCAGAGCTTGTGTTTTGAAATACGGTAGAAGAATAAATACCTCGTTAAAGAGGACACTGTTGACATTACAGATAAATTGTGTATTACAGTATAGTATAGTAGAATGAGTCGTCGCTATGAAATTGTCCTCAATCCAGATTAACTGTTCAGTGCAACTACCTTTCGTTATTTGTCCATCGGTGTTTCTTACGAGGGAAAGATTAGGTTAATTTGGCTGACTGTGGATTTGATCTGGCACTTTTAACCATAAAACCTACATATGCCTATGGAATACTGTACAGTGTACAGTGCGTCTGACGAAACTTTGAATTCGCAGTGATTTTTGTGCAGATCAGGTTCCGTTGCCCTATACAGATGCCTTATTGGCCATAGAATGGTACTGGCATCCCAAGTTTGAACCAAGGGATGTCCCAAAAGTTTCTGGATACCCCACATAAATGATGCAATTTTAGCACCTACGAAGAGTTACATAAAGTTTGGCTGCACACTCCTAGGCGTCGGCCTATATAGCTTACCGGCCAAAAATCTGATGAAAGGCGATCTTTGGCTTCTTTAATGGCGTGTTGAGCATCTTACAATTCTCTCTCTCTCTCTCTCTCAGTCTCCGACTTTGAGTGACATTATGGACTTTGATGTGCCATTCCTTTCTGTTCTCGACCGTATTTCTCAGTTCCTCGATGTTCACGTTCATTGCTTCCATAGGACCTATACTGTTATCCGTCCATCTATCCATAATGTTATCCATCTATCTATTATTACAATTCTTGAAAAAATTTTGCTTGTCCGTCCCCGTCCGTGAGAATATCAAGATTTAGAGATTGGGTTCCGCCACTAACAAACGTCCACTGGACATAACTGTTATTAGATATATGCATATATATATAGTTAAAATATATATATATATATATATATATATATATATATATATATATATATATATATATATATATATATATCAATTGAATTGTGACAAAGTGAATTTTTATAAAGGCGTCAATTGAAACCAGTTGACAAAGTATGTGATTTTCTGTCAAACATGCACTAAAACTCGCCTCCGGGCATCTATACATTTTAAAAATTTTGCGGGGGTTAGGCTATAGGCCTACCTCGGAACCACGTTAAATAGGAAGGGCAGAGGGAGGGAGCTAGGTTCCATTCCATCTCTCATGGAAGGTCTGAACACCTCCAAGTTTTGTGGCAAATCGCCGCTTTTGTCTATTAACGTTTTAGTAACTTGTCACAATAATTATGTTAGCGTGTCTAGTAAAATGTTTTAGCCTACAAACAGGTCACATCTTACTCAGGCTGAGATGGTCCCGCGTGCATGGTAAATTATGTCCAGGACTGCGATGCCAGCAATGTTCATTTTATAACCCAGTAGACCCTACGCTATTGTCTGCATCTTAAATTACAGATAATTATAATAAGACGCACGAAGCTCTGTTTATCCATCCATATGTGTGGCATATGATCCGCCTACTTTTATTTTCATTGAAACTGGTATGACATCTATTTAACTGAGACACAAATTAACACACGGCAGCTAAAGATATGATTATTTGTATGTCCAACATAACAGCGCCATTAGCTATAACGTATAGACAGATAATTCGGAAAAATACAGCGTTTAGTGTCTCATTCAGTTCGAATCTGATCAGCCTCTTTGTTCAAAATCTAACCGATCCGTGCGCTCTGTGAGCGTCTAACAGCGGTCATTGAGTTCTCTTTCACCTCCAGGGGTCTGCCGAGTTCGATCTTGAGCAATGGTTTTCCGCCGTCTTTGTCCAACTGAGCTTTGTATACATAATACATATATATTTTGGTGTTTCTCTAACGCAGCGGCTGCTTAGTAAGTATATGGTTGACCCTAATAGATATCTGAGCGACGTACAAGACTGATTTGAAGCGAACTCAATGTCGGCAGTTCGAACGCCACATGAAACGCAGGTAAGACAGGTAAGACAGTGAACAGGTGAATCGTTTGCGTTGTTGTTCTTCGCCGACAACTTAACTGGCTGGTTGATGGGTTGAGTTGTCCAGTCGTTGGAAACAACATGTGACACAAGAAGTCTGATATTAAAACCGAATCTAATCGAAAAGGCAGATGACTGCAACGATGTGCTTTGATGTTCTCTCGACAAGTGGTCAAAGTGGATCTTACAGTCTGAGACGGGGCTCCCGCCGTTTCAGACGCAAAATCTCTCTGCTTGACGATTTGCGGAGCAGAAATCTGCCTCTTCTTGACCGCACTCGTCCGGCCTAAAACGATCGTAGAAATGAGTTGTCAGCTATTACTATTATTGAAGTATATTAAGGTGGATGAATTGGGTTTTCAGTTTCGCCGAAAGTTTTGTAAAAGTCATTAGAAGCGACAGCATTCGTTCTGTTGATCCATCGATCCATCGATGACTTCTTTTCAGAAGACACGAAGTCCTAATGATGATCTAAAACAATTCAAATTCAAACACACAAAATTAAACGGATTGTTGAAACATTTGACGAGAAACATTTGTCTTAGTAATATAAAACCGTATACTTGGGTTGTATCGTCTATTTCTACTTACACTGTAGGATAGTCTACACACAGTGGCGGTTCCACGTGGGGGGATGAGTGGGGATGCATCCCCACATCGGACTTTTTTGCTTGTCAACCGTTTTTGACAACTGCACTGACCTTTTTTGCTTGTCAGCCTTTTTTGGCAAAGTTTCTTTGCATTGAGTAGGCAAAACACTGCCAAAGTTTACTTTTTTCTTCTTTTTCATCCCCCACCAACTTCCTATGAATTCCTTTCATCCCCCTACCAAGAAATAATGGAACCGCCACTGCCTACACAGTTCGTAGTCTCAATAGAACCAGCGGCGGCTCCAGGATTTGGCAAGTGGGGGGCGTTGGGGTGACAACTTCTAATCATGGTGGCCAACCATTTGTTGTTAGGTATGTAGTATTAAGTATAGGGTCCCAACAGGTGGGCCACTGGGGGGGCCAGGCACTCAATAGGGGGCACGGGCCCCCCGGGCTCTCCTGTGGAGCCGCCACTGAATAGGACTAAGGCTAATTTTGCTTTGTGCCAGAGTCTAATGAGCCTTGTTTTATCATCTGTTCCGGTTTAATTTAATTTTTAAAAACCGCCACGGCAGCCGAAAGAATCTAGAAAAATGAATATTATTATTATTATTAATTAATTATTATTATTATTATTATTATTATTATTATTATTATTATTATTATTATTATTATTATTATTATTATTATTATTATTATTATTATTATTATTATTATTATTATATTATTATTAGTATATTATTATTATTATTATTTTATTATTATTGTGATGATCGTCTTTCTTGTGATGATCGTCGTGATGATCGCCGTCGTCGTCGTCGTGGTGTTCTCGGTGGAAGATGAAGCGAGCGCACGGATCTTTGGACGCCGATTGGATGATTTCTCCGACGAAGCGATCGAAGTTGTGGCCGTCGAAATGTCCGTGGAAGGCGAGGCCGTCGTCCTCGGGGCGTCGAGCAGCAGTTCGTGGTCGGCCAACGAGTAGTGACCATCCGACGGCAGAGACGCGTCCGACTCATGGCTATCGCTGTTCGACTCCATCTCTATGTGAGCGTGAATCTAACAGAAAAGATATATATATATATATATATATAATATTATACTACTTATATATATATATATAACCCTGTTACTACTACTTTTTGCTGTTGCTGCTACTACTACTACTACTACTACTACTACTGCTACTGCTGCTGCTACTGCTGCTGCTACTACTACTACTGCTACTGCTACTGCTGCTGCTGCTACTGCTACTACTACTACTACTACTGCTGCTGCTACCACTACTGCTACTGCTACTACTGCTGCTGCTACTACTACTGCTGCTGCTACTGCTGCTGCTACCACAGTAGACTTTCTTCGTTATAACGGACTCGGTTACAACGTACAGTTTACTTGACTACGATGTGATCGCTACCGTATTAAATGGTATTGGATATAACGTAGGGCTACTGCAAATATAACGAACTCGATTTTACAGACAAGCCAAGTGCATTATAACGAAGTTCTACAGTTCTACTGTACTAGTACTACTGCTACTGCTACTGCTACTGCTACTGTTGCTGCTCGTGGTGATTGTGCTACTGGCTGTTATTGTTATCTACTCTATAGTTAGTCACCCATCGTTGTCAATGGGGCCTCTTTGTAATGACGGATCTGAGGTGCCCATCCAGCGTCTGGTCCCAGTTAGAAACAATTCTCGACTATTACTTCCTTTTTCATATTTCTGGCAAATGATATATTTTTTTGTTAGGAGATTGTCTTGGTTGTATTAATTAAGTGCTGACCTTGGGGAAGCCCTTGAAGAAAGCGGCAGTTTTGACCGATTCTATCTTCAGTTTGATGTGTTCTGGTTTCCTCTGAGTGCAATGATCGTAGACAACCTCTCCATCGAATTCATCGCCCGCCTTCAACGGAACCTCTGTCAAAACAGGTTCACTCAATTCATTCGAACGTCAAGATTCGTCTCCGTCGTCGTCTTAAGTAATCGACTTAGAACGTTCAAATCGTAAGAATATTACACGTCTGGGGTTTTATGTTGATTAAGAAGGACTCTGAATTCGATATCAAAGCATCAGGAAGAATCGTGGAGGAAATCGCAGTCAGTCCGCTGAAGAATTATTATAGGCCTATTATTATTAAGATGGAATTAACTGAGCAAAGCGTTTGAAGTTCGATCCGTGCATCAAACAACGAATAATCGGTCGTGGTGGCGCTAAGCTGAGCAGAAACGAAACGAAGCAGACAATATATTCTGAACATAATTAATTAATTTAGGCCTATAGTCATCATTCGACGGGGCTGAGTGCTTACCGCAATGCTTCTCATCGTCTCCATTCCTACAGTCCGCGTGTCCATCGCAGTAGAAGAGGTGACTGACGCACTGATGGTCATCGCCCCACAATTCGTCTCACGCCTACCGCACTTCGGTTCTGTACGACAATTTTAAAAAAATACCGCAAATGTTTACTCGAAGACTCCACCATTTCGCAAATGTGAATCATTATCATTACCGGTGAACTTCTATAGCGCCATTTTAGCAATGCACTTGGCATCAATCAACGGTCGCCCTAATTAGAAGCGTTAATCTTTCATTGTCAGATCCAATAAATAATTGTTTTTAGTCGATTATTTCCATGAGTTGTTCGCTGAAGCGAGTTCAGAAGAGAAATCAAAGTACAGTTATTACAAATCTGACTGTAAAGTTATCAGAATCTAGACTAATAAAATACGAATAACAATGTGCGTGTAGTTAATCGTTTAACTATTAATAATAAAGTGAAATGAAAAAATTGCATTTGCTATTGGATTCATTCAACGACAAATAGAAATAATCTCACACGAATACAGTGTATGTAGCATATAATAGATACTCTATAGAATTAAAGTGTGTGGGGAAAATTGCTACATGTGAATTTCAAGAAACGACAGACAAAGTGACAGAGTGACAGAGACAGAGACGGATAGAAGACCCTACTTTCGAGCTCCTCGACGCGGTGTCTCAGCGATCCAGCCCTTCGAATCCTGTCCGGATCGAGACGGGCGTCCAGCTTCGCTTCGAACGCGTAGATATCATGGGTGATCTCCCCCGTTCGCTCCACGAGATTTGCCACTAGTTCTTTCGGATTGAACTTCTTCTTTTCGTCCGCAGCGGTGGCGGCCGTTACAATGGCCAAGGCGGCCAACAAGAGCCTCCAGCTCTTCATCGTTTCAGCCTGTCCGACGCTGGGATCGGACCATGTCCAACGCCTCTTAAGTACGCCGTTTTATACGACCTCTGCTCCTCCTCCGCCGCCGCCGCCGCCGTCGACCCAGCGCCGCCACCGGGTCTCGCACGCAGGGGAGAGCAGCGGGCGGCGGCGGCGGGCGGCGGCGGCGAGCCCAAGGCGCCCTGAGACTGCGCTGCGTCGCCGAACGAACGCAGTATCAAAGTTCCAGACGATGCGTTTGTTTCAGACCGAACAATGGAAGAGGCTGGATAGAAGAGAATGGGGGCGATAGGGGCAGTGAGTGAGGTTGCCATGACGACAGCCGATTGCGTTGCTAACTTGCTAAGCATCTTCGGGGCAGAAGGAAACAGAGGCGGCGGGGGGATGGAGGGTGGTTGTGTCAGCAGCGTTGGGCATTGTTGGGTCTGGCACAATGGCTTTAAAACATCAGACGCCAGAGACAGCTTCACTTGGCTTCTGCGTCTAACTGGGTCGTCGTTATTAATTGTGTTCCTTCTTTATCAAGCTGATTAAATACAGTAATTAATCTGCTCTGAGTGTCGAAATTAAAAACTGAAATTATCTGAATTTTTGCGGCGACGATATTTATAGTTTTTCCCATTTCTCTTGAGGACCAATGTTTAAAAATGAAGTTCAGATTAAACTTAGCATGATTTAAAGTGGCTTAGGAGGCATTATTGATGCCTTTGTGCAAGCCACTAGGAGCACTAACGGGGCTTGAACCCGCTCCGTCAGCCTGACGCTCCAGCACGTAACGTACTCTGCCATCTTCCGCCCCCCCCATATATCTCTTTACTCAAAACCCAACGATATAACGATCAAATTAGAAATGAAGAAGGACTCTGAAGTGACGTCGACATTTCCACATCCGGGAAAAAAAATGCTTCTAAAGACAAGTCACGAATTAACATTCATGGCAAATTGGTCCAAGACCAGTTTCCTAGTTCAGTTTATGAAACACACTCTAAGCTTTTCTCAGGACAGACTGATCGGCTGGCAGTGGCGGTTCCACGTGGGAGATGAGTGGGGATGCATCCCTCGCCGGACTTTCGGAGTTACTTTTTTCGCTTGTGAAAACCTATTTTTGGGTAAAAGTCTAGTAAAACTAACTGGGATGACCTTTTTTGCTTGTCAACCTATTTTTCGGTAAAAGTGTAGTAAAATTAGGGATAAAATTCTTTTTTCAGCCTTTTTCGGCAAAGTTTATTGATTTTTTTTACTTCTATTTTCATCCCTATCAATATCAACTTTCTTTTCAACAAAGACGTTTCCTCAACATGTGCAAAAGAAAGAAGCTTCAATTCATCCTCCGCGACCTAGGTCGACATTGGAAGACAATCCTGGAACGAAGAGGGCGACCAGGGAGACGATGGGCGGATCGGCAGGAATGATGATCAGAGGATCGCATGGTTGATCGACTGATGATGATGATGATGATGATCTATGAATTCATTCATCCTCCGCCCACCAAGAAATCCTGGAACCGCCACTGTCGGCTGATGATCAGCTGTTGATCGACTGATGATTAGCTGATGATCGACTGCGGCGTATGAATCACGTAACTGATTTGTAGCCACATATTGACGGTGATTTAACATCGTGGCAAGGCATTGATATTTATCTCATCAGCGATTATTTACAAAGGGGCTGTCCATTAATTACGTCAACAATTTAGGGGGAGGGGGTTTGAAAAAGTTTGACAGTTGTTGATAGGAAGAGGGGGTCAAGAGAAGTTGACGTCAACAATTTCACTTTTACAAATAATCAAAAAATAGGAAATTTCATGGAATACTACTTACTACAATGGAAAAAAACATGGCAAAAAGGTCATCACCACCACATTTTGACACTCGATGAGCAAAACAGGGGAAAAATGGTCATCAGCACAAAAATAATAACCTTGTTATTGGGACCTGTCATTGATCTGGGGGGTCAAAAGCTTTTGACGTAATTATGAGGAGGGGTATAAGTGAAAGTTGACAGTTGATGACAAGGGGGAGGGGGTCAAAAATTACCCAAAAATTGTTGACATAATTAATGGACAGCCTCATATATATATATATATATATATATATATATATATATATATATATATATATATATATATATATATATATATATATATATAGCTAAGTTTTCTAAAGTAGCTTTTCATAAATTGTCCACAATATTTGCAAAGATTTTGGTTAAATCTTCCATCATCTTGCAATTTCATCTGGACAGTTGATGGCTTTGACATATAGTGATGATTTGGGTTTGAGATTCCAAAGCAGTACCTTCGTTAATCGTTTTAATTGGCAGCTTTGGGAGCCATTAGACTCATCGTTTACATGGCACTTTCCATTACCAGAGCATCGCTGAATTTCCGATGCGTCCGTATAGATGTGTCCTTAGATGTGTCCTTAGATGTGTCCTTAGATGTGTCCTTAGATGTGTCCTTAGATGTGTCCTTAGATGTGTCCTTAGATGTGTCCTTAGATGTGTCCTTAGATGTGTCCTTAGATGTGTCCTTAGATGTGTCCTTAGATGTGTCCTTAGATGTGTCCTTAGATGTGTCCTTAGATGATGTGTCTTTATGAGGACCAGAGTGGCCTCTGCTTGCCATTTGATTATTATCATTCGTCTATTATTCGCAAAATGCCTGCTAAAGAGAGTTGTTGACGGAGATGCCGTTTCTTAAGAAACTAAATATTTCAACTAAATAGTTTAGGCCAGTGTTTCCCAACCTTTGGGTCGCAAGGCTCAGTCTAGTGGGTCGCTGGGTAGCGTGAAATTAGATTCAAAAGTGTCATTTTCTAACCAATGCCACAATGTCACAAGCCTTGAAAGCGGCAGGTAGACTTTGGCTTTAAGAAATTTATATGTGCCAGCAATTCTCCGTACAGGGCTTATAATTAAGATGATTAGTGTTTTGTCCAATTTTAGTTGGAAATAAGTTTGTATGTTCGCGGCATGCTGTAAATTGCTTTATTCTATAGGGCGGAAGATGACAGAGTGGGTTACGTGCTGGAGCGTCAGACTGACGGAGCGGGTTCAAGCCCCGTTAGTGCCTCTAATGACTTTCACACAGGCAGTAATGCATTCTAAGCCACTTTAAATCATGCTAAAGTTTTTTCTGTAAATTTCGCCTTAGATCTTTCACATGCTATTCATAACCATGACTCGGGTTTTTCTCAAACTCAGAAGCCCTATCTTAAGATCTTTAACACACAGCAATCAATACAAAACCACTTTTTACAAAGCAAAAACAGAGGTCATCATCATCATCACCGTCACCATCATCGCTGAATTTTATTCTCGTGGAATATTGAATCTGACAATCTGGCTTTGAGTTGGCAATTGAATGACAATAAATACTCGTAATAAAACCCATTAAATTCCTCGTGGATTCCACACGACAACAGCAGCAGCAGCAGCAGCAGCAGACTGAGGCTGCCGTGGTTTGAGTAGAACATTGAGTAGAACCTGGCATTGTTCTGTGTGGCCCTGTGGTCCAATTCGCCGAGAATACAGAATCCATTGTCTCCTCAAGACACGAAGAATCGATCGACAGACGACAGAACCAACGGCGGGAACCAAAGGTCGTCTGGTCGCACACAATGGTCGTCTGCTTCTGCGACTGAACCTTCATTGTTTCGCGAAGTCCCCCATCCGACTGACATGTTTAATGTCTTGACAGCCGAAGAAGAACAATGCCTAACTTTTTGGCGGACACCACCTCGATTTCATGCAACGTCAAGAATCTCTGTCCTGTCTAATGTCTCAGTGGGATGACGATAGGTTCCGCTATTCTCTGGTCTCAACACAGGTCCACGGTATGATTATGCGCTTGCGTAAATTGGAACCAGATGATACGTCGACAGCTATTTGATGTCTAGGCTGTTGGGGGGGGGAGGGATGGAGGGCGATTTAACGGGAAATTAAGACTACGGATGCCGTCTTCCCTTCTCCTTGTCAGCAAAGTCAACCCCAGTTTCGCTCATATCTTCCAATTACCATTTCCTCCATAGTCTGTCTTGCTGTTTCCCTCTGACTGATCTCTGGAATGGCCTGGGTCTTTTGCGGATGGATTTGAAGTACCGTCGATTGATACCCTTGGGTATTAGAAAAGGCGCTATAGAAGTGCATAATTATTGTATTTATTTATTTAGGGGGTTGCACCAGATAAGGGAAACCGCTTGGAGACAGGCCCTACTGTAGCAGGTCGTCAGCTAAATACTTTGGGGCAAATGTGCTTTTTCGCCCCCACTGATTCGACGAAAGTGGAGAAAGTGTTACGCATTATTTAATTATATACGGGTAGAGTGCGAGAAAAAAGGCCCCGTGTCAGTCGGTCAACTGGTGACTATCGTCGCCTGTGCATGAATTAATGCGCTCACACACACACACACACACACACACACACACACACACACAATATGCAACTATGCATGTATAATTGATGTCAAATTCAACTGAGAGGCTGTACATTAATTATGTCAACAAATTTTGGGCAATTTTTGACCCCTCCCCCTTGTCAACAACTGTCAACTTTCACTTACTCCCCTCATAATTACGTCAAAAACTTTTGACACACCCCCAAGATCAATGATAGGTCCCAATAAAAAGGTTATTATTTTTGTGGTGATGACCAATTTTCTCCTTTTTGCTCATCGAATGTCAAAATGTGGTGGTGATGACCTTTTTGCCATGCTTTTTTCCATTGTAGTAAGTAGTATTCCATGAAATTTCCTATTTTTTGATTATTTTTAAAAAGTAAAATTGTTGACATCAACTTCTCTTGACCCCCCTCTCCCCTGTCAACAACTGTCAAACTTTTTCAAACCCCATCCCCCTAAATTGTTGATGTAATTAACGGACAGCCCCTGAGATAAAGTTTAACGAAGGTACTGCTTTGGAATCTCAAACCCAAATCATCACTATATGTCAAAGCCATCAACTGTCCAGATGAAATTACAAGATGATGGAAGATTTAATCAAAATCTTTGCAAATATTGTGGACAATATGTCCATCGGGTGCTGACGAATGGGAGGTAGAGGAAGGTGATATAGCATCACGATCAATTTCTAAAATAATGCATAATAGCCATGAAGGTCCATCGTCATATCGTCTTTCCCCATCGCTGCCTTTAAAATTACTAAAGCGCAGATGCATTGCGTGAGACATCTTCAGACTTCATGTAGGTACAGGTAAAGGTACATTCCATACTATAGGCTCTGCGTCCGTACAGAGAACCGAAGGGTTAGCGCCTTCAGTTTTACATAGCAACGGCTGAATGAGGGCAATTACCAGTCTTTCCCTCGCCGCCTTTCCTTCCACCGAGTTAACACCCGATGTACTTACTCATTCACAACTGAGTCGACTTTGATATAGACTGCCTCGTATTTTGATACTTGTTAAGTACGTGTCATGAGTACCCTCGGATGCCTCCATGCCAGACCATCGATGTATTTATGTCTCAAATATGGTGTCCAGTCAAAACAGTGCAAGGCAAAATAGCGCCGACAAATTAGCTCCATAAACCCCCGACAAAAATAGCGCCGACGTAATCGAGGGATATGAAAAAACGACAATAATACTAAATAAAGTAAAGATAATACCACTCTGTTATGAGATGTCAAAGATATTCTTCAGTGTCGTATGTCAATCATGCTGCATGGGTGGCATGTCGAAGGTACTAGCAGGCGCTGCTCGAAACGGAATTAAATACGCAAATATCAAAAGACTAAATATTTCGCACAGGAGAGACTCTATATAGGTCTAGTATTTTATTCTACGTTTTGGAATATTATAAAAGGACATTTTTCACAGTTATATTAGCTTTAGTGTAACATTACTTGAAAAAACCTGTTAAAGTTAAAGTTGAGTTCTCTATCATTTCTTACTTCGACGCTATTTTGTCGCTGCGTCTAAAGGGCGAGTCATCTGGATTCTGGCCTCTGCTGTGGGGATTCGAATCCTATCCAAGACCAAAACTTTTTGCCAGCGATTGGGGTTCGTCTTCAATCAGTATAAGAGGGGAGATCACACCCTCCAACCCCAACCCCCACGGCTATTCGATCGACGTCTATGAGTCATATAGATGCGATATTTAGTATAAGGCAACGTTATCTGAATTAATCTCAGAGAGAATAACGTATCGTGGAACGCAGTTTCTGTATTTGCTTCTTGAAGAAGAAACCCGATTAATTAAAAGGTTTTTGAATTGTGAATCTGCGATTCTAAGAAAAAAGACGAAATTTAAAGTACATGGTTCAGCTGTGAGTCTGTTTGAATCAAATAGTTACGACGATCGTTTTAGGTACAAATGCATTGCGTGGTCATGACAACTGGATTGCATGAACGGTGTTAGCCTACTGCATATAGGCCTACAAGCCCTACAATACATGTAGGCGTCAATTGTCAATATAGGAGGAACTCGAGAAAAGTCAGGGGATGAATGCCACAACAGCCACGCATGTCACCGTCTTCGAATGACTGAGATTCGCGTTTTAGATCGATTCATGTTGAATTAAAACAGGCTATGTCACTCATTTAAACTTTAAATTTGAACAAAATTGCTTGAAATGTTATGATTTTTCTAAGACAAATCAACTTCTTGGACATCTAAAAGCCCCTCCCGACTCCGTGACCATTCTTCTAAATTAAACGGGAGCTTAAGCATAATATATATATATATATATATATATATATATATATATATATATATATATATAATTATATATTATATCCTAGATTGACTCTTATAACGCAGCCCCTATATCTTTCCTTGTTACAGTTGCAGTCACATGGTTATAATTGCATTTAATCATCAAAATATACTATAATACTGGAGTTTCAGAGTTTTTCTCAACAAAAATTGCAGGCGCCCGAAGTGTCAGCGCATCAGTGTAGAACCTGTCTCTATTCGTTGCATTAAGAGTCGTCGTATAATAGTTAAGTTACAGCAGAAATTACACGACAACGAGTTCTTAAACTTCGGCTCCAGAGAACATCTCTTAACAGAGCGAACAAAGACGGCGCCTGGATCTCGACTGGACGTCGATTTCTTTTTTCGAAGTGGGCTTTATTCGACTGTTGAGATCTCGTATTTGGTTTTCCCTGAATCGTCCCATGAGCGCAGTTTCTTCTGTCGTCTTCCAGGCACCTGTTGTCTTGTTCGTCTCTGAGCATCTCAACGCAGCAGCAGCAGCAGCAGCGACAACAAACCTCCATCGATGATGTTCGGATGGGTTTATAAGACATCAACAATATTGCGTTCTCCTAATCAACATGTCTCTTCGAATGAGAAAAAATGCGAAATTTTGCACTTTGAGTAAGAGGAAAGAGAATTTGTTTCGAAGCTTCGAGGGAAGCGAGTCTGTCTTCGGCTTGGCTTCTATAGCGGCAGACAAAGCCGTTTCCCAGACGAAGCGCTTCTTGGTGAGAAAAGTTAAAACCCAACAATAGTGAATTTTTAGAAAGTTTGTTGCGAGACGAAAACTCTTTTAGTGGGTTTTATTTGTTTAATCGGTCGTGAAGCGAAAAATATTATATTTGGGTCGAATGAAGTGTGAAAGTGTCGAATATTCATTGGAACAGCAGTTCTAACTGAAATGGATCAAAAGTAGACGGAAGATAAACAGCACGATGCGATTTGCTCCTGAAACATCAACAATAAAACAGAAGAAAAATTAAATTAACAATCGTTTTGAAAGAACAGTCTCTTTCTAATGGCGCTGTTAAGCTGTCTCTTTTTAAGAGTTCTCCTTCTGACTTATATGGGTCTGACTTATGCGAGTGAGTTCTTCAATTAGGGCGACAATTAGGCGAAGCCCCTTTTGCAAACTTAAAGACACCCGTGGGCGTCGGCAGAAATTTTTCCAGGGGGGTGTAAAACAGGGTCTTGTGACGATAGAAATAAAATAATTTTCCGGTGGAGGGGAAAACAAGGTTTTGCGACGAAATAAACAAGTAATTTTACTTTTTTCGTAACTCCACAATTTTTCCAGGGGGTGCAATTGCACCCTCTTTAACCCCTCCGGACGCCCATGAAGACAACTTCCAATGCGCCAAAAACTGCGCTTTATTCATGCAAGCGCGCCCTTCCAGTCCATTAAATGCTTCTGACAGCAAATCTAGGGATTTGCATAAGCGAAGGCTCAGAGAGAGAAAATATTGCGTAAACGAGTTTATAATTTACTATTAGTGAGTGACAGTAGTTTTAATAAAGCGAATTGCTAATTAATTGCTTCAGTTTTTGTCTTTATTCGTAGTACTCCGTCGAATGAAGTATCTTTGGCTAATCCAGCGAATCATTACGAGAGGATATTATTTGACTGCAGGATAAAGTATTGTAGAATGATTGAGTAGGGGCCTACAGTAGATGAACGAGGCATTTGCGGGGCATTGTATAGTGCAAATTTTTGTCATTTGTAGACTCATAGATAAGAAGACAAAAAGAAGAAGAAGAATACAGGAACAAACCTACAAGAGGACAAGAGGGCAAAGAATGAGATTACACAACAAGACCATAATGTGGATGAATGGATGCGTGGAACAGAGTGGTTCTCACACACAGGGCAGACCCTACTGAACCACTCTAAGCCCTGCTATTATTATTATTATTATTATTATTATTATTATTATTATTATTATTATTATTATTATTATTATTATTATTATTATTATTATTATTATTATTATTATTATTATTATTATTATTATCATCATCATCATCATCATCATCATCATCATAAGATGTTGTGAAATAGCATATTTAAGCAGAGCGCATGTTTTCTGTTTTTGCCTTCTTAGTTGCGCTCGTGTTCCTCTAGATGGACGTCCAGGTGAGCGCATTTCTGGAGGCTGCTCTCGAGAAGTCGGTTGCAGGAGGCTCGTTCGTTGTCACCGTAGTTGAACTCGCAGGTGACCGGCAGGTGTCTGTGCTCGTGGTAGGGATTGGCGGGGATGAGGTTGAGACGACGGTTGGAGAAGTTGTAGTATCCCTTTGCGTCGAAGCCACTCACCACCTGAACACAACAACACAGGTGTCGACTCACCTTAACACTGCTGCGATTGATTGATTAATTGGCGCCCTTGAGACATTTCTACCTGTCCTACAGACTCTGCCCATCCAACATAACCGGAACCGGAACTTAGGACCGATTAATTGGATTTTACAATGGAAGATTACCATTCAAATCAAGGAACGACCATCGATTGATTCCAAGTGCATTACTATAATGGCGCTATAGAAGCCCAATATTACTACTACTACTACTACTACTACTACTACTACTACTACTACTACTAATAATAATAATAATAATAATAATAATAATAACAGTAATAATAATAGACACACTCACAAGTAAAATGCATTGCTGTTTTGTCGGGTTTGTCTCTGATTCAAAGCAGACAATTTTCCCAATCGAATGCGATTTAAAAGGGAGAAACCTGTGCATCTCTGTATTTTATGAATCACTCCAAAAGTCTACAACTTTGGACCTTTAGCGATTTTCTCCATCGACTGCATTATTACCATTATGTCGCCATGGAAATTACTGGTCTCGTTTGAATCGAATCCATCCGCTTCGTATCCTGTGGTTATGTGGTTATGGTTATGTGGTTATTGTAGAACGCCGCTCGGCGCTGTAGAAGTCGTCGTCGGTGGTTGCTGCGGGGGTGGGGGTGGGGGTGGGGTGGGGGAGGGCGCTTACCTTGTGTCCGTCGTCATCTTCGAGTTGTGATTCGATGTGAGCTCTGACCCAGATCCTAGACGGGAAGAACTTCTTGCGTTTCGTCTGCGTTATGACGATGCTCGTCACGTGATCGTTCCGGGTGAGGCAGTCGTGCCAATGGCTGACTCCGGAGAAGATGTGTCCGGATTTGATAGGAATATCTACAGACGATGACGACAGCCGCTAAGTTAGCGTCACCGATCAGCACTAAGACTGGTATAATGGTCAGGGGAAGACCGGGGGTGTGTTTATCTGAGCGCCCCCCTTCATATGGGAGTGAATTCTAGGGGTAGGAGGACAAGAACTCATATTTCCCCCACTCCAAGTCAAGCGATTATTGCAGAGTTGCGCCTATGAGAACGTTCAGCGATATTTATAGCAGCACGAGAAGCTCTTTATTAATTCAAATTTGAAGAATTTCTCTTCATTGATGTAATGACCTGAATGTGTAATCAAAAGAGAAAGAAGGGGCAGTTCCCAACTGACCTTCCCATAGGAGCCACCCAGCGCCTAAAAATCTAATTTCCACTAATTTCTGCTAGACATATTATAGTGGCTCTGTAGATTATTATTATTATTATTATTATTATTATTATTATTATTATTATTATTATTATTATTATTAAAACATTAGGTCAATCGAAAAGTGAAGAAAAGTCGGGGGTGAACAACTTGTCCAAGGTGGCTACGCAGTGACTAGGGTCAGATTTGAACTCGCTATCCTCCGGTTGCGGGTCAAGAATCCTACCTCTATTCCACCGCGCCCCAGATGCGAAGTTATAGGACTAAATACATGCCCTGTATTATCACAGATCAAAAATGTGATAAAGAAAGAACAGTACCCTCGTTTATAATCCCGTAGATGCAGTGGCGTAGCCAAGATTGATTGGCCTTAATTGATTGGCCTTAATTGTTGCCCCAACATTTTTTATTGCGTATTATTATTCTATGGGTGGAAAGGCGCCAAAATCAGGTTTAAGGAAACAAAAAAAAAGCAAAACCAATCCGAATGTAGCTGAGCAGGAGTTGTCCGCGCACTCATATAGCTATATTGTAACTAACACTTAACCAGGCAAAATAATAGGTGATGACCTTTTTTGACTTGTCAGGATTTTCGATGTCGGGGAAATGGTTGGTCGTCGTAAACCCCTTCCCCCCTCTAAAAATCTTGGCTACGCCACTGCTTAGGTGCCACAGTCGAGCTTTGTTTAACGCTGAGTATTCTTTTTAAAGCGGGGTGGGTGGGTGGGTTGGGCTGCTAAATACGAGAGTTGAGCTTACTGTCGCAGACGGACTTATCTTCGTCGTGTCCGTTGTGGCAATCCTTGTGACCATCACAGACCAAGATGTCCGACACGCACTCCTGTTCGTGACCTCCGCACTGGAACTGACGCCTAGAACAATGAGTCCCTGAAATGGACATGAAATGAAAACATTCATTAACACAGAGAATTTATTCAACGCAGCGATCACCCTGGCGTCTACAAAGTACCAGGCGAAGATTTTGCTGCGGAAACGTTGTCCTGCATATACTGTACATGTTGTACAACATCCCTGAAATAGCAATCTAGTCTTAAAATTTGAGATGATTACAGAAAATTGACGGCAACATTTCACAAGCCGTATGGTTAACGGGTGGCGCTAAGAACTGTGAGGCAAAGAATGGAAGATAGTGTCAAGTGGACCTTCGACTGATGATTTAGTTTTAAACTCTGGTCATCTTTGCCACAATAGATTAATTGTAGAAAATTAACAACGCTTTTAGAAACAACCTTCAAAGTTTCAACCTTTCACGTTCAAATTACTGACGAAGACCAGATATCGAGTGACGGTATAGGAGAAATGGCTTTTATAGGAGAAAAAAGAGACAGAGAACTTGCCTTCTAGTTCTGAAACTCGGACACGAAGGTTGTCAAGGAATCGCTTCGGGTCCACTTGTTCCGCCTTCTTCAGTTTATCCTTCACTCTTTCCAGTTTCTTGGCGAGGCTTATGATTCGCAGACCGTTTGCAACCATTACAGGACTGGCGACGTCTCCGAAGACGTCTCCAAGACCCCTTTGGTGATCGTCATCGTCGTCCCCCTTGTGGGCCAGCACCAGCCCCACGGCAAGGGCGGACAGTAACAGAAGACGCAACATTGCTTTGTGCCTCTCTCTCTCTCGGGTGCTGCAGCTGACACCGCCCTGCGCGTCGGCCGCCAGTACGACGCTTATATACGGGTCCTAGTCCCACCCCAACCGACACCGGTCCAGCCGACGACGGGCTACAGCGGCCGCGGCTGCCACTGGCGCTCCGCTGAGGCTGACGATGAATGCTGCATTGTTGTGTATAGACTGGCGTCAGTGAGCATTGTTTCAGACAGTGACGATCGAAATCCAGTCTCTCGAAGGGCCTATGCCGTCGGCCGAGGCTGAAGACGTCCAAAGCACCCTCTGCCGACGGCAGATAGCGCTTTAGCCCCCTTCACGGGAAACCATTGGGCTAAATTTCGACTCCACGGGTCTTCTTGATATATACTTTGTCTTAGGTAAAAAAATAATAATGATAATAACAACAGAGCTAAGAGTGGTTCAATGGGGAGGGGTGTCTGCACTGTATGTGAGAGCCACTGTGTTTCACCCATCCATTCAGTCACATTATGGCCTTGCTTCGTGATCTCATTCCCTACCCTCTTGTCCTCTTGTAGGTCTGTTCCTGTTGATCTACCGCGGTCGGTGCTCTTAAGCGCCTTTGGTCCAGTTAAAAGTTAAATCACTATTCCGTACAATCAGCCACCGGGAAAACCTTCAGTCGCTGATGTTTTCCAGCATCCCCTCTCCCCTCGACACTGCCACCCCCTCTTTAAAACCTGGCTTTCATGGTCGAGGTATTCGCTACGCTTCGGGTTTGCTTCGATTTCGAGAAGTCCGTCAACAACTAAACATTTCCCCATCAGGAAATTATTGCTTGCGATTCGAAAGAAAGTTTAACTTTTACTAATAATGAAAGCAACTTAGAAGGCATCATTGTCATAGGCATATATGCATAGCAACCATACTCATCGGAGTCCTTCTGGCTCGGTGCTTATATGGCTCGTGCCTTTTGATAGGTAATGACCGGAAGCCTATCCGGACATTCGCTCCGGTCGGATAATGTGGTATTCTGCAATGCCCGGATTCGCTAAATACTTAGGTCACGAAACTACCGAATCTGAATATTGAAAATCGCTTTGGTATTTAATTTCTTTGCTGAATGATTTAATTGTAACTTTACAAACCTCGTTTAACTTTCACTCTAAAGTGGCAATTGTGATTTTAAAACTTGTCAAGACACAATTTATGCTTGCATGACATGTGATGGCTTAATGAGTTTTTATTTAAGATGAAATGGTTATTCTATTTATTTTCAACCCCAGGTACAGTAGTCTACCCGCAAACTCGCGAAATTTTCGAACCACCCCTCCCGGGAATTAGTACCATTCTAACCACGGCTTAATGAAACATTACATGACATACGTAGGCAAAGGGGTGCGATATCCCTCTTGGCGATACTGCCTTAGAGAGTAAGACGACTGAGGTATACAGTCCGTCAATTGAGAAGCACTTGCTTCAATTTAGAATAAAGTAGTTGTTAGTTGACCGTGGAGTTGACAGACTAACTCGTAGGCCCTAAATGTAAAACAGTAATATGGATGAATTGCGTCTCGGTAATTTTATGAGAACACTTGATGTTAAATCCGTGAATAACTTATGCGAGTAATTGCAAGTCAATTACAGACAACTAAATCTAGCAGGATTTTTATCGTCGTCGCTAACGTACCAAATGACGAAGGCGTGGGTTGTTAGCGCCCGGGGCAAAAACAGGAAGTGCGCCCCAACTTCTTCAAAAATGTATCGACAAGCAAAATGGTCATCGTATCGTATTCTTACATTGCAATAATGGATTCCGGGAAAGTACTCAGAATTTCTTCTTTAATTTATTGTTGCTTTCTACTTGCTTTTCTTCACTTAAAATTTTCGCCCCTTCAGAATTTTGCGCTTGGGGCGACCGTCCCCTGTCCCCACCCCTACGCTACGCCACTGATCGTAGCTGCCATTATCATCATAGCCACCACCATCATCATCATCATCAGCAGCAGCAGCATCGTCGTCGTCGTCGTCATCATCATCATCATTCCCTTTGATGCAAGATCAATTTTGGCGAACGGTCTATGCTGTCGCTTCGATTACTTAGGTCTGTTATGTTAGTCCTTGTAATGTTTTGACTCTGCTGGAGTGTTTTCTACAATTCCGTCTCTTCTATAGTTTGCCTAAAATCCTGGCCTCACTCAGTCCCGATCTTCGCTGAGAATGTTATTGAAGTCGAATGACTTGCTTGCGGGATCCGATTTTTCTGCCAGATTGCCAGAAATATTCGGCGGAATTCTGGAGAAATAATTATCTGTTTGCCTATAGAAAATATACAAATTACCACCAAGCTAACAAATTCACATTCGAAAGTGTCACTTTGTGCGCAAAAGCTCTTTATATTTTATGCAAATAGTTTGAACAACATACTACTACTACTACTACTACTACTACTACTACTACTACTACTACTACTACTACTACTACTACTACTACTACTACTACTACTACTACTACTAATAATAATAATAATAATAATAATAATAATAATAATAATAATGATAATTATTATTATTATTATTATTATTATTATTATTATTGCAGATAAGCGTACATTTTGATATATGTTGTTCCAACTAATAATAATAATAATAATAATAATAATAATAATAATAATAATAATAATAATAATAATAATAATAATAACTAACAACTAATAAAATAATAATAATTATTATTATTATTATTATTTCAGATAAGCGTACATTTTGATTACATTATGTACATTATGTACTTCTATAGCACCATTTCTAATGTCCAAGGGTATCAATCGATGGTGCTTCAAATCCATCAGCAAAAGACCAGGTCTTTCCAGAGATCAGTCAGAGGGAAACAGCAATACAGACTGTGGAGAAATGCTAATTTGAAAAGATTTGTTTTAAGCTTAGATCCGCAAATACTCGATTCTCAATTTTATAACCTTTCATTTATAAGCTACTAAGACGCTTCCACGCTGTGTCCGGATAAAAACTGTCAAATCCGTTTTCACTCTAAATTTAGGAGAACTTGGTCGATTTTCATAAAAATCTGCAGTTGGAGACAGGAATAAGTACTGTTGATTTTAGATTGATGCAAACATTATCGGAAACAGGTTGCAAGTAATATTCAAAATGTCCATCCATAGAATTGACACATGATTTCAGACGTCATCGCCACCGATGATTTGCACTGTTTGGATCGTGGTGTAAAAGTCAATAGTAGTTGTTACCGTGAAACAGTGATAGAGGAACTACTACTGCCAGATATTTGCCTTGTTTCTGGCGATTGGAACATTTTCCAACAGAATGGTGCTCCTAAGGACCGGCCGGCACACCGTTGAACTATTGCAAAGTGAGACTCCTGCTTTCATACCACCCGAATTATGGCCACAGAACTCACCAGACTTGAACCCAGGTGGACTGCTCTGTGTAGGTTTTCTACAGGAAAGGGTCTACCGTTCATGCATTTCCAATCTGAAAGAACTGAAGCAGAGATTGGAGAATGAGTGGAAAAGCCCGATCACACCGTCATTTCAGCAGCAATGCATTAGTGGCGACGACGTCTGAAATCATGTGTCAATTCTGTCGGTGGACATTTTGAATATTCATTGTAAACCTTTTCGGACAATGTTAGCGTCTATCTAAAGCCAATTCATTCTTGTTTCAAAATGCAAACTGTTATGGAAATCGGACAAGTTTTCTTAAATTTATAGTGAAAATAGATTTGCATACTTTTATCCGGACATACTGTATTTCAAAGTATCATATAGCCTTCACTTTTCACTGTGTGTAATACGTTTATTTATAGACGCGTCCGTTTACAAAGACGATGTGCGTCCAATGCTTTTCAGTTTTTGACAGAGTAACTAATAATTCGGACGTTGACTATGACTGACTGCGACTCTAACAAAAGAAATTCTCCGTAGAGTCATGGCAGCAGCTTCAGCCGGCGTTGAGCTGAATAGAGTTGCATTGTTACGAAGTCGACCTTTCGATGTCTGCTGAGCATCTTAGTTCGTTCCGTCTACAGTAGGATTGTTGTTGGGCCAATGTCGAGTCTTCGCCGACGCAAATACATTCGTCGTTTATCTCTTTTTGGGGCGAGCCATCTTTTGTCTTGCGAGAACAATTAGATTAAGGCTTTGAGTTCTTTCTCTCGCCCTCTTGCCCTGGTCAGAGTGACATTTTGCAGATCGTCTTTGTCGTATCGGCTGTTTCCATTGTTCTGTCGTCGGTCTTAGTTTGGCGTCTAAGAACAGCTCTTTCCATTGTCTGCGTTGAGTCGATGCAAATAGGTCTACTCTAAGACCCTTTTAGACTCGTTCGGATCTTCAATGCCAGCGAACTATGTCCTTGATTGAAAACTTTGAAGCTTATCAATAAGAATGATATGAACATAGCGAATTAAGTCTTGGCAAATTTTATTAATTACCAACTCCATCTATCCACTGAATAACTGTTTTAACTCACTGATTGATCGATTGATCGATTGATCGATTGATTGACTGATTCTTTGAATGGTTTATTTAGCTGATAGACAAACAAGATGGTTGACAGATTGACCGATCGATTGATTGACTGAGATTGACCGACTGTTTGATTGCTTAAAAGCTTGATTGATTGATTCATCTCCGATGACAGATCTTAGCATCTTCTGTCAATTTCATTCAGTTGCATTTTTATTGCACCAGCGTCTATTATATTTTCAATTCAATATAGTGAAATAGTTGATGTTTTGTAGGCGTGTCGGGCGATGTGCTTTTAGGTCTGCCCCTCTAGCGAATCATTCAGAGAACATTGGATGCAAAGCAGTTGCCATGCGAAGGCACTTACTGTAATCCACTAGGAGCGTTTTTCGATGCTGTGAAATTTCTGCTTTAAAAAATAATTTCTATCAAATTTCAAGTGTATTCGATAAATAAACATTATACGGGCCTAACAGACGGAAGACGATTAGAACGTTCCTTCCAGTTGAGCTAAAAACAAAAGGAAAAATAGTAAAAGGACAGTTCGAATATCAAAGAGTGACTATACAAAGAGTATATTCTAAGTATTGTGCTTGAAACTTACTAGCCAATTACTTAGAAGTTTACTTTTTGTATTAGTTAAGTTTTATTTTACTCGTGTATTTCTAGCATGTATTTGAGGGCTGAAGAAGAAAAAAATATAGCTATTACAATAGTACAGAAAATTTTAAAGAAAAAGACAAATATTACAATGAATGTGGCCATTTATTTCAAAACTCTTACGTGCTATTTTCAAGCAATTCGATTACAAAAATTTGTCTATTCTAACAAATTTTAAAGTATTTCTTGAGTCAGGATGCTTAGAAAAATTGACAAATCTTCTCGTTCGGATTTAAGAGTTATCAAACCATCGCCATCGAGAATGGCAAACATAATGTCGCACAATAGACATGAAGAGATTAAACCTTCACTGAGGTATTAAGAACAAAGCAGTGCAGTGCATAATTAACTATAGAATCTTATACAACCACAAAAATCAAACTTCAGTGCGGTCATTAGAGCACCGAGAAAACTGCCTTCAATCTCAAGTAGGGTTTTTGAAATGATGTTCTTCACAACTAATCCAGCAGCGCTGTGGGTATACCGTATAGGCCTAGTAGGCCCTAGGTCTAGTTCCTCAGCGCCTCATCGTATTCACGCGTGGCCAGCTTTTCCAGAAGTGCTGCCGGTCGTTTAGGGCGCCGTGATTCCATGAAGGGTCGGTAATCAATCAATCAATCAATCAACTTCTATGGCGCCACTATCATAATGCCTAGGGCATCAGCCGATGGCGCATCAAATCCAAATAGAATTAGAGCCAGGTCGTCTCAGCCGTCCAGACATCGCGACTTTGGTCCAGGACTCTCCAGAACAAAGACAGATCCCTTTTCCAAAGTGTAGGTCTTTTCATTGCCAATAGGGATTCCGGATCGATTTCTGTCATTTTGTAGCGTTGACTACTATAGGCCTACAACAAATACATCTTCGCATCGCAGCGTCAGTAGGCTATACCGTAGTATAAAGAGGCAGTTAAAATATTGGGGTGTATTACTGTATTAGTCTTGAAAACAAATATTTAATACGCAATTTATGACGTTGAACATCTGTTATTGTTTTCTCTGTATTTATTGACATTCTTGTTTAGCTACTGTAAACGATAATCACATGATTGAATCTTTCGAAATTTTCATGCTTCAATTTCAAAATTCAATTCCCACGTCTCATAAATTCTGCCACTTTCTCTCACATTATTTTGGCAACTGCACGCTGCTATTGCATCATTTTATATACATGTAGTTATCTAGATTGTTTCCACTTTAATGTCTTAAATAATGTATTTATATTTACAAGTGTTATGGCCAATACTTGTTTCGCGTTGTTGACAACTTTTCTATATTCGCTACAGTCGAGGATTTTACGAAGGCGTATATATAACATATAGCCTAGCTGTCTAAAAGCGCGCGACGAGCATTAGGTATGAGTGATCGACTGGAACTTTTCGTGGAGAATTTCCTGGCGATTATCTTTTCTTACAGAGTCGGGTTGCCAGACCGACGTCCAGCCCTGCGGTAGACGGGAGAAATGCAGTTGTGCCGGATCGGTCGCAGGCGGTTGCCGGTCGGTGTTGGTGGAGGACGACATCGTCTTCGGAACGAGATGGAAGAGTTGCTGCTGGCTGAGACTGGCGACCATGTCGGCTGCAGACACCTGCGCTGCATCGTCCTCTGCCAGCCGTTCTAGGACGACTGCTCATTTAGGACGGTTGACCACATTAACGAGATTTTGACTTTTAGTCTTAGCACAACTGTAGACTGCATGTTCTTGTTATCATTCTCAGCGGACGTTTACGACATCTCTCCTACAGCTGGGGCGTTTGCGTTTATTTTCTAAACTGTGCGCATCATTAGAGGCTGGTCATTAGTTACGTCAACATAATAGGGGAGAGTCTGAAAACGTTTGACAGTAACTGTTGTTGACAAGGGAAGGGGGATCAAGACATGTTGACGCCAGCAATTTAATTTTTTACAAATATTCAAAAATAAAAATAAAAATTCAATGATTACTATTTATTACAACGGGAAAATGCCTGACAAGCAAAGAAAAAGGTCATCACCACCACCACATTATGACAATTGATGAGCAAAAAGGGCGGAAAAGATAATTACAGCAAAATTTTAAACTTTTTAGGGGGACCCGTAACTTATCTTAGGAGTCGTCAAAAGTTTTTGACATATTTATAGAGGGTCACTAAAAGTTTGACAGTTGTTGGCAAGGGGTCAAAAATTCCCCAAATTGTCGACATAATTAATGAACAGCCTCTTAACAGAATTTTCTTGCGAAATGTACTCATTTAAACTTATTGCAGTCAAAGTCGGTAACGAAAATCACGGCCAATCGCTTCACAGAGTTTCAATATAACTGATCAATGGCGTTGTAATCGCTTTGAAAGTTTCCATTAAATCGCCGCTCTCTTCGTTATTTGATCGGGAGAATATCTTTCGCTTAATCGCCCGCATATTGTTACCAAAGCGTGTAATTAAAGATACGTAAAAACTGGGATCTGTCTCCAAAGGCCTATACATATGGGTGGCTAAGGGTGATATTTGGCATAGTGCTGGTGAAAGGCGCGGATGGGCTTTGGTGTTCTCTCCAGTGGTGTGGTCACTGTGGTGGCGTCCAGAAGCCCCCTCACTCTTTTCCTAAAATATATTTTTTATTTATTATTGTTAATAATTAAATTTATTAAATATTCTTAGCGTAACGTATTTGCCTACTTACTTAACCAAGATGTCACGTAAACTGGGAGTAACACAGGCCTACTGTTTGAATGATCCCTGCATCCAACTGCACTGGAAGTCATGGCTTTGCTTTTAGTGATCGATGACTAACTGTCACATCGTCTGAAATATGCTCCAAATTTCAAGAAATGAATCTGATATTCCCTGAATTTCTTCGTCCAGACCCTGTTAGTAAGCTCACGATACCCCTAAGCACCCTAATCGGAACAGGGAATTGCAGAGTGCTGACGTATTTGTGCTCCCCATTCCGAAATCCTGTCCACGCCAGTGTATTACACCGATACATTACTTTTACACCGCAAGTTCGTCGTTAGGATGCATTTAAAAGCAGTGGCTATTCTAGCCACCTAGACATTGGAGGAGTTAAACATTTTTGGAGGTAAAAGACATTGGGGAGGTCATACTACTTGCAAAAATATCCCCAAAAATGGGGGGATTTAGACTTTGGGGGGGAAATTCCCCCAGAGAAGGCCTAGAATAAACACTGATTTCAAAGTGTAGAATTCGACATAAGCTGGGAGATGTCTGTGGGAATTGAAAATGAAGCCTTTGTATCTCTTCATCTAAACATTTAGATAGCAACTACTGTCTTATACGTACTTTTGTTATTTCTACAAAGAAATGCGCCACTGGTTTATACGGTCGCAATGGAGAAGTCTACATTGTATAATTTGTATAATGTCACCTTTGAAAGACGAGGTATAGGTCTACTACTGGATTCATCCTGTCACATCCGTTGCCATTCAGACTCCTTCTGGTCTGTATTAAAGCAATAGTCGCGTTAAAAGCGTTTCTGAGTGCCCGTCCAGAATAGGCGCTATATAAATCCTTTGTTACGTAACTCTAAATTCTACGGAAGTGATTGATGATGACGAAAGCATCGACGCTACGTCATATTGTGACGTAGTTTGTCCATGCTGTAGTTCAATGACGTTGCGTTGTAATTTCGTCATCATTCCGATTGTCCAATGAGATTGACGTCGTTCGTCATATAAAGGATTCGTCATGCAGAGTGATTTCAGTGTGAAGAAGCGATTTCACCAAAACCAGGTTTGTTCCTGAGTCGGTGACTTGACCTATATTTGCACTCCCGTTGGCCGTGATCGTGAAGGTCACTCCGCCGACGGCCAAAGTAGGTCTATGCAACAGTAATTCACATTATCTCTTAATAATTATCTGGCGAATATTATTACATGTAGACTGTTGCGTAGTTCTCCGCAAATGAACCGGTTTATGAAGAAGTTTCCGAATGTTAATCTTTTGTCTCTATTTGAAACTGACATTCAAGACTCTGCCTTTAAAGTTCGATCACCTGAATCACATCTATGGGCGCCTATAGGGGGACTACAGCACAAGACATGTATACATTGTACACCTATTGCATTGATGCGTGTAAGGAGCCTGGATGCGTGTGAGACATGTCGGTGCCTCGTCTTTACAGCTGGTTCGATCAGCTGTTCTCTGATTATCTAAGTTATGAGGTCAATTTTCCGTACGCGAGGAATTCCAGACGCTTTTTTGTTTACCGATCGACATTGACCTTGGCGTTCAATGCACCCGGCGACCCCCCGTTCTGGAACCGTCCTCTTAAGAGAGGCGAGAAGGAGGAACGGACGGATCGAGTTAGACGGTCAAGGGTCAAGGGTCAAGGGAAGTGGAAGGGCAGCGCAGAACATCGTCTGTCGTCGCTGCTCGACGCATAAAATCAGCTCAACGGAGGAGGAGGAGGAGGAGGAGGAGGAGGAGAATTTTATGGTCTACTGCTGCTGCTGCTAAGATTCAACAACAGCGCTAAAGAAACTCCAGCGCTTGCCTGCTCACTTACTCCTACTCCCACCTACTCCTACTCCTTGTAAAAGAACTCATTCTACTCATACAGTCATTAGCATAACCACGATGGGCCGAACTCCCTTCTAGGGTCTTTGGCTATGACTATTCCAAATCTAGACTAAGCGCCTAAAAATATATAAGCAGCTACTGCAATACTACCTTTGAAAGCGCCATATAAATTCACAAGATTTTAACTGCTTAGTGCTTACATAGGCTAATTGGATCATACGAAGGTGATGGCGGTGGCGCCTATTTTGGAACCCTGGCTGCGCCACTGCGTACAGTTACTCCTCCTCCTCCTCCTCCTTCTCCTCCCGCTGATGCCAGGGATTTTCCTACACCTCCCAGTAGGAGACTTTCACCTCACCCCACCCCCACCCGTTTGTGACAGACACCCCTGCCCCTGCACCCATTCCCAGAGGTGGTGTTGGCTATCACCAAAGCAGACTGATGCTAAACTATTCATTTAAAATTAAAAATGTCATCCATTTTCAGATTGACTCATGTAGTCATGGTCAACGTCTTCCTACTGTATGGGGTAGTTTTGGTATTCACCATTCATTGTCGTGATTATCTTTGGAGGTTTTAGAATTTCGGTGATTCGACAAAGCCGTGCAGTGCACTGTCTTTCATTCATATCTATATTCTATGGCATCTCGGCTTGGTTTTTCATAGCAATTCTATGTTCGATGTTGTTACGGTAACATTCAACAGTCTGCTACTTTACTTTTTTGACTTGTATTTTTCTTCTTTCCGGGGGCCAAGCATCGAACCCCCAACTCGCCACCTCCGTCCGCCCAATTCTATCCACCCTGAGTCCAATGAGTCTCGACGTAACACTGGACATTGACACTCCTCTGTAATTATGGGTCACCCCTCCCCCGAACGCAAATTCCAGGAAAAGTGTCTGTCGATGCCAATGCCACAGACCTCAGTAGACTGTTGAAGCTGCTATCAACAGCAGATGAATATCCAAGGGCATTATCTGGGATCAGATATGATTTGCTGTGTAAGAGAATTATGATATTGATGCAATGCGGTATTTGTAAGGAGAAGGGGAAGATGATTCCTGGTCACTGCTTACCCCCACCATCACCCCACCCCCGTCCACTGGTCCACTGTAGGCTATACATAACAAGAAGAAAGCTTCGTGCTGTCGTTAACTTATTTAGCTAACTTATTTGGCATAATTAACGATTAAAAAGCATTTATCTCAATGATCTGATTCGTCTCTGAAAAACCTTTCTGTGCTAAAAATTTTAACATTGCAAAGGTTTTCACATTGAGGTTCCATTCGTGCATTGCCATATGCGCTGTGAGTCGACTGGAGTCCTACCTGTTGACTTTTAGCACAGCGCAATATAAACGCACGCCAGTCTCTTGATTTAGCCTACTCTTTGCACAAATCTATGTCTGAATCTGATTTTTTCGATTCGACGAAGCACAGCGATGTCAGTCCGTCACGACACATGACACATGGCACATGACACATGGCACATGACACATGACACATGACACATGGCACATGGCACATGATCACACAACTTCTGGAATGAAGATTTGAACCAAATATCCTATAGATCACACGTATATGGCGCTAGCGTTATCGCAGTATTAGTGCGTGGCCGTAAACTTCTATGAGGCTTCTTCTATCTCCACTTTTTGAGAGGTTAGACTAGGGATGGGGAAGGATACATGAGTTTCTCCCCACTTTTCATCCAAGTTTACGCCCATGTATCAGTGTAAACTTTAAGAAACTTTACAAAGTTTATCGATGCTAACTTGCTCCCGTTATAATTTGTTGCCTATAATCCATCTGCTTCTTCGACATCTAAGTAAAACCACGCTAGAAGCATTTGCGAGAATTTAGAAAAAACCCGGGGTCTTAAAAACGACCCTCTGCTAATTTATTGTAAACAACTTTCCCAAAAACATCGGACACCCGCAAAGCAAAAAACTGGACTTTCTTTACTTTGGAAATTTCTATCATCTCTTCTTCACTTGGAAGCGCGCGCTTCGGTGAAGGTCACTGCCCCCTCCCCCCGCGCTGTTGCCCCCCATCGGCGCCCAATTTTCTTTCATTCCCTCTCGGCGAGCGGCGTAATTTACTGCCGAACACCTGTGGGAGCCGTCTGCTCCGTCGTCCGTTGCCCGCCATTTCCAGAAGCGCGTCGGTGATCTTCGTCTGCAGATAAACGCTTGCATTTTCCCCTCTGATTTACGCCCAAACGAACCGACGCACGCACGCACGAACGCACCGCATGCCATTTGCGGCTCTGCCACCCGCTTACCTCCCCCGCCTTCTCCTCGCCCCTCTTTCCTTTCGCTCCCCTCTCGTCTACCACCACGACGACCTCCCCCAGGTAGGTAGTTCGGACGGTCGTCCTGCAGGTAGCGCGCCTGGCCTGCCGAGGCTTGGCGTCGGGCAGGGCCGGGCCGGGCCGGGCGAGGATCTGCCCGCGCGCAGAAAAATAGCCTTGAAATCTCTCTCTCTCTCTCTCTCTCTCTCTCTCTCTCTCTCTCTCTCTCTCTCTCTCTCTCTCTCTCTCTCTCTCTCTCTCTCTTTCTAAGTCTGGCGCCAACCGGCATTCATTCGGGGTCCGGCCTAGAAAAGGAGGAGGAGGAGGAGGAGTCGAAGGGAAGGAAAGTGGAAGGGGGGAGGGCGCATTGGACGACGTGTCGTCGCCGTGATCCGCTTCTAATGCGCGGTTGTTCGTTGGTCTTCGCAGGCGTCTTCGCTTTAATACCTCGAGCGGTCTCTATGAGGAGCGTTTGCGTTCATCGACTTCTGTAAAAAGTTCTTCTTTGGGAAAAGTAAAGTCAGCGGAAGACAGATTCGATTCCTATCTCGACCAACGAATCACAGGTAGACATCGTCGCCATTTCCATCGCTGATTTAGGAGGACTTTTGGCAATGGATTTCTTCCAAACTTAAGAAACGCCGTTATAATAATAGCGCCATTGAATAGAAATATAGGAGGCGCTATACAAATGTTACAATACATTACGATACTAAATTACTACTACTACTACTACTACTACTACTACTACTACTACTACTACTACTTCTACTACTACTACTACTTCTACTACTACTGCTGCTGCTACTGCTGCTGCACTGCTACTGCTACTGCACTACCACTACTGCTGCACCACTGCCACCACACCACCACTGCCACTGCTGCACCACCTGCACTGCTGCTGCCACCACCACCACTGCTGCTGCCACCACCACCACCACACCACCACCACCTGCCACCACCACCACCACCACCACTACTACACCACCACCACCACCACCACCACTACTACTACACCACTACTACTACTGCTACTACTACTACTGCTACTACTACTACTACTACTACTACTATAATAATAATAATAATAATAATAATAATAATAATAATAATAACTGGATAACTGGTTTGGTTTAGTAGAATTTCTCCTGTGTTGAGAATTAGAGAATGTGAAGGATTTGCTTAATACTCTTTTGTCGAATCGTGTTCCATGTTTACGTGCATTCTTTTGAAATCTTCTTTCGTTTAAAAGAATTTATTTACAAAGTTTAATGCTTCAAATGCAGGCGTTGGCCGTAGGTCTACGATTGCTGCGTAGACATACTGTACCACCTATGGCTCAAGTACAGGGCTTCACCACGAAGGAAGAGGAGAGGGAGAGAGAGAGAGAGAGAGAGAGAGAGAGAGAGAGAACGGATGAGGAGTAGAAGAAGTAATAGGATAAGAGAGAGGACGAAGTAGAGGAAGAGGAGAAAGATGTGCTTTTCGTTTTTCTCATCTGTTTCTATCTTCAAACTTCAACTGTCACTGTTGTGACAGTCCGTCCTCATCCTCCCTTCTTTCTCTCCTCGATACCTCCCCTCCCTTTCCTCCTCCTTCCTGGCAGAATGTTTGCGCTTTCATTCCACTCTGACGTCACGTGCGTGTCGGTTCTTTTTGTTGTGATTGGCAGGCGCCGTTTGCTGATTGGCGGGAAAACAAAGGCGCAGCATATATTGTTCGGCTGCTTCGTAACACTTAGACTCGCGTCGTCTGCTGCTCCGTCGGCGATCGCCGCGCATAAAGAGCGCGCTTTTTCCCTGTTCTTCGTCCGGAAATCGAATCATTCTCGTATGAGTTCTCTATTGTAGAAAATCCTCAATGCTCACAAGATTCTCGTAAATTCACTAGCTGTTAAAAAAGCAGAGGAAATAAATTACTAAGCATGGAATCTTCTGAACAAAAGAGTCTACAGTCAATGACTGTCCTCCCTTATGACCAGTGGTGTCAAAACCTTGGCCCGCGGGCTGATTTTATTTGGCGCGCAAAAATATTAACGTATTAAAATTTTTTACTAAAAGTTTATGCGTGAAATTGGCTGTTATGCATGAATAGAATACGGTTTGTCATAGTTCCAACAATAGGTTGTAATATAATCAATGTAAATAATGTAATGATTGAATGGCCTTTTAATGTTTTCGTCATCCAGCACGCGTGACTTCCAGCACTCGTGCCATCCGTTTACTTCAGATTTTTAGATAGCTCAGATTTTGGAATATAATATTGACAAGGATTTATGCATTTGAACCGCGAGGACATGGAAAACGTGTCATATGGCCCGCCGCCCAAAAGTCTTGACACCTCTGTTTAAGACTTTCAGTTGGCTTCAGTCAGCTTTCTTTCCAGTCGCCTGAAGTCTGCGTTAATATAGTTTTACTATAATTATTATCAGAAAAAAGGAAGAGTCCGTTCTGACCTTGATCCAAGGCTGACGAGAGAAGGAAGAGAAGAAGGAGATGGGGAAGGAGAAGAAGGAGAAGTAGGAGGAGTGGGAGGAGGGCATATAATGCCAGGATTTACTTCCCCGGGAGGGTGATGAAGGTCACTTAACAACAGGCCAATGTAAGATTCGCAGAAATACCATCAAAATGGTTCAATATTGGAAAGGATGTAGATCCTAAGACTAGGCTGCGTTTTGACGCCATATTTATTCAACATTTTGGAAATAATAATGAAAGAGACGTTAGATGGATATGAAGGTGAACTAAGAATAGGAGGAAGAAAGGTTATATAGGCCTAAATCTCAGATATACAGATGATACAGTGCCTGTAACAACGGACGATCATGCGGAAGACCTTGCAAGAACAGCTTGGCTAGATAACATTACAACATGGATTGGACTCTATTTTTCATAACAGATTCGGAAAACAGAAATGCGACAGAAATTGAGAGACGTGATGCACAGTGAAGCCCAACCGAGCATCGAGGATGGACGAAGAACAAAACAAAATTTACTTTTTATCGTCAAAAAATCCATTTGGAGAACAGGGACTCGACAGAAAATGTATGGTTAATTAATAGTTTCCTTATAGAGATCATTGGCCTCAGGCACTTAACAAATCAGGTTAACTCTAATCTTGGTCTTGCGTAAGAAATTGGATACCTAATAATCACAATGGACTTTGATATATCAAATATTTGATCGTTATGAAGCGTGCATCAGCTCCGAACAGAAGGTAAACCACATTCATACATAAACAGAACTGCTTCTTCCATATCCACCATGGTCCTTCTCTCTCTCTCTCTCTCTCTCTCTCTCTCTCTCTCTCTCTCTCTCTCTCTCTCTCTCTCTCTCTCTGGCTTTGTCTCTGCATGAATTATGCGTTCTCCCATCCAGGATACTTGCTTCGGTTTTCCCATCGTTAACTGTTAGCAAAGAGCCGAATTGTGTCATTTAACGTGCAAAGGAAGAGACATAGAAGAGCAGCGATTGGCCAATAGAACCCAGCGCTGGCATTTAAGCCGAGAATTTAGATAAGAAAATGAAACTGCTTTAGTCAATGGAACAACACGCTTCTAACAAGAGTTCCTCTACAAGTGCCCTTATCAAGGCCCTCTCACTAACACGCTAACGACAGCAATAAAGATAACGCTACTACTACTACTACTACTACTGCTACTACTACTACTACTGCTACTACTGCTACTACTACTACTACTACTACTACTACTACTACTACTACTACTACTGCTGCTGCCACTGCTGCCACTGCCACCACTGCCACTGCTGCCACCACCACCACTGCCACCACCACTGCCACCACCACTGCTGCTGCTGCTGCTGCACCACTGCCACTGCCACTGCTGCTGCTGCTGCCACCTGCACCACCACCACTGCTGCCACCACCACCACCACACCACCACCACCACCACCACCACCACCACCACACCACCACCACCACCACCACCACCACCACCACCACTACTACCACTACTACTGCCACCACCACCACTGCTACCTGCTGCTGCTATTGCTGTTGCTGCTGCTGCGTCATTGAATGACGCTCTGTGTTACATTTGATTATGATGATGACGTCGACGATAGCAGTGGCGATAGAGTTGGTGGTGGTGATGATGGCAGTAGAGATTTGCTGCCCTGGTAATGCACTTAAAACGACTGTTCATGCCAAGCGTTTTCTCGATGAATTATAATCGTTTGTTTGCGTCGTTTAGTCTCTCGACGGCGCACAATCAACGGATGGAACATCAAAGACACTTCTAAGACACACAGCGACGACGATAGAAAGAAAACCCAACAAGAGGCTCTACAGTAGAACACGGAAGTCGCTCCTCTCGCCGCCTTTGGAACGATTCACGACCGGAAATGACGTCACTGCAGCAGAAGGACACGACCTTCACGAAGATCTTCGTCGGGGGATTGCCCTATCACACGGCCGACGACACCCTGAGGCGCTTCTTCGAACCCTACGGACAGATCGATGAGGCGGTCGTCATCACGGACAGACAGACGGGCAAGAGCAGAGGATACGGGTTTGTAAGTGAAGACCACGTTTCTACTTCGTGTGATAATACTTGTCTTAACTGTTGTAATGTAATGTAATAAGAGATTTTAGGGACTAGGGTTCTGTATGTCTGTTACCTTCAAGCGTTCTCATTGGTTGACTATTGGTAGACGGTTTCTACGTCGCGATGCGTTGGTGGGCGATGTTCGAAGACGAATTGGTAACAATTGTTCGTTGTTTAACGGTTTAGTCGAGTCATTGTCAAGGGTGGGCGTACGACGACGTTGCTATTGGTAACAATTTTAGCCGGAGGTAGTTAGTTAACGTACACAAAAATACGTGTTCAGCGTCACAAATAGTTGCGTGATTTTAATATATATATATAGCTTGGCTAGGTGGCGTATATATACATCATTGAAATGTTGTTCAGCATGAATTCAATGATTGGGTATTAGGTATAGGTATTGGATTAGTATTATCCTGCACTGAGAGCGAAGCGAGCATCTTTCTAGTATATATATAACGTCTCTTATATTTCTGCGCAGAGCGCTCCCGGCTTTAGAGTCGTTACTGTGTCAGTGTGTCTGCTTGTGTGTGTGTGTGTGTGTACAATGTACATATTGGGGCTAAGTAGAATTCTTCTAGTGTACAAGAGATGCAAAACTGATGCAAAATGCAGAGTACAATGAGTAACAGACGCGTATAGTGACATTTCATGAACACTCTTTTGTTCGGTGGAAGATTCCAAGAGAATTTCCTCTCTCGATCGCTTGTCCCCTACCCCCTCCTGTCCCATCCCAGATCCACATATACCTTGGTACCTGACTCGAGCAGTGACAATGCGTGCGACGTATTGGCAAGAGATGGCTTAGCCCCCCGAAATGCCTATTCAACCCCCAACATTTTGGCGACTACCTTTTTGCTGGTTAGTGTCGTGAGTTAGAAGTGGACGTTGCAATGGAAAATACTCGAGGAATTCTATTGAGTCGTAGACGACAGCACTTGACTTTGTACATCAAAGACCAGTTTCAAGCTTCAGATCTCTCTGAAAAAAATACTATGCGCTACATTAATGTGTTCACTTCAGCTCCGGTTACATAGTGTTGCCGTTTAGAAGAAAAACTGATTATCATTTATTCCAGACATGGACATGGGTTTGGTCCACCCTTGAGTTGGGTCAGAAATTTTCAGGTTTATGGTGGGTTGGGTTGGGTTAGGTCAGAAAAGTCATGGTTTAAGAAATTGTAATGTAGTAAGGTGGGTTGTAGTAAGGTGGGTTGGGTTAGGTTGGGTCAAGTAACCCTATTACTTTCCTAGGTTGTGTTGGGTCTGAATCATGAGGGGTTGGGTTGGATTGGGTTCAAATAAATGAACCCATGTTCATGTCAGATTTATTCTCTTTCCCCCGGCAGAATAAAATTTGAATTATTATAAATAAAACGATAAATATTTTGCGAATCGTTCAAAGTGGAATAGGAAAGACTGTCTTGAAAACTAATTTATGAGACCGGCGTATAATTGTGGTCTCATTCGCTTTTGAAAATTGAAGGCAATCTGTATAGAACCTCGCCGTGGGTGGTCGTATTGCGTTCTCTGTCATGACGCGAGTCATGACACCCGATTTCCATTAGACCTGATTTATAGTTCTTTTAGAAGATTGAAATCAGAACTTGAAATACTCTCCTGTCTAATTCGCTGCGCCTATTCTAATACAGGTGTCATGAGGAAAACAGGCACCTGTTTGGAAAAGGAAATGATACAAGACACAACTGATGGAAAGAGAATAAAAGGCCAGCCCGTGAGTAGATGGACTGATAACATCATGCAATGGACTGGAAAGACAATGGAAATGGCGATCAGAATGACAGACAACAGAAAACAGTGGAACAATCTCATTCACGATGCGGTCTAGACCCTCGTAGCGAGGATGGCTGAAGACAAGAATTATCACGCTAACAGATGTCACTTGAAGAAGTCAAGGAACTTAAACGCTTATAATTCACCAGAAAAAGACCCTTCAGACAGACAGGATTCGAACAAGAGACGGGTTATTAATTAAACAATAAACAATGCTACCAACGACAGAGGTTAGCGCATAAGACCCTCTTCTTGGAAACGACATATTATTTAAAACCGTATACGAAGAAACAAAATGCAGTTCCTGTGTGAAATCTAATGCCTTTTCCCGACTGCAGCCTCACTCCACTGATCTCTTTCGAGGCCAAGAGAGTTTTCAGAGAGAGTTTCTCGTCTAGCGTGTGCCTGTGAGCCTGAGGCCCGAGGCGTCTAAAAGTCCATTTTTGGAATGCTTTTAGCGGTGCGTCGTCGTCTAATGGCGCAGAATTAATGAATTCGCTGAAGGCCGTTTTCCCCGTTTAAATAAAACAGCCTTCCGCACGTACTTTATCTCCGACCCCTTACAGAGCTATTAAGCATTCGTGCAGTGGCCACTGTGGCCTTGTTGCGTCACACAGTGGCAACATGCAGCGACCTGCGTCTCCCCACTTGTCCGTCTGTCCGTCTGTCCGTCCGTCTGTCTATTTGTCTGCGTTGAACTTCACGATAAGACAGTAAAAGGGTTTTGTATTTCTTGGAAAAAGTGTGCTTATCATCGGCGTGATGATGATGATGATGATGATGATGACGATGATGATGAAGATGATGAATGAAGAAGAAGAAGAAGAAGAAGATGATGATGATGATGATGATGATGATGATGATGATGATGATGATGATGATGATGATGATGATGATGATGATGATGATGATGATGATGATGATGATGATGATGATGATGATGATGATGATGATGATGATGATGATGATGATGATGATGGGGTAGACGTGAACCATTCGCAGTAGAATGCGTTTTCGTTAATTGCAGATGATTGAGTTTCATTGCGAAGTTTATTGCTATTCTCTGGAAGCAAATTTGAATTTTGCGTCCAGTTAGAAACCGGCGAATATCTGTTGCTTTTATCGTTGCTTTTCTTTCTAATCGCCGAAGTCCGCCCGAAATCTGCTGCTGCTGCTGCTGCTGCTGCTGCTGCTGCTGCTGCTGCTGCTGCTGTGAACAGCCGAAGATGCCCTGGGTCCAATAAAATCTGACCTCGGCGCCAATAACATCGGCGTTAAAGTGGGAATTTGCGAGGCGATATACCTGTTCAGTGTATGTACGAGGTGTTGGATTTGAGACAGAAAAAGCAGAGGAGAGACAGACAGACAGACAGACAGACAGACAGACAGACAGAGAGACAGAGAGAGAGAGAGAGAGAGAGAGAGAGATGAATAGATAAAACAGGTCATGCCTCAGTGATTCAGCGCTGTATCGCACCATAGTCTATTGTCTTAAGTCGAAATAAAAGAAAAGAGCAGAAAAACACAAGAACACTCTGAATGTCGAAGCGTTCTTAAATCAACGTATCAAATTAAAAAGACTGCGCTAAACGCAAAAATGCAATTAGATGGCATTTCGTGCATGGGAAAATGCGCGTTCATTTATGGCCGCCTAGTTTCTTCAGCCTGAATGTGTTTTCATCGAAAACAACTGAAACTAACATACAGAAGAATACGAAACGAAATCATGCAGACAGAGTGAGTGAGATATAGAGAGACAGAGAGACAGAGAGAGACAGAGAGAAGAAACGAAAAAATCCGAGATCGAGATAACGCCCGATAAGACGAGGTAAACGGAGAAATGAGAAAGATGAATTCCGGCGCCAATAAGAATAATGCGATATGAATGTGTTGGATGCGCAGTCTACATATCGCACACGTGTCTTATACTCCGGTGGTCTATTTTACTGCCGCTGTTGTCTGTCTGTCTGTCTGTCTGTCTGTCTGTCTGTCCGGCCTGTGCATGTACAACTCTCTCCCCAGTTACCGACACCGAAGTCAGCGACAAAATCGAAGAAGAAGAAGCGACGACTTTTATGTTTCGATGTTTGGTCTGAATTTTCTTTCTGTCCGCTTCCTTCGTTCGTTCGATTTCTCTTCTTTTCCTCCTCGTTCTTCGCACGAGAAACGCGTCGGCGATGACAGCCTAAACGACCGTCTAAACGTCTGTCTGGATGTCCTTCTGCTTTGACCTCTTCCCGTCTGCCTCTGTGCATGGCGCCGGCGGCAGATTATCCGTCGACAGACCAGTTCCACCAAGGCTTTGAATTCCAGGCGATGCTCGCTCCCTTCATCCGAAACGAACAAATAACTCTTGGTACTGGCAAAATAATCCACTAATAACAATAGCAATTTCACTCCCTCTGTCTCTGACTCTCTGTCTCTCTCTCTGTCTCTCTCTGGCTCTGTATCTGTCTCTCTATATATGTCTCTCTGTCTCTGTTTCTGTCTCTGTCTCTCTGTCGCTGTCTCTGTCTCTCTGTCTCTCTGTCTCTTTCTCTGTCTGTCTCTCTCTCTTTCTTTCTCTCTCTGGCAGGTCATCATCTTCTTCACTTTCTGCCTGCATGGCGGCGATAGTTAGATGCGAGATATTTCCACTTTTCTCAATCTTGCGTCAATCTGCATCCTCTGTCGCTGTCTCTCTGTGTCTCTGTCTCTCTGTCAATCCTATCAATCGTAGAGATTGTCATGTTCTTTGTTTCCAGATCATGTTTGATATTATCCATTCATCCTTTTCTTGGTCTTCCTCTCCCTCTGTCTCCTTCTACTTTGCAGATAACTGTCGATAAATACTACACAACATGAATATAACCGAATCTCATCTGATCTTTATTTCAGTCCCCCCCCGACTCTGACCTTTACCTGCTGAGAAATATCCGATGAACAGTGCCAGCCCATCATACTATCTTCTTCTCTCTTCTTCTTCATCTTCTTCTCCCGTCCCTTCTCTCCCGCCCTCCCTGAGTCTCTCTTTATATATTATAAATGCTGTTATATTTTCGAAACTGTACTTTTAATTTAGACATTGGTTTAAGCGCTTTGAGAGTCTGTTCCTTGCGCGGTCCTTGTGCAGGACATAGGCTATAGGCGAGCGCTTATTATGTTCCCTGGCGTGGACTTGGGAAGCGATCGTGTGCGTAGAACTGCTGCCTACAGAACAGCTCCTGTGTTCGCCTTCATAGACTCTTCCTAATGGTCGTTCCTCAGGTAATCGGCTGTGCACTGTTTTCTTCTGTTGCGTCTTTCACTCCTCACTTCAAGTGCGGCTTTTATCAGGAGTGCGTAACTCCTTTGTCTTATTCCGGCCTCACTGGCACATACACAGTCGCCGCCGCCGCCGCCGCCGCCGAATTTTAAACGCCTACGTCATCGGAGACCACGTGACGCCGAGGAATTGCGTCATCGGGCCTCGGCCGCAATCGTCGTCGTAGAGGGGGAGGGGCAGGGCAGGTGCCCGCCGAGCCTACTCGCTTAATGGTGTCTTCGATAAATCAGAATGTTAACCAGGTACGATAGACCAGAGGAGATTATCGGCTCTAGACGGACAGAATTCGGGCAGAAAATCTTTCTTGTGGAGGTGGGGGGGGGAGGGAGCGAATTCAAAAGTAACAAGGTTTCGAATTTTAATTCTAATTTTTCACATGATATTTTTAAAATTAAAAGTGAACCAAAGTACAATGATTGATCAGTCTGCAGTGTGTGTGTGTGTGTGTGTGTGTGTGTGTGTGTGTTGTGCCGCAGTTTCTTTTCAGTTAAGATCTTAGATCGATGTTGACATTCTCTTATCTTGTTATTGTTTCCCGTCTTTGCCACCTGATGACGTCACTTCCTCTTTTCTTTTGTCTGGTTCATCTGTTTGCTTTTCAGTCGTTCGTTTTTCTCCTGTTTATTATTTCCTTTGTTACGCGTAGATTCTTTCTCTTGATTCTTTTCTCCCTACCTTCTTCTTCTTGTTCTTCTTCTTCTTCTTCTTCTTCTTCTTCTTCTTCTTCTTCTTCTTCTTCTTCTTCCTCCTCCTTCTTCCCCTCCTTCTTCTAGGTGTTTACTTTGAAGGCAGTGTCTAGTTACACGTGTTTCGTCATAGATGTTTTAGAAACTGCCGCGTTGGACCATAATTTGTGTGGCTACTGCTGAATAGTATGTGAATGGAACAGCGCATCTGCAGCCCCATTGGCGAATCTTAGCGTTGAGAGAATTCTCTGTCTATTCGTGACATAATTTCCAACATTCTGTAAAAAAACATGTTTTTCTCACGAATATGAACCAACCTCGGGTGAAAAAACATTTTTGTGAGACTGCTTAATTCATTGAAGCGTCACGCAATGTTAGTTTCTACTATTAAACAGTGCACTGTATAAGCCAATAAAGATAATAATAATAATAATTATTATTACTATTATGCACTTCTATAGTACCACGTCTAATACCCAAGGGTATCAATCGATGGCACTTCAAATCCATTCGCAAAAGTCAAGGTCATTGCAGAGATCAGTCAGAGGGAAACAGCAATACAGTGGGTTTGGGTACAAGATCACGAATTCGTCGAATGTTTCCGATTTGCAAATGAGCAGCAGCTCTGCTGGCTTTATTTATATAATAATTTTAAAAAAGGGTTTTTTATCGAATATTACACCTAGGTTGCGGACAGACTGACTTTGATTAACTAAAATGTTGTCAAATTTAAAGGGATTAATATCTTCAAATTTACTTAAATTCAATGATGTACCGAGAAGTGAAAACTCAGTTTTGAAGGATCTAATGCCAGCTTATTACTAAACATCCAAGACTGAACGTTTTGCAGACAAACGGATATATTTTCTACTGACACAGAGTAGGTTTTTTCATCAAAATCAATGAATAACTGTGTATCGTCAGCGTAGAAATGATAGTCAACAGAGAACTGCGAAAGAAGCGATCCAAGGGGCATTGTAATATAAAGTGAAAAGGAGAGGGCCTAAAATAGATCCACAAGGAACACCAGAATCTGTCTAAACTGAATTTTACGGATGAATGGGGGGGGGAGGGTGTGAGAAGTACGGAAACGTTTGACATAATTCAGAACTGATTTGCTCAGACGCAACTCAACAGTCCCGAAATCCAAATTGCGAAACCATTTTAGAAATCTTAAAGTCGGTCCGTCATTTGAGGGCTTCGTTTGAACCGCCATTCGATTGCTTTTCGACCGCAGCGTTACATCGTTACCGCAATGGCGTTGAATTCAATGAATGCAGAGTGAAACAGAGTAAAATACGGAGATCAGGTTTTTCGCCGCCGGGAAAAGAGCGCAGTCATCGAGCGAAATATTTGCAGAACCTCAAAACAGACCCCCAGAGTGAAACCTCATGAATTTATCGCTTTCGGTGTAGTACTTCAGTAGCTGCTAATTCTCGGGTGTTTACTTTGAAATAGCTAGAGCTAAAAGCTTTGGGTTAGGTCAGTCCAGGTCATTATATCCAAAGGGTCGTAATGATTGGGATGTTGCAGCTACGGAGAGAAAGGCTTTTTAAAGAGAAGTGCTTAAGTTTAGATTGAAATATTTGAGACGTTGCAAGAAGTGAAGGTAGTTGTGACTGAGAACAACTTGTTGTGTAACTGTGGCGTAGACAGCAGCAGAGGAATGCAGGAATTGTGAGTTCCAGAGTTCTGGTAGAAGCAGACGAAAAGAACGCGGCTGCAAAACACTGTCACGCAACGAGTTGTTGTTGTTGTTGTTGTTGTTGTTGTTGCCGAGTGCAGATAGGTCACGATAGGAGTGAGACAGAGACAAAGACTGAACGATACAGAGTGACAGACATCGAGACAGAGAGAAACAGAGACAGAGCGACAAACACACAGACGAAATGATGCGCAACAGAAGGGCAGCGCATGCACCTGCGATCAACGATCACCTACTTACTTACTATAAGAGAACAAATACAACGGAAAGTCTATGCTGCTACATAAGAGCAAAAAGAGCAAAGGCATCGGAAAAAATCTAACTATTAGAAGATATGAAACAGACGGACAGACAGACGGACAGACAGACGGACAGACAGACAGACAGAAAGATAGATATGCAGTGTAACGGTGCAGATGTGGCATAGTAACGTACAATGTATTTCGAGAGTTTTTCTTCTGAGAAGCAATCATGGTCTCTGCGAACAAACGAGAGAGCGTGGTCCGAAGCGAAGTAGCGATACACTTTTGGTGAATTTCGTGAGAAAACAGCAGCAGCAGCGAGAGAAGAAGAAGAAGGAGGAGGAGGAGAAGAAGAAGAAGAAGAAGAAGGAGGAGGAGGAGGAGGAGAAGAAGAAGAAGAAATGATCGCTGATAACGACACAGATGCAGAACAAGCGCCGCCGAAGAAGGATGTTGGTTTGTGAGACAACAGCACTGACCCGCTAACTAACAGCCAGACGCACGCGCACCGCCCTGGCCAGTTGTTGCTGCCGGAGAGAGAGAGAGAGACAGAGAAGCAGAGAAGCAGAGAGAGAGAGAGAGAGAGAGACAGAGAGACAGAGACAGACAGAGGCAGAGAGATGGAGACAAACAGATAGACCGATAGAGAGAAACAGAGACAGGCAGACACAGAGAGACAGACAGACAGAGAGATAGACAGAGACAGACAGACAGATATAGACAGAGACAGAGACAGACAGACAGACAGAGTAAACGCCCATTGACTTCGTAATAATTCTTCCTCTTCTTTATTTACTTGTATACACAACATATGCTGCTTAAAGGCGGCCATGCACATCACCTGCTTTCGAAACCTTCACCTGTAAAATACGGAGATCAGGTTTTTCGCCGCCGGAAAAAGAGCGCAGTCATCGAGCGAAATATTTGCAGAACCTCAAAACAGACCCCCAGCCCCTCCCCCAGTCGGCGTTCTTTGTCCAAGTCTTGACTCGTAAACAGTAAATTGAAGTGTACTTAGTAAACTCACTGCAAAGCATTGATTACGGTCCTTGTAGTCAAACGAATCCACTGAAATATTTCTTAACGACAAAATTATAATAATTATATTATTATTACTGTTATTAATGCGATGTTCTCGTTTTTATGATACGATGGTGTTTCTGTCAGTTTTATGACAACGAGATTTTAATTGAAAGGCATTATTTGCTAAGAGAGGAACCAAAATAATGATGCTCTATCGTGTTCTTCCGTCTGCTTTCTTGTCGTTTTCCGTTCCTCTGTCGTCTTGCTTCTTCTGAGAATTTGTCTTACAGAATCGACGGACAGTCCTAAATAGCAGCTGTGAATGAATTGGACTCGATGATGAACGGTGTCTCTTTTGAGGGCGTCGATGTCTTCAGAGCGGGTTTTAGCTTTTGCTTTTCTTTTAGGTGACGATGTCTGACCGAGCGGCGGCCGAGAGAGCCTGCAACGACCCCAATCCCATCATCGACGGACGGAAGGCTAACGTCAACCTGGCCTACCTGGGAGCCAAGCCAAGGCTTCCAGTGGGAGAACTCATAGGTTAAATGCATCTCTGTCTCTCTCTGTCTGTCTCTCTCTCTGTCTCTCTCTCTCTCTGTCTGCCTCTCTGTCTCTCTCAGCATAATTGAGATTTTCTTTTGATTATTTTTCAAATTCGTTACATTCGTTACCTACACTGCATGTATACTTCCGATGTATACCTAGGTATACCCGTGTATGCCTACGTATGGTTGTTTACCTATATGTATGCCTTATGTATGATGTATGCCTATGTATGCCTATGTATGTCCGTGCATATCTGTTTATGCCTATGTATGCTTATGTATACTTGTTTATACCTATGTATATCTGTCTATATATCTGTGTATGACTGAATGCAGATAGGTTCTTGATATTTCTGTGCATGTGTGTTCGTATATGAGAGTATTTAATTCCTGATTTCTGCGCATGTTCGGTCGTTCTGTTCAGGGCACTTAGTGCATTGAAAGGCGCCGTGCGTTGCGTCTGCTTATGTAGCGCCTCTGTGTTGATCGTGAGTCATTGATTTGAAACTCTGGAAGCAGACTCGACTCGATAGAGATGTCTGTGTAAATAATATACATTCGAGTCGTCAAATCGAAGTTTATTTAGCGCAATTTGAGCCGTCATCTGGGTCTGCGAGCGACGGTTCAACGGGTGCGAGAAACGGTCTCGTCAGGTGTTGTTCACTGACGTGTTCATGTCCATACGAACTCGTCATGAACCATTCGAACGACGCCGAGCGTTAACCTATCTAGAGTTCTATAACAGTGCATGCCAAAACTATTCGCAAAGTCAAGCAATCGGATGAAATTTCCCCAAACTTTGAATACTTTCAAAATAATCGTTCAAAGCGTCAGAATGGACACTTCCGTCATTCTGCCACTCTTTTCCAGCGACAATTTGGAACAACCTTTTGTGGTTAGATTTCCCGAGCACCCTTTTGCAACAGGCATTCGCAAAAGACATAAGAAGAGTGATTTGCAGGAATGACGTGTTCTTCTCTTGTTGCAGCTGCCTTTCCATACGGCCTCAAAAACAATCTTTCATCGTATTTCGGAGGAGCAGAAATACTCGGGTGAGTTAAACTCAACTGCTCAACTAACTGCTCGTTTTACTCACTGCGATACTTACTTATTTTACGTATTTCCCTCCGTCCGTCCGTCTGTCTGTCTGTCTGTCTGTCTGTCTGTCTGTCTGTCTGTCTATGGAATAGAGTAATGAAGAGTCGTTTTGTGTGTTTCTTGTAGAATGCCTCAGATCGTCTATCCATCTGCCTATCACCTAACAACGACGCCAGCAGCAACGAGCTTCAGCCTTGCAGCAGCAGCAGCAGCAGCAGCCGGTGTCCATCATCCGCCTCATCTGCTGCCGTCGTCGTCGTCGTCTTCGGCGGCGGCGGGAGCGACGCTGCTTCCAGCGCCGACCGCCGGCGGACAGTTCGTCGACTACGCCACCCTGGCCGCCTTCGCCGCCGCCGCCGCCGGTGCCGGGGGGACTGGAGACTCCCTCCAGGCGCTCACCGCCTTTCCATTCGCCGTTCAGACGGCAACAGGGACGTTCATCAGCAGCGCCGCCCCTGGGTCGGCCCCTGCCTACGCCGCGCTGCCCTACGCGGCGGCGGCCACCAACGGACTCCTCCCCAACCATCATACGACGTTCCTCGGAGGAGGAGGAGGAGGAGGAGGAGGAGGAGGACAACTGACCGCTGCCTCTTTCCACTACCACCCCAATCACCCCCTGCAACACGTCCACGCCAAACTACAGTAGCAACATCTCACAGGAGGAGAAGATACGAGAATGATACGATAACAGATGCAACGCGGATCCAGTGACGTCATTTCCTGTGGAAACAGAAGTCAAAAGCGCCAATCGACGTCCATCATCCGGTCTTCAACATTTCACACACAGACACACACACACACACACACACACACACACACACACACACACACAGACACACACACACACACACACTGGATTTCCTCTTCAACTCGAACTCTCTCTCTCTCTCTAAGTCTCTTTCTTTCTCTCTCTCTCTCTCTCTCTCTCTCTCTCTCTCTCTCTCTCTCTCTCTCTCTCTCTCTCTCTCTCTCTCTCGTTTCTCGTGCCTTGTTTGTCTGTGAGAATATAGGGTATAGGATGAGGATAGACTGAGAGTTTGAAAATAACGTTGACGCTTCCAAAATGGACGATCGATTTCGAGCATTGACCGCGTTGACGATGGATTCACGTTCCCCTCAAATTATTCTTCTTCCGCTTCGAGCTCTTTTAAAAGACGCGCATGCGCACTCGTTTATCGCATCGTCTAAACACAGGCATCTTCCGTGGGCGTAAACTTCTACTTAGACCGATAGGCTCGAGCCCCCTCTCCCCGCCACTTCACCTTTTGAGAGGTCAGGGGAGGGGAGGGAAAAGGAATGGGGGTTGGGCCCTGCACTTTTTTATTCAAGTTTATGCCTATGCACGTACATGCTTCCATTCTTAAATGAAATGTCAGTTGATTCCATCTGCAAAGAGCGCTCAGAGAGGGAAAGAGAGAGAGAGAGAGAGAGAGAGAGAGAGAGAGAGATGAAGAGAGAGATGAAGAGAGAGAGAAGAAAGAGGAAAGAGGGAGGGAGAGGAAGAGAGAAAGAGAGCTGATTTAATGTTGCATGATGTCGATATTGTTTGCGATAGTTTAGTCTTGCGTTAGAGCCGTCGATGTATTCGTCTTATTGTGCCTAAGTCCTCTTATAAAGAAATTCTTAGATTAGATCTTTTCTGAGCATCGTTATAAAGTCTTCTTCGTGCATTTTGAAATTTATATTTTTGTATTGCAATTATTTTGCGAAAGCTTGCTAAACCGCTTTTTAAATCATTGTTTATATTCTGGAATTGTACAATAATTTGGAATCAATGCTATGCAACAATGACAGAAGGAATTGAAGTATTTGAGTATTGACGCCGTCATTGATGCAATTCTGTTGGCAGACACTTATTTGCATACAAATCCTCAGATACATTATTCTGGAGGAAATGACGAGGTTCTCCAAATGCTCACCAACGGCCTGACTTTCTTTTCTGTGTTCTAAGTAAGAACACAATTGCATCTGACCAGACTTTTAACTTCTAAACTAACCACGTTTTCTTATTTAAAGCGTCGAGGATATAACAAAGCTGATAATAGTGAGTCATTTGTGAAGAACAACTCCGCATTACCAGCATCTCTCGAGAGCTGTTGTCGTCGTCGTCATCGTCGCATCATCATCATCATCATCATCATCATCATCATCATCATCATCACCTGCACCTAATTTGACTTAGCTTCGTGAATAACTGTCACGTGACTAACTGCGATGCGAAACGTAATGACGTTAACGTCTATGCAGTAACGAAACTGCGATTGAAAGGCATGCTGTCTCACTGTATTGCTTTGTAAGATCATGTTTGCTTATCGAATCTCACTCAAGATCTCACGCTCTCACACAAACACAACGGAAGCCTTTGCGTCAGTTGAGACACAATGGGTGAACTTAAATATTCAATGCTGCTTCTATTCTTTATAGTGATATCCTTAGAGAGAAACTATTACTATTCAATTGAAGTAACATTTGTCTGTTTGGCATCATTGTAAAATTGTCGTCTTTTCTTTCAAAAAGTCCTTTCGCTTTGAATGTATTTTATTTTAGTTGATGCCAAATTTTTAGAAAATGTCAGAATTTAATTTAAAATTAGGCTTAATTTCAGTCTAAATGTTCGTTTAGTTAGCATTTTTGTCAGTTCCATCCGTTACGCTGTAAATATGGGTTTAAGCCACTGTAAAAGCTATTGACATTGTTCTTCGCTGGTATTTTTTGTAATACTTTGTTTAATTGACTATTGTATCCGAGGTAGTTTCTGTTAGATTATAATGCTTACGAATCGAGGCGTTCAAGATAACTTGTTAAGTTCTAAAATTGTGTTTTTTTGTCTTCTGATGGGGAATCTTTTTACCGAAATCTATCTTCACCATCGAATATATTGTCTCGTCTTTGCATGAAATTAAGAGCTACACAAAAAATGAAAGCCAGGGATCAAAATATTTTGATTCCGTTTGTTGTCCAATAATAACTATAACTTGATTTATTACAATTTATGTATTAACAATTAATTATTATTCGAATATTACAGAAATTCTCTGGCTTTAGCGTTAACCCTTTATTTATAATTTAAAGCGCGCGTGCACACGCATACAATGCCATATATACAGTATATATATATATATATATATATATATATATATATATATATATATATATATATATATATATATATATGAGATCAAACATCAGGACCCCACACGATTAAGAATAATTGATCTGTTTGGAATTCGATGATGTTTCGTAAAACACAGACATAAACAAAAGACAAAGACAATCAAAGAGGAAATTTGTTTCCTTCGAAATGCTGATGAAATGACTAAATGTCTTCTAACCAATCGCATTCCACAATCAACATCAAGCATTTCTAGGCCTTCGTGAAGTCTTGGTTCGTCTCGGCGCAGGTTTCATTCAATAAGTCAGCTCATAAGTTATATGTCTTACTGCAGCAAAGCACAACTGACGAAAGCACACAAGCAGAAAGCAACACGCGGTCTCCGCTAAAAGTAAAATTCAGCGTGAACCCCCCGAACGGACAACACGAGAAGCGCCTAAGTCCTCTTAGCGGAGAGAGAGAATACGTTACAATGTAAAGTAATGCAGAGGAATATCTGTATATGGCGTCTCTTCTGAAGAATCGCTCAGAAGCGTTCCCGTTGCGGGTTACACCGTTTATATTTGATAAAGAGTTTGAAGTCGTTTCAAAAAGAGGATCATTGAATCGACATTTGCTAAATCACGTATAATTACCTGAGACTATAGGTCACCGTTATTCGCAGCCATTATATCGGTGATGGGGAAGACAGACAAACAAGACAGACAGACAGACAGACAGACAGACAGACAGACAGACAGACAGACAGACAGACAACAATCGAAGTAGTTGACTTATTAGTTGAAGCCTCAGGCGTAAAGTTATAAACAACACAGACGATAGAATAATCGAAGGTAAAGTCCTAGAAATATTTCACGTATCACAAAGCATTTGACAATTTGCGAGAATAACTACTGGGGTGGGGTGGGGTGGAAGTGGGGGTGGGGGTCGAGATGACACGGCAGCACGATGAATTGTCGTTTAGACGGAGCATCGCAACGTTACGCGGTAGTTACCCTCAGGGCATCACAACCAGGTACACAATGGGGTGGAGATTTTCGTGCGGTGGGGGTGGGGAGGGATGGGGTGGGTGCGGGTGGGGTGGGCAGGTGAGCATTCTCTCACGATCCTCCGATGATCATTTTTCCTTCTTCCATCGAATTCTTCCACCGTGTCGACATTCACGTGGAAAATGCATCCGTCGGTTTTCCGCCGGTCTGCTTGGATGCAGACAACTTGGAACGACTGGAATAGGTTTCCAGTGGAGTAAGCTCGTCTTCTCGCCTTTTGGAACGGTTCGCCAGCGTCACCTCAAGTGACACACACGAGGCAGGGTCGTCGTCGTCGTCGTCACTACAATCGATCGCAGTAGAAGTGACGGCGACGGCGAGACTTCCGGTCAAGCACGTATCTCAGTCGGTCGCTGTCACGTGTATAAATACAGGCGTCAGTCTGTCGTGTCATTCAATTCGTCTCGTCAATCTTCTTCTGTCGACGACGCAGAGGATGCTGCTGCTGCAGAGAGGATGCTGCTGCTGCGAAAAATGACACTTCGTTTCTCCGGCGGGTGAGCTTCTCGGTCCATTGAAACGACTGATGCCTACATGCATTACGAGGTGGCGCTATAGAAGTCGATGATTGGAAGTGAGAAGGAAACGTGTGCGAATAATAATAATAATAATAATAATAATAATAATAATAATAATAATAATAATAATAATAATAAGAAGAAGAAGAAGAAGAAGAAGAAGAAGAAGAAGAAGAAGAAGAAAGAAGAAGAAGAAGAAAAGCCCCAGCTGGCTGTTAATCTATCGTCCGGACTCAAATGAGAAAAACAACAAACCAGATCGATCATCCGGCATCTTCCGTTGGTCGTTCGTTATTATTGACCATTAAAAAAAAAGAAACTCCCGACCGATCTCGTGTGAAGCAATGGCTCTTCGGTCGTCGTCTGCGAAGTAACGTTTGCTTCAAAGTTTCTTACTCGATCGTCTCGTATTCCTCCTGCAGGTGATCTGGAAGAGAACGCCAAACACCTGTCAGGTGCGCAGGTATTTGAGGAAAAGCTTAATAACAGAACCGGTGAAAGCAGTCATCCTGTCCAATATTAAGAACCGATCGCCTTTCGGTGACTGTTTGACTCTAAACTGTCGTCTCCAGCGTTGATTTTCCTTAGAAAAGATTTTCAGCCGATTTCGATCCACTTTCACTGCGAAATTTGACCAGGCGTTCTTATATTTCGATGATTTCTCTTCTTATATCTTGTTAACATCAGAACAGTTGGACCACTTCGAAACCAGTGGATTATCCAGACAGAGACGACGCCCCAAGCGCAACCCCAACAACATGGATAAAGTGTCCTTTATGGTCAGGGCCTGCGAGAAAACGCGAAGTAGGCCTAAAGAAAATGTTAAGATAATTTCGCCTCAAATAAAAAAATATAGCTGAATAAAATCACAGGTCGAGGATTTCTTATGCAGCAGCAGAGGGGTCGTCTCTATTGTAGTCTCTTTGTCGTCTGAGGCAATAGAGACTCTTCGGATGTCGGCGTCTTGTTTTGCGTTAGGCTTCTGTCAAGCAGATTAAGTATTGATGACGTAAAGTTCAATACTTATTCCGCTTCTGGCAGAAGGCTTTCGCTGCTTCACTACGGTCAGCTCCCCCCCCCCGCCCCCTCAGCACGACCAGTCAGTATCGTTGTACATACTCAGTTTCTGAGTCCCAACGTGCATAATCACTATTGGCGCATAATGACTCAGTATGGCCGTTCAGAAGTTTAGTTACTGTATTTATATCTAATTACTCTTATTTTAAAATGCTAATTATGCAGTATAGCCTATATTTAAACGTACGAACTGATTGTTTTTCATTGCGTGAATGTTTCCTCTCTCAGATGCTTAATAAAATTTTTCTGATTTTTTGAGCGTAGTAGACGTAAAGGCGAAGAGTCCACGCTGCAGTGTTTGCCATCCACAGATTAAGATTTCCACAGCTGCTGCTCTGATGGGGCACGGCGAATGGCAACTCTCCTGGCAACTACGCTTGGGGGCTTCAAACGAACGAAACAGTACGACTCACCGCTGCTCGAAAACCTCGAATCGAGTTCAGACGATATCCCCGTCGTCATCCCGCCTGCCTGCCATGGGATGCCGCGAGGATGATCACGCGCTCTGATGCCCGACGAGTGTTCGAAACTGTTCCGTAACACGCCGAGAATATATATACTGCCTCTATCTTTATAAAGAGGAGGCATGAAAAGTACCGCAAATCAACGAACCGTATATTTCGCGTGCCAGTATCTGCGCTGCTTCGGTACGTTGCTCTTCGAAGACATATATACTGTGTCCTATATCAGCCAACCATGCTGCGAACTCTGAGGCAGAATAATCCGATGGACGGACGAAAACAGCGCGGATGATCGATTGGACTGTGCACAGTCATTCGAACAGTGAAATAGGAATCAAAGAATGTTTCGAAAAAACATTTTCCATCTTCATTGAGTATAAACGGAGAGAAAAACTATTCAAGTTTAATCGAATATTTACAGTAGAGCGAATTTGACAAAGGTTTTTAATGAAGACGCTCTTAATAACGGCATTTTTTTCTTCGAGTTGAGTTGAAATGTTGAATAACAAAATAATAATAATAATAGTATTAGTTTAATAATTAATAATGTTGAATAAGCAGTGGTTTAGTGGGAACGAATAGAATCTTCTTCTTCTATTCTGTCAATTACTCATTATAGGCCTAATCAGTGATCAGATTGCTAACAGGAAAATACAGTATGCTGGACATATATAGGATCATCAGCAAGCACTAAATGTCTTGGAAGGAAATATGAAGGAAAAGCAACTAAAGGACGACCACAAATCGATAAAAAGCTGGACTGGCTTAGAAAATTTAGGAAATGAAAAGATTAATCGAGACAACAAATCAGACAAATGACTGCCAACCTTCGAATCGAAGATGGCACCAGATGATGATGAATCAGTTTTCAAATAGATCGATGCACTGAATTTCTTAATCAACAACTTCTACAGAGCAATGTCTTTCGCTTTTCACATTCATTTAATCGTGAAAGTGCATCACGGATGTAATATTCATGCTTTCGAAAATAGCCAGTGTCGCCACGAGGGGACGCGCCTCAGGTGGTACATTTCTGGGAGGGCTAATATTTAGTAGAGAACATGTTTTGTGTTATTTTGACTGCTTCGGACCCGAAATATCTTTAAAGTTTTAAACAGACGCAAATCGAATGAGAAAACAAGTCTTCAGCAGTGCCTTTGCTGCTTTACGAGAAATCCAGAATATAGATGACGTCCTCAGTCCATCGTTCCGCAGAAGACTGTTGAATGTCTGAAGGAACTAAGCCCCGACTAAGCCTCCTCCTCCGCCCAAGGTTCCCGGATGAAGACAAATCCTGGATACGCCACTGCATTAAGGTCTGAACTCTGAGATGCAGGATTCAACATTAATAGTCACCCAACCGTTCATGATTTGCGTCCAACATAAGCATTAGAGGACGCAGTCAGTTAAAAGTGTAGGAATGGCTTGGACTAATCGTCGAATTTCCAGCATGTTCCGCCGATAGTTTACAGGAAGAAACTCAGAAGAGGGCAGTCAATGAGATTACACAACAATACCATAATGTGAATGAATGACTGGGTGGAACATAATGGTTCTCACACAGGACAGATCCTACTGAACCACTCTAAATCTTACATTATTATTATTATTATTATTATTAGTAGTAGTAGTATTATTATTAGTAGTATTATTAGTAGTAGTAGTAGTAGTAGTAGTAGTAGTAGTAGTAGTAGTAGTAGTAGTAGTAGTAGTAGTAGTAGTAGTAGTAGTAGTAGTAGTATCATCATCATCATCATCATCATCATCATCATCATCATAATCATCTTCAAAATCATAATCAAAATTATAATTATTATTATTATTATTATTATTATAAAGTTTGAATGACTGAAGCAACATGTTCGTTCTGCTTCGACGCTGACCAAGCGTTTTTCCATCCGTTCATAAGTCGACAGCGATTTCTGGAATCGATGGAATATTTTTACAAACGGAAACTTTGTAACAAGGCATTCTAGAGTTACTAAACGTTAATTGATTGTTATCCTGATTCAAAAGATATGATCGACAAATGCGATTCCTCTCTATTCTCTATATTTTGCGTTTATTGCGATAGTCTCGATTACCTTTCTTCAAATTGTCACTGCAGACCTAATTTCTGTACAACAGTCTTCTGCAGAAATGTGCAATCTTCCTATTTGCAAAAATAAAATTCCATTGAATAGAGAGAGAGAGAGAGAGAGAGAGAGAGAGAGAGAGAGAGAGAGAGAGGAGAAAACAGAGAGGGAGGGAGAGAGACAACTTCTATATTGGAATATCGAAGCCAGTGGTTTTCAACCTTTTTTTTGTCGCGTATCCCTTCAGGCACTTTCTAAAATTCGTGTACCGCCTAATTTTCAAAGTAAATTTAACCATTTCGTCGCTTCTCACCATTGTTATAGTACCGTGAATAAATTGCAATAAAAGTGAGATGTGCCTCACTTCGAACGACGCAGAACAAAATTGAAAGGGGATATATTGACTATTTTAGTAATATTTGAAGCAATGTAGATGGGGACAAACAGAAATGTGATGCGTGACAGAACTTTTGCAAATATTGTGAAATTTCTTACTATCAGACATCAATGCATTAAAAAATCCGCTGCCTTTCGCGTACCCCCTGAAAAGTTCATTTTGTACCTCTGGGGTACGCGTACCAGCGTCTGAGAGCCACTGTTCTACAGCCAATCAAGTAATCGTTACAGTAGGCCTACTTGACATTAATAGTGTAAGAACACATTCAAGATCATTATCATAACTTCCTTTGATCAAGTTACCAGAAGGCAGTGCCGGCTCCAGGATTTGGCAAGTGGGGGGAAGGCAGGGTGGGGTGGCAACTGCTAAGCATGGAGCCAACTAGTTGTTACTAGGTATGTACGTCGTTGTAGTAAGTATAAGAGTCCCAACTGTGGGCCACTGAGGGGCAGGTATTCAGTCAGGGGGCACATGCCCCCAGGGCTCCCGTGTGGAGCTGCCAGTGCCAGAGAGAGAGAGAGAGAGAGTTTTGCCTCACCGAGTGGTAACTTAGATATAAGATAGTTCAATAGGTTCGCAGTTACTCGTACATGGCATGTTAAATATTGTGCAAACGAAAGGAAACAGAATTTAACCAAATTTGAAACAAACATCAAATTTTGAATCTGATTTAATGTAGTCAACCGAATTAACAGTCGCTGTGACGTTGTGCTATTTTAGCTTTCAGTGACAGGTTCTCTGCACATCTCTCTCTATGCCATTTCATTTTATCCAATTCCATGTCTCGAATTCCAATCATGCAATGTAATCTTCGATTGAATCTTTATTTTTCAACTGAAATTTCATCAACTTTATAATCTCCGGTGACAAAATTATAGAATCTGAACAACAAGAATCGCAGAAACACAACTTCTTCATGGAAATTATTTCAACTGCATACCATACAGTACAATTCAAATTTTATAGACAAGCATCAAACAATATTTCTTGAAGTCCTTTCATAAGAATTCGATATTTTATTTCAAAATCCAGTTTCATAAAAGTTTTCAATGCAGAATAACGATGTATCATTATTATGACCTATTCAGTCTCACGTCGACGATTAAATCGCGATATCTAATGATAGGTCACACTTTTGACTAAGGGGCTGTCCATTAATTATGTCAACAATTTTGGACAATTTTTTACTCCCTCCCCTGTCAACAACTGTAAACTTACAGTGACCCCCTATAATTATATCAAAAACTTTTGATCCTCAAAGTGAGTAGGATTAAGATTTTGATTCCCCAGGTCCCCTCACTAAAAGTTTAAAAAGTTAAGAAGGTTATTATTTTTGCAGCGATGAAACCTTTTCCCCCTTTCTTTTGTTCATCAAGTGTCATAATGTGGTGGTGATGACCTTTTATCTTGCTTATCAGGCTTTTTTCCGTTGTAATAAATAGTATTCCATGAAATTTCCTATTTTTATAATTTGTAAAAAAATGAAATTGTTGACGTCAACTTCTCTTGACCCCCTCCCCTGTCAACAACAGTCAAACTTTTTCAAATTCCCTCCCCTAATTTGTTGACGTAATTAATGGACAGCTCCTAACATGTTTTACCGTCACACTCTAATTCGAAATACATTTCTCATCAGCAGTACTAAATGTTTCAAAATACTTTTCTAAATGTTTCTGAGATTTTCTAACATGCCGAAAATTCATGTTCTGTCTTTTTAACTCTTTAGATATCTTGACTTTTTGCGTCCCAGTGGCGGCTCTTTGGCAAGTGGGGGGCCGTTGGGGGCAACATCTTTGGGGGCCAACCATTTGTTGAGCATCAAGTATAGGGTCCCAACTGGGAGGGTGACTCTTATTCAATGGGGGCACGGGCCCCTGCCTCCACCCCAAAATGGTACACTTGCATGTATAACTAAAGCATACACATAATGCAACTGTCACTGATATATATATATATATATATATATATATATATATTATATATGCATAAATCAATTGTCAATACACTATATACATACACATTAATCCTACTCACTTTGTGGCAGACATTCTTAGTTAATGTGACATAATCGCCTGAACTTAGTAAGTAGAAATGAGACTAAGTAAGGGTTAGACTAACAGAGCATATCATCTGAATTGATATATTATTGATATGCGATCTGTGAAGTGGAATAGACACGCAATTTAAGTTGTTGTAGAACAGGGATGTCCAACCTTTTCCCTGGTGGACCACCACACGAGCAGTTTTACTAGAATCTGAGGGCCGGATTAGCGAAAAATTTTAAAAAAATGTTCAAAATGAATAACAAATGCTCTAAATCCCCAATTCAACATTTTACAAAATTCACAGATTGCGGAATTGTGAATAGATGTTCAGTGTATATTGCAAAACTAAACATTTTATACAAAATTTTTATACCAAACCTCAAATTTAGTGTGAACTCTGACACTGCTTTTGTTTGCACCAGTAGTCAATATATCTGCTCCTCCGATGTTCGAAGTCGCAATTCTTAGCGTCGTTGCTGTCAATTCACGCTTCATGATAATATTATAAATTATGCTCCAGCAGGGTCACTGGGTGTTGTAGTCTGGTTTATTCGAGTTGATTGAGCAAGAAGAGGTGGAAAGATATTAGCACTAAAAGATTGTTGACATAATCTGATGTATTGGAGTATACTGTACATTACGTATTAAAGTCGAGTCAATATTAAATTACCCGAGATATTCGTATTGCATACTTTTATTTAGTACTGGTGTCGACGAATTTGTAAATTCAGAATGAGAGAATCTTTTGGTAAATTTACATTCTGCATCGACAGACAGAATGGCGCAAAATAGATGGATAGAAATTGTACTGAAAGTTAGTTCATAGCTTTAAAATATTTGCGATGGTCGTGATTGGTTCAATCGCCATCCACAACGATCAAATAACAAGTCAAATAGGAAATTTAACGACCTCAAAACGGTCGCACACTGAAATTGCCACGGGCATCAGTTGACCGTGGAACTATTTGTGCCGTAGCCTAACAGACACACACACACACACACACACACATGATAGAGGCATGATGCTCGTGACGGAATGACGGAATTGACTGCGATTCCTAAATCTTCTTATTTAACGACCACCTGACCTACCTTTGAGGAGGCTGGTCGTGTCAGACGTTTCCTGTTAGTCGTCTGCTCTCTCTCTCCCTCTCTCTCTTTCTCTCTTTGTTTCTCTCTGTGTTTCTCTCTTTTCTCTCTCTTTATCTCTCTCTTTCTCTCTCTCTTTAGCTCTCTCTCTCTCCGGCTGTCGTCTGCTCATCAGAACGGTAGCTAGCTGACATCGCAGACGACCAGTTGATGGTTAGTCGCTTGCTCAGAGTAACGATTCTGGAATATCGTTTGAGTTTTTGTTGTAAGACAGACGTTGTCGTCATGAATCTGAAGTCGATTCTTTGGACCGCTGTGATCGTTTTTGCCATATCTGTGTTGGCTGTTTATGGGTAAGTTCGATGCTTAGTCGCGATTTCGTTAGCATAAAGTCATAAATCGTAACTGTATTTCGTTTTAGGATAATTTATATTTAATTGGATAGGATATAGTATAGGGATAGGATATGAACGCAATTAGGAATAATTTAAACGCTGAATATATGTTTAAACATCTCAGTCATTATTGTCATTTTTACAGCACGTAGTCTATGCCTCGAGTATTGCCAGGAGAGAGCCAAAGTAAGTCCTAGGGAATAAACAAAAACTACTTTAAAACCAAGAACAAAACAGAGTTATTTATGCTTTTGTAAAAGTCTTGTGCTTCAGTTCCCTTACGTTAATTTTTTGTGATTTTTTCTTGAAGGGGCAAACGCCGAAACCGACACAAGGGCAGCGGCAGGAGACACGGTCTTGCTCCTCCGATGACATAGTCCACGTAGGCCTCTATAGCGATCGAAGGGAAGTGAACATGCCATCGAATTATCTGGCCATCGAATCGAAACAGAAGAAACGAAATGCAACTTTGCGCTTAACTTTAAAGTGAAATGTCTGTCACAGATGCTAGCGTATGTTTCAGACAGAGATCAGTGTCAGCGAAAATAAACGGAAGCTACGATATCTAATTGTATCTTGATCAAAACCAACCTTACACGATGGACTCCTCGCATAAACTGATCCATATGTCTCCATCAAAAGCGGATCCATGCTCTTTGATCGTAGACAGGACTGGGACTAGCCCTGTGCTGCCCCCCCACCTCAGAATAACGATACTATTTTATTTTTAAACTGTAGCTATAAATTTTAAGAAACCACCCTTGGATAGGCCCCTATGACAGACCCCGCATTTGCTGACTTTGCGGATGCCTGGCCACGGTTATTAAACTTAGACTCTGATCGGGGTGGAACCAAATGGTTGGCTACCAATGCACGCAATTTGATTAAAGTCGATTGAGCTCAAGTCTAGCAACGGAGCCATTCTTAGAAAGAAGTGTCACTGTTGCTGATCGTAACAGAAAGAATTCTACGAGTAGAGTGTCGTTTATCCTTTTAGATTTCCGATGTTGTTGTGAGAGACATTCTACTGCAGCACAGTCCTTCACATCGTCCGCTAAACTTTCCTAGTCACGAAAGTTGCGTCAAACCAATGATCACAGTCCAAAACTATACCTTAACACAGGATCTAGTTCGGTTGGCCCGGGAATAGACAATCAGCTCCATCCCCCACTGATTGAAAAGGAATCTTTACAGGAGGTGATAAAAATTTCGATCTGGGGGTAGCAGACCGGTCAGACCCTCGTCGATTTCAGAAAAATATCGAAAATCTACTATTATATCTTCTCGCATAACCAGCGGAAGGTCGTTTCGCTGCATCAGAACCAGTGTTATTTCTAGGATTTTGAATTGGGGGGGGGTGTTGGGAAAATCTGGGGGTCGGAACTTTTAAGTCTCTGCCCGAAAAAGGCTGACAAGCAAAAAAGGTCATCCAGGAATAAAAGTTGGAGGTGTCCTTCTCCATTTTGGGGGTTGTTCTGAGCTAATTAGTATGCATTTTGTATGCATACCATTGTCGCATTACCAAATTTTGGGGGGTGTCGACATCAAATTGGGAGGGGGTGTTGGGGGACGGTTGTTAGGGGTGTAAAAATATCCCTGCTCAGAACCGTGACTATACGAAGAATGGCACAGCTCCACCGCGTGGTGGGAGAAGCGTTGTTGCTGTCCTCATGGTGGACTTGATGGATCCATCGGATCCTTGGGCGACCACGAGAGCGTCTCCAGGAAGGATCAGGACGATGATATACTTCGTTTTCTTGGGTCGAGGGAGGCGAGAAGGCAGTAGTGCAGGTTTGGCCCGGAGGTGTGCTCTGGGATGCCCCCTGTACTGATACATCCAACGCCGTTGGGAAACATCGGGGTTCCTCTTCCGTCGTAGAAGTCAGGCACAGCTGCTGCCCTGTTTCTGGTCTCTGGTGGTGGTTCTTAACCAACCAGCTGCGTCCACTTCCACCCAGGTACTCAATCCCATGGAGGTGACCATTCAGAGACCAAAAATTATTTAATAAACAGTCAGAAATCATTCGTTAGAACTCCAACTCTATTTTAATCCATTTACCCTTTCGATATCGCATATCAATCATCAGTCAATAATAATAATTATGGAAATATCTTTTGTGATTAATTCGCATTTAAAGTTTGCCCATTCACCCGCAGCAAAACGACCAGACGGAATACTCCAACAGAATTCAGAATTCGCAGCAAAATTCAACTGTTCCATGAACGAATGACGACGCCAAATAATAATAATTAATTAATAATTATCAGTCAATAAAAGACATCGTAAGAATTCTCTAGAAGATCACATCTCTTTTCTAGTCTTCTGTAACTTCACGTACATCTTCTACAATGTAACACCAACAACAAAACCGTTTACCTAATCGATCTAAAAGTAATTTTAACCTCAATAGCTTAATCAGCAGTGCAATGAGCACTTCTTGCAATGAAATGTCGCCATCTCTAGGGTCTGTCGTGGCTATTTTAACAACTCATTTATATATATATATATATATATATATATATATATATATATATATATATATATTAGGGTGGTCCTCAAATGTACACAAAATTTTAAAAGTAGATTTTATTGAAGTGCTTTTTGTTTAAACTGTTCATTTTCTAATAAAAAATTGGTACCAAGTTTGGCATTCATAGACCCTTATTAACCACTGTCACACTTACATTGAAAATTACAAACAGGGTCATTCCATGACAACGCAGCCAGTATTTAGACAATTGTTCACCATACCATCTCAGAGCTGCGAGAAATTTGCAGGGCTTGAAGTACAGCTCAAGTTGAGTAAATCTTGAAATTTTCAGCTAGTTTTGTCAAAAACTCTCAGAGATATGATATTTTGAAGATACGAGGCTAATCACGAGTCAACGCTACGTGTTATGTTTTATAATTTTTGAAGTTAATATCTTGAGAAAAACAGCAGATATCAGGCTGAAATTTAATACACTTTTCCCAGCTGAGTTGACTGGTGTATTAATCTTTATCATAGGTGCTACACAGCATGCTCTAAAAATGTCAAAACATCCCATAGCAGCCAGTTTTCACCGATACTTGACCCTTTATTACCATGAATCAGCAAAACGTTAGACTATGTTTGTTGTGTCTTTATGTTATTACATATATGTACTCATCAACTAAGCAAAGGTCGGCTGTAATCAAAGCATGGTTGTGTGCATTTTACTGAAGCACAAGGATACCAAAAGTACGACAGATCGACCCCGTTGCGGTCGGCCCAGGAAGTCAGCCACCAGAGGCAATAGAGTCCTGATCAGAACATCTCCTGATAACCGGAAGCTAACGTTTCCTGAACTTCTTCTGAGATAAAACTATATAATTCATTAGTAAGGCCTTGTCTAGAATACTGTGTTGTGTCAGTCATGAGAAAAAGTTTTCTTCAGTGATGAAAGCACATTTTGCAGTCTATGCGACCATGGCAAGATTTTTATGAACCATGAAGAATAGAAGCCGGAGTGCCTAAACATCTCAGTGTTAACGAAAGTTATGGTGTGTGGATGCATGGCAGCCAGTGGGGTTGGGAGACTTCATATTGTTGACTGGATGGTGAATGCAGATAAATACATTGACATTCTAGAGATATTCTAGAGAAATTATGCTGCCATCAGCTAAAGAGCTGTTTCCTAGCAAGTATTTGTTTCAGGACTGCAATGCACCCTGTCTCAGAGCGAAAACTGTTGCTTGTAGGAAGAAGAATCATGGAGTTCAGTCCATTGATTTGCCGGCTCAGTCACCTGATCTTGACACTATTGAGAACTTGTAGTAGCAGTAGTGTACATACTGCACAATGTACAGTAGTAGTGTCAGCCGAGATTACCAAGAATCAGCCTCAGAAAAGGCGCGAGCTGATTGAGTCTCTAATTGCAGCCTGGAATCACATCATAACACATGAGCACCTTGTCAAATTGGTCCATTCCATGCCACACAAATGTTATTTAGTCAGAAAGAACAAGGGTTGGCCCATAAAGTACAAATGACAACAATAAATAAAAACGGCCCTTTCGAGGCTACCTTATAAAATTCAAAAGCAATTATTGCGCTAAAGTAGTTAGAACGCGCACCATATCATGCGAACTCCCGTGAGTGACCATTTTAGTAAAGATTCGAGAAATCACACAGTGGCCATATTTCCTCATAAAAGTCTGGGAAAATTGCATAATCAAGTGACATCACATACAGAAATGGAGGCAGAATTAAAATTGATACAAAACAATATATAATAACCACCAATTCTACAAGAAAATCTGATAATAATATCAAAAATTTATTAAAATACTTCGGTTTCGCAACCGATGCAAGACTTTTCACACACTGTAAATATAGGGGTCGTGTGACAGTACTAAATATGTTTAGATTCGATTGGAATTTTTCCCAATTTGTTTTTATCCCAAATGGAACAGGAAAATGCAAAAGCACTTTGAAAAAGTATAACTTTGCTTTTGAGGACCACCCTAATATATATATATATATATGGTGAATTTGGTGTCAACAAATTATTCGGGAAAGGTGTCCTGATGACGAGAAAGACCAAACGAATTTATAAATCAGATAATTATTTTTCCGGCAAATATTCGTCGCTGAAACCAAGTGTAACTTGATTTGCGTCGAATGCTCTGAGTAAGAAAAAGTGCTATCGTGCCTTCCTTCTTCTCTTCGACGATTTTCTTCGGAGGATTAAGAACCAGGAATCGAACGACGTCCGAAACGGAAACGATTCCTTCGCACCTGTGATCATCATCGGCGACAATCAAACGATGCACCTGTTCGATGCAGAACACGATATATCAGGTCAAATGCCAGGATAAGGTTTCAGAGAGACTGAATGGGTATTAGGCATCTGCTTACAATAACCGAAATTAACGCATTGACTGTATTTGTCTGCATCACTTCGTTCGTTGAACTGCGCCGATCGAATTCATTGATCGTGCATACTTAACTGTCGATGCCAGAAACATTTGATGGACTTAGTAGTAACCTGATGCATAAATGATCAATACTATTAGAAGTTCGATTTTGAACCGGGTCTTATGCAACTGAGCATACGCAATGTATGGATGGAACGTACTTTGGTCCTGACTATCCATTCCACTACTTGACTTAGAGAATCGGTTTTCTTGCAAAGATAAACGCCTTCAAAACTCTGTAACAGAAAAGGAAATCGGAAAAAAAAACATATTACCACAAAAGACGGACAAGAAAAACAGTCAGACTGAGACAGAAGCGAAACTATAATAACAAGCAGACAGAAAATAGGAAAAACTCGTTAATTGATGCGACAACATAAATCTCAGTCTAACTATTTTGTGTTATTATTCTGACTATAAGATCTTTACCCAATTATGATAATCTATTTCGAAAAATCCACTTCGTTTAGTCTGATCTATTGTATCTGGAATTGGCAAATTTTACGAAAACTGGCATCAGCTTCTTCGTCTTCTTTGTATGCTGCCTTGCGTCTTAGCGAAATCCTGTCTCTTACATAATTAGATAAACGAAGATCTTGCCTCTCTGTCGGCCGACAACGCTTTTCCGACTGTGGTGTTTAGGTTCCGATAGGATCTGTCGTTTGCCAAAGACTGAAAGTGATATTTTAAAACGCTTAAAAACATTTCAACAGCAAATTAAGAAACATTGACTGCAAAAACGTAGACAGCGATGTAAGGCTCGGAAACTCTGACACCTGTTATAGCTACCGCCTGGGACTTTGCATCGAAGACGCTCACTACCCGCTAAAGCTCGCGTTGCTACCGTAGGTATAAGACTCCGTTGGTGAATAATTGTACGAATACCGACATGCAAATCGATGTCATTTATTATGGGTGACTATTTTCACCAGATGGTAAAGATAGTGGAAAACGCTGACTTCGAATGTAATCAAAATACAGGTGAAGCAGTGACGTACCTAGGGCGTGGCAGGTATAGGAGGGAAGATGACCTGGGTACCACTTTATGAAAGAGTGCGCCAAAAACTCTGTGATCTTGCTCTCTACTCGCGTAGAAATAGAAGACACTGAGAAAACTATTTGAGCCCATCTTAGACCAGTCAATAAAATGTCATGATTTGTTAATTAAAGTCTTGCTAACATGCTACATCTTAATTTTCTGATTCGCCCCCCTCCCCCGGCCGGTGCCATGGTCGCCAAATGCCCTAGGTACGCCCCTGGGCTGCATGTGGGAACAACGACGGCGTAGGCGCTGACCACGGCGTCGGCTCTTGCGTAGACGGCGACGACTCGGCCGCCGTCATCGACGACAGGAAGGGCGGAGACGGAACGACCGATCAGAAGGTCGAAGGCTTCGTACAGAGGCCGATCGACGCCGATCTACAAAGAAAAGACATAAAGACGCTCGGCTCTCTGTTCTCACACACACAGCACAAGCGGATTGGCGAGTCTCTTCATGGAGACGACGTCTACAGGAGAGACTATTAGGAGCCTGCTCGTCGTTGTCACCAATTAGAAACAGTTCAGAAACAGTTTCATAAATTCTCTTTCGAATTTCAATCGACATTCTGCGGTTAACTACACGTCCTCTGACCACGCCTTCATCGCTACTGTTTGTCACAGATTTCTAGTATAATGACTGTTAAGACTTTATTATTATTATTATTATTATAATGATTATTAAGATTTTATTATGAAAGTTATTATCGTTAAATCTCTGGAGTCATGGATATTCGTTCATCATCATCATCATCATCATCATCATCATCATCATCATCATCATCATCATCATCATCATCATCATCATCATCATCATCATCATCATCATCATCATCATCATCATCATCATCATCATCATCATCATCATCATCATCATCATCATCATCATCATCATTCATTAGCGGCAATAGCTAGACACAAAACTTTTCCATTTATCTTTTCCGTTGTTAATCTCATTCCATCTATTATTGTCATTTGATATCTTTCAAAGTCTTCTTTGATGTTAATCCACTTTTCCTGGGTCTTCCTCTTTTCTTCTTTGTATGTGTAGAGTGCTTTATATGGATTAGTCTTTTCTGATGTCTTCATTTCTTATTCTTTGTAATTTACTTACTCCCAATATCTTTCTCAAACAACTCAGCCACCAATAGTCTGTTTTCATCTCTCTTTTTTAATACCACGTTTCTGATCCATAAAGCATTTGTGGAACAAGATTGTTCCTGATTTTTGTGTTGATCTTTATTTCTTTAGCATTCCAAATATGTCATAACCATTGTCTGTAATCCTTTTGCTGCTCTCTTTTTAATATCTTGTTCGTGTCTTCCATCGCTTGATATTTCTCCTCCCACTGAAATTCTTTACTTGATCGATGTTATTTCCTTCTACTGATATACTATCATTTTCTCTCTTTTTTGTTGACTGCCATGACTTTAGTTTTTGCTGGATTAATCCGGAGTCCAAATCTTCTGCTTGTTTGATTTACTTGGTCTGTAAGCCTTTTCTAAACCTCTAGCACTCTCCACTAGTAAGCTTACATCGTCTGCAAATTTAAGGTTTGATATATTTTCTCCACTACAATTCACTCCAATGTTTAGATTCTCAGTTGCTATTTTAAAGATTACTTCTAGAATTATTATAAAGAGAGATGGAAATAGCACGCATCCCTGTCTATTCCCGACTTCTGTTTTAAACCATTCTGATAGGTCTTTATCAACTTTTACTGCACTTTCCATTTTCTTGTATCTTGTATTAGATTTATTAGTTTCTCTTCTATACCAATGTTTCTCATAGCCTGCCATAAGCCTTCGTGCCATACAAGTCAAAAGCCTGTTAAATATGAAATTGATGTATACAGTTTTATTTTCTGTGTATTTTTTTATCAGTTGTCTTAAGGAGACAGGTCTGAATCCTGCTTGTTCTTCTCCCATTATCTTTTCTATATAACTAAATAAATAAATAAATTGTCAGATACAATGCAATAATTCAGACATTTTAAACTGCTCATAAGAATAGTCCCTGGGACGTTCGCAAAAATCTTAGCACATTCATTTATCAAACACCAGTCAAAAGACTTCACAACTACGTTCAACGGAGACAACGAGGTGCAACGAAGACAACTGATGTAGCGTTGCCTTTGTGCTGTTGTCGTAACTGTCCCGTATGAAATATTCCGATATTTTTAACCTTTCATCAGACTGAATGATCGACCGATTCAATGGTCGACATAATCGTGTCGTCTCGTCAGATCTAAACTCCAATATTTTCACACTTTTTTCGAAGAAAGCCAGTCCTCCTCAGTTTTGCCTGTTTTGTCGTCGTTTCGTTCAATCACGACTTCTATTGTTACGAAAGTGTGAATAACCTGAGTAGGATTTTAGTCTGGGCCTGTAAATAATAATAATAATAATAATAATAATAATAATAATAATAATATAATAATAATAATAATAATAATAATAATAATAATAATAATAATAATAATAATAATAATAATATATTGAGAACTTACGCTGGCAATCGATTCGAATGTTCCAACGTTTAATTCCCGGATGGAGAGATTCATGAACTGCGGTCGAGGAAGGCTGTTCATCTATGCACGGACATTATTAAAAAATATTTTCAAGAATAACAACTACTATAGTCCATGCAGCACAGCGACTTAATCTGCATCTGTTGTGTCTTACAGCTAAGACTCTGTGTTTCCAGTGAGCAAAATGCCGTTCTGTACAATTCCCTATACACTAGGCCTATCATCGCAGGCGAATTTCATAATAATTGCGTCTTAAGGATATATCTCAAATCATACTCTCTCACGAATTGCCTTACAGCAAACAATATTCTTACATAGAGTCTTAAACACATTAAACCGATAAAGGCGATGTTTCAGAACTTTAGAATTCGCGAAGCACGGGAAAGCAACATCAGACTGTTATTGTTATCAGACAGTATCGGCTGTCATCGATAATTTACCTGTTTCCACAGAAACAGCATTTGAAATGAGGGCATTGGTTAACGAGGCCTGCGTGTAAACTTCAATTTAGTCCATAGAAACAATATTATACAGACGGGATTACTGCGAAGTTCGCAGTTAAAAGCATGGTCACTGTCAGAGGCAAAAACTAGAATAAGACCAACTTATAAAGTCGCAAGATCTCTGTTTGGCCAACATCTAAGCCTTCTAAGGCAATAATATATACAGTGGTTCTCACACAGGGCAGTCCCTACTGAACCACTTTAAACCTTGTTATATTATTATTATTATTATTATTATTATTATTATTATTATTATTATTATTATTATATAATCTGAGACGAAGACAATTCACTTACGAACAGACGGATGAACTGTAGGATGCGTCTGTAGCTGAGAAAGTAGAGTATGCTGTCTTTCGATTCGTCGAATACGGGCAGACGATGGATCCTTCTGGCGTCCAGTGTTCGTACAGCGTCACTGATGCTGTCGTCGGCGCAGACGTAGACCAAGCGACGGCTCGCCTTCAGTCTGTCTGTATACACGAAAGACGTGTTTCGATTAGTTATAATTATAGCATTTGGGAATTAGACCGATTGGAGAAGAAAGAATTATTTTGTATTGTTAATTAATTATTTAGCCTATGCCAAACAGGTTAACCAAGATGAGTGGATGACAGCGTTAAACTTTCCTCCTTACTATGCATATAGAGGAGTTTTTCTTAAAGTAATTATATTTAATCTGATGAAGATAGTAAATATTTTATTGTCCAAAGATGGTCAGACGGCATAGGGACCTATTAAAATTAGGCGATGGTTCGTGCTGCTGTAAGACGAAAGAGACGAATGATGAAATATATGCCGTGGCATATATAAGTCAACCTTTCACTGCGTTATAAAATCTAGGGAAGCAGGCCAATTATAAGGGCAATGGACAAGGTGGCAGAATACGAGATTTTTGGTCGAAATTTTGAGGAAAGCGTCTGAAAAGACTCTGCTGATGAGTTCTCGATTCATTAAATGTACCTTTCCATGACAAAATCTTTTCGTCTTCGAGTTCATTCAAGGCCTCCTACAAGTAACCGATACAGGTTTCAGACCAACGAAATTAATTTTTTAGACGTTAGAAAATGCAACAGAACTTTCTCCTACTTTTTCTTTGGTCTGATTTGTCTAAAATCCTAGTTTTCGATAACTGCTCTTATTTCAAGCACACCGACATTTCAACTGCTTTGGTTTTTCATAAATTCCAAATTGATTTTTAATGCCTCACTTTTCGTAAGTGTCACAGAATAACTAAAACTGTTCGTGGAGAGCATAATTGGAGGAATATTTTGATGACGCAATTGTGCAACTCTAATAGTGCTGACCGTGGCACCAGGATAGGTGTCAAATTCCATCCCACCCAGACCAGTATTTTCTTTAGCGTTCCAACGGCCCCTTTTCCTATTTTATTTTACCAGGTCTGTATACAGTAAGTACAACTTAGCAACAGAATTGAAGGCAAATACAAGGACAACCAACAACTGATTCTCGCGCACTATAACTTAGCTTTGATTAAACCAACTTACTTGCAAAAGATCGCACGCCTGTACGCAAGAATTCCAATCTTCAATCAACAGAATGCTGATAACAAATTTCATTATCATGTAGGCTTTATCAACAAGGCACAGGACTGGTAGTACTGAATTGACATTAGCCAACCAATCAAATGCCTGACCTACTTACTTGCTACTGAATGATTGATCTATCAATTGATTGATTTATTCATTTATTGATTGACTGCGTTGTCACTTGCCGGTGAGTTTCGATAAAGTTGTAGAATTCGTATGAAATCGGTGACAGTTAGCAACCCTTCGAAACAATATAAAACACTCGACCGCATTAGACTCAAACAATAGCAATCAAGCGATAAATTACTGTTTAACGGAATCTATTTCATTTATAGGCATCCACACAAGTAACGGCGCCAGAAAATCAGAAAATCTCTAGCAAGGGGGTACAGGCCAAACGCATCTCTTCCTTTTTGTGTTGCTGACCAATAAAATGTCCTCGCATATGAGCCAGAGGAGGATTGGATGTTGACATATTTGAAGACAAAGACGCTGTCGGTCCTTTATAACACGATCCAATAATTGCTCTTTGCATCTAGAGCGTCAGCCATAAACCAACTGCATAGGAAGGCCAGAATTGAAATTGCTCTGATGGTTTGACCGCTAAACTATACAGGTGTACGAACGGGAGGGGTTTGAAGGGATGCAACCATCATAAAAAACGGCCGTTCAGATTTCGAATGTCTGAGTCTACGGTTAAAATCAGAAGACGTGTGTACGAAATATCAGTAGCAACCAGCCTATACATCCATTTGGTCCAATCAGGGCCCTGAACACAGTTCAGACACAGCAGTAAAAGACATGGGTGCATTTAGACACGAGGTAAGTACGTCTACAGTAGAAACAAGTGTGTATGCATATGTGTGTGCATATATATGTGTGTCTCTGTGTGTGTGTCTGTGTGTGTTTGTGATCGTTGGAAGATCGCACATCACACAAGGTCTATACCTCTGGTCTCTATTAAGACCGGCAGTTAGTAGTATAGGATGCACACTTCAGTCAATCTGTTTCGAATAGTAACACCAGAAATTTCACAAGACAGACTCTCCACAGATCTCGCTTTCGCTTAGACTCGTCGCTGTTCTTTTTGCCCGGTGTTTATCCAGGTCTGTTAGGGGAGATTTTCCCCAAACCCTAAAAATTGCCCCTCCAAAAAATGTCAGCACCGACACAAATTTTGCATTGAACCATGTCTCTTCCCTACAACCAACTCATCCCCACTAAGGTCTGAAGTCTGGATAAAAACTGTTTTTGCATTTAATGAAATTTCCGGGCGTTTGACATTTTTCTAAGGCAAATGTTTACAGAATTACGAGCAAATATTTATTCTTGTGTTCGAACACGACGCAGATTTTTCGCATTTTTGCTTTTCTCGGACAGAAGAACTCCTCCTGTTAACACGCATCTACTGTGGTCTCAGACTTCTTATGAAATGTCGTAGAATAACCTTTGCAATTGGAATTATTTGAAACAACAGCAAGACATGCGCTATATAATATAGTATAGAGAGAGAGTGATCCCTCTCTCTATATAGCGCACAGTGGGAAGACTATGAGTGATCCCATTTGATGCGATAATTTGCAATTGATGAAAACCAACCGACAAACTGCATTGATTCCGGGTCCCACAGCGGCGCCGAATTGATGGCGTGAAGCGTCAGGGCGTGAAAGGCAGTAACCACCTGGACACACGAACACACAGAGACACACACGCACAACGAATGATCAGCCACCACACGACGCTAGCACATCACCACATACCACATTAAACACTATATAAGACACTCGAATGAATTGAATCATAGCAGTCTATGCAGGACCCCAATCTAGTGTCCTATAGCACTTCAGTTTTTAAGCATTTGCAAGAGAGTAGCCAATTGTATCTGCTCATCCAATTCATTCCATCTGTTGACAACTCTAGCACTGAAATATTTTGCTTATGTCTTTCAACCCGTTTCTTGAACAGTTTCATGTTGAGTTATCTGGTTCCGTCACACTGTTCCGTTTCTGGATCATTAAGATCGCCATAACATGATAAGATAACCATTTCGCTCGCTGCCTACTATATTTAAATTGTACAGCGTGAATAAATTACAATAAAAAGTAAGAGGTGCCTCACTTCGAACGACTGTTCTGGGTAGGATTTTAAGCCTTGAAGATGGGAACAAAGAAAATGTGGCTTTCGTCAGAGAATTTGTTCAACGCGTTGAAATGTTTACACATCTACATACACCTACTGTTTAATACTCTTGCCATTGGCTTCTGTCGCACATCGAATCAATTTTATAATTTGCTGTTGTCTATAAAACCTGTGATACAAGACACGGCTCATTCTTCGATGAACTTACTGCCACTTAGCAAGATACTCGAGATTGCTTGTCTTTCATTTTTTGTTGGTGTTCTTCGTTCTCGTACAGTCACTGGCGCTAGTTATTTCTCAGTATCATTTATCGAAAAAATTCTCGTACAAAACCCGCATTTTCGTTCATACCCATCTTCATTACTCAAATCCTACTAGCCTGCTAGGAGAGCCAATATAACCCGTCTCGACTTTGCTTCACAGCGTTCGAAGTGGGACATAACTCACTTTTATTGCAATTTAATCACGCTTTACTATACGCAGTCTTCGCCTCAATTTCAAGTCTCTGTCTTACAACGAGATGATTTTTTGAATACCTGTTCTACCGAAGGTGTTCATCATAGCCGACCAGTGGCGGCTCCACCGGGGGGTCAGAGGGCCGTGCCCCCCTATTGAGTGCCTGCCCCCAGTTGGGACCCTATACTTAATGCTACATACATTAAACAACAAATGGTTGCCCTCCCCCATGATTAGAATTTGCCACCCCAACGGCCCCCCACTTCCCAAGCCGCCACTAGAGCCGCCACTGGCCCCGTCGGCCCAGGCCGGGTATTTTTGAAGGTACCCCGGTCCGCCATCGTCGGGCCAACAGCTAACAATTGCGATTCTTTAAAAATTTCGAAAAAGCCGCTGTCGCTGGACACTTTGTCAATTTAAGATCAGATAGGCATGTCATATTCTCATTTAACCAGAGGGCCAGTCATAATCTGATTAGAGTCTGTCGCGGGAGGGGACATGAGGCTTCATAGCAGAAAGCAGATAAGACAAAACCTTTAACCTGACGTAACCTACGTCTATAAGTTAACATTAATTTTATCATCTGGGCGAAAAGGCGAAGGGGGAACAGGGAAGCAAGGGGCGTTAGAGTGTTTTAGATCACTCGATCGAAAGTGATCAGTTCGGTCATCCACAGCGACATTGTGTTCTCAGACTACGCCAGTAAGTCTTTGAAGTTGTTAAACGTCGTAAACTGAATGTCGAAGGACCACCAGTACAAAGGGAAGATTAGAGGCAAAAACTATAAATAAAATAGATGGGACTCCCCGAGTTGTTTTTCATAAGTTTTCATATAACTATTGTATGGAGCCTTATTTTGATTTTATACAACCTTTAAAATCTTAAATCTGAATGGCAGAACAACTGTTTTTGTCCATTCATTGTAATATTCACGATTTTTGTATTCCCTTTCGTTGTGTTATTAAAAACATTTTATTTTTGTTCAATTTGCATGGAAGGTTCTTGTGATGAAATAAAAGTGTTAATGCAAATGTTTCATTGGCTGCCAGAAACTGAATAAACATCTAACAGTGGCCAGGAAATGCTTTATGTATAATCGAAAAACTCTGATCATTAAAAACGTTTACACGTTATAAATCAACGTCATCGTCAACAGCATCACCACCAGTGTTTAATCTCGACTCCTGGACTGCCGTTATAAAGTAAACGGGCCGAGGGACTTTTCTGTCTTCCGCCGGGCTGCTGTTAGTCCTAATCTAATCTAATAAATCTTAACACTTTGTCAAGCGCTAATTTCATAATGCAGTCTGGGAGCATCAACCGATGGCGTAATTTATCATCACAATTCCAAATCACTAAAGATCAGGTCATCCACAGACAGTGTCTATCCGGCCGTAACAAAGGGGTGACAGGTCCAGTTAAGGGAAGATTAGAGCAAAGAATAAAAAGATGGGTTTTAATTTTGCTCTAAAATTTTAAATGAATTTGCAGAAAAACGAACATTCTGAGTGTTCAATGAGGAGGTTCTTTTGGGGTTAACCTCTTCATTTGCTGGAAACTGACTCAGAACCCCAAACTGTATGGAAGTATGGGGATCATTAAGAACTATTGCAGACGAGGATCTCGTCACCACCAGTGTTTAATCTTGACTTGGACTACAGAAAGTTTTGAGGAAAGGGGGCTGCTGTTAGTCCATGTAGTATGCCAAAATTTCCGGGGAATTTGAAATTTCCGGGAGAAAAAGGGCAATTTCCCCCTCCGGAAACGGCCTAGATTAAACACTGATCACCACCAACAACAACGACATCATCATCATCATATCATCGATATAATCGTCTGTTTTCTTGGGAACAGAATTAGTAAGAAAATTGCCGTTTTAGGATATAGTAGTATAACCACGTGTACACTACACGATAGTTGTACAATGTCCCTGTTGTAATGTTCGTTTCCGTGTTCTGCTGTCGTCAACACAGACCTTGACCCGAGCGTCCAGAAGAACGACCTTTGAACTGTGTGGCATCAGCTCCGAACAACAGTGCATCGTCATCAGATGCGCGTAGATGGCGTTCTCGTCATCAGCTGAATTAGAGCAACAGTTTCACATTGACAAACTGTAGCCTACGTCGAGGAGACAGAACTGGCCTGTAATCACCGCATTCTACAGAACTTCAGCTTAATTAACTGACTGAGTGTATTTCTTGGGATGACGTCGACCAGAATATGAACCCATCACGACAGCTAACGGACATAAATTGATTCCAGACTGGACTCTATTACTTCTATAATCGACGTCTACTGAAAGCAGTCAGTCGGGATCTGCTTTAAAACTGTGAAATGCTCAACTGCAGTGCATGAATAATATTAGACTTAAAACCACGGACATGTCTAGGGTATTTGGCGCCCTTGGCAGCGGGGATTAGAAAATTAAATTGACTGATTAAAATAATAATCTTGGTATTTTATTGACGCAAGATTCAAACTACAAATGCACCTCGGCCTGTCTTCTTGCTCTTACTGATGCGAACTGGTCTATGATGTGTTCAAAATCAGTTTTCTCTCAGTTTCTTTCCTTTTTACGATGAGTAGAGGTCAAGATCACAGTTTTTGGTCCACCCCCTTTAAATGGCGCCCAGAGCATCTGCCCTGCCTTCCCTATCCTAGAACACTGCTTAAAACGCAGTGTCAACATCGTCTTCCGACTACGATGACGAGGAGTTAAATGGAAATTTGTCTAATAATCGACTCTCTTCCTTAATTAAGAAACACTAATTAAACACTAATCAGATGAACGCACTGATAACTTAACGCTGTTCAAACTAAGCAAGTCAAAAATGGAGCCAGGTCTACAGTATTAATGAAACTGCTTCAAGTGAGATTTATCTAGAAAGTTTCCTCGCATAAATGTTCTCTCACGTCATCATGAATTCTCCTAAACAGCGTCTGTGTTTTTCTAGGTCAAGTGTAATGCTTCAACGTTTTTATTACTTTGATTTTAATGTTATGTTTTCCCAACGTCGGCCTAACATTTGACTAAATCGTCTATTCTGAATGGATATGAATTGGTTATCCTTTATTTTCCCAAAGCCAGTTACGTTGGTATCGCTAGCAGCCATAGGCCTACTCACCGATTGTCTCTTGTAAAGTTTCATGAAATTCGACTGACACTGGAAGCTAAACAAGACAACAGTAATGTCAAATTCTTGGGTCAGAATGCATTATTACTTAAAACCTCAAAATGGGTGCAACATCACGCTCCTGGTATCCACGAACCTAGCGAATTTCTGCCTTCTGGTCAAAGACAAAATCCTCCACCACGACTTAGTTCAGGACATAAAAATATCGTAAAAATGCATTTATTATTTCTATTCATAACCTTCAAACGAGCAAATGTCCGATATTGACGATTACATGTTTCGGCAGAAGAACTCAAGCATTATTACCCCCTAATCATGAAAACATGGCGGTGAACTGACCTTGATGACCCGAGTGGATGCCTTGTCTTTCCAAACGATCACGTGATGTCTGGAAAGGATGGGGGTATCGACTCCTAGGCTTTCTGCCTAGTGAAACAACACTGGAATCACAGCGCATAACAGCTACTATTATATGCTAATATTGATCTTACAGCACACAGACTAGTACTACAGCGCATACAATATTACCTTGTTAGCATTTTTACTCTGATGCTAACTATTAGCAGCATCTATGCACTTGAATACCGCCGATTCACACTGGCGTAGCCAAGATTTCGGAATAGGGGGGAGGGACACCGCGACATTTGCAGATTTTCTGGTGAAAAAATTCTTGCCGAGCAAAACACGTCGTCGTGCAAAGCTCCGACGATTCCAAAATCTCCTCCCCACCCTCCACTCATCGAATTTGCACAAACCCCACGACCGGTCCCAGTCCGAATAGGGGGGACGGCTCCCCGTGCCCCCACCCCGGTGGCTACGCTAGCGCAGATCCATGCACCGAATATCAGTTGCTGGTTTATCGAAATCGATGATTCGATAATTCTGGAGAAATTATTCTGAGAATGGAGAACTGAATTAGATTCGACAGGAAAAGTCACGTGACAGAGAAGCGCGTTTAGATTATTAGTGGAAGATCTACAAAAGACGAAAGATGACAGAACAGAGAACCATTATAAATAGAAGATGTTTAGATGAGCTGACGATATAGTCGTCAGAGCCGTGTTTCCCGACTGACCTTGACTTGGTCTCTTGTTTCAAAGACGGTCAACGGACACCAAAAGCCACAAAAAGGCTTAGGCCTAAGTAGGCCTATTGTAGCCTTACAACATTATAAAGCAGCGGTTCTCAACCTTTATAATGCCGCGACCCTTTTAATTCAATTCCCCATGATGTGGCGACCCCCAACGGTAAAATATATTTTCGTTCACATTGTAAACTGCTAAAAGTGATAATGCTACGACAATCAAAATGTTCGAAATTGTTATTCAATTGTCTCCATTTCTATCCTCGAATGACAATTATAGTAAAACAACTAGTACGTCGTAACTACCACTGAGGACATTTTGTACAATAACAATAAAAGAGACAACCTCATATTTCTGATGGTCTCGGGCGACCTCTGGCAAATCGTCATTCGACCCCCGTGGGGGTCGCGACCCACAGGTTGAGAACCGGTTATAAAGGAAAGAGGAGAGACGAGATTTAATATATAAAATTCCAAAATAATTACTGAGAAAGTACAGTAGATTTGCCATACGAACGATCCTTTACATTAGCACCACAAGAGACCACAAATGCAAATCGCCCCAGCAGCAGAGGGTGGGACCAAACAGGGAAAACTGTTTTCGATGCAAGAGTTCTGGACAAATGGAAACCGTTTTGGACGAAAGAGTCAGCAACAGTTGAAACGATAAATGGATTCGAAAGTTATCCTAAGAAAACTCGGTTATTAAATGTTAAGAGTGATCGTGTAATAGTGGTTTTCGCACAGGCTAACTTAGCCTCCTAAACCACTTGAAACTAATCAAGTTATTAGCCTATTATTACTATTATTTGACATGTAATTCACATTTTTTGATGTTATGTCCTAGCTAAACGAACGTCTCTCTCTCTTTCACTTTCACTTTCACTTTCACTTTCTCTCTCTCTCTCTCTCTCTCTCAGCGGCCGGTTCGAACCGGATTCGGTTTGCTTTCAGCAATAATGTTTGGCAAGTCAAGAACCGAAGCAAGTGATTCGACTACCGAAGTCTTTTGCCGACGTGATGAATATCACGGTCTGTTAAGTGCTGGGGGGAGATGAGACACGTAATCGCCTATACATAGGCATAGCCACGGGGGAGGGATTTGGGGTCCGGCCCTCTATTCTGATTGGGACCGGTCATGAGATTCGTCCAAACCGGTGAGTAGTTGGGGGTGGGGTGGGAATAGAAGATATTATTAAGTTAATTTAAGTAGTATTAGATCGAGAAAAAACGCACAAGACATCAGACTTTAAAGTATTTGAGACGACGACCTTTTTTCCTCGTTAAGACGTTTTGGCCAGAAAACTTCGAAGTGTGCCCCCCACTCTATTCTGAAATCCTTGATATGCCACTGATCGTCTACTCTATATCAAATTCATATGCTTGTTGCTGAGGGGAGGGGGTTAGCGAAGGAACATAAGTTGGGGGTGGAGGTGGTGTCACGTCCACTTGAAACCGATCCCCTAGCTAGCAGAAATGTTTTGACAAGTGATATATATTCTGTGTTTGTGGGTCCGATCGCTTCAGCGGCGTTCGACTGACACGGAGATCGCTTTGGTCAGGACCAGTTCTAACCAAACTCACTCAACACACAATAGTAGGCCTACGCCCTACAGCAATAGGCCCTACAATGCAAAGCAAAAGTACAAAGCAGTGACTACGGGTCGACACACAGTAACGCCAGCAAGACGTAAAAATACAGGTCCAACGATAACTCTCAACAATGACCTCCTTATTAACGTTGACCTACGACCTGCATGTAATGACACTAAAAACCGACTTCAATTATCGTTTTGGTCAGAAACTGTTAGCATTTCCCACTTGGAGCGGTTAGCGACTGGTGCCATAAAAGTGTATGTTAAACTAACTGTTAACCCGTCAAAAATGACGGAGAGCGTGGCTTACCTTACCGGACAAAGATAATTATTATTTAAGATACCACACAGCATTGCTACAATATGAAGTCAGAGGCTAAAATAGATCGAACGCGTCTTACCGGGCAAAATCGGCATGCAACTCGATTGAGTCTACGAACATAAGATCACACACAGTTAGGCCTAACACTTAAGAAGAATAAAACTGTAGCTAGCATAGTGGCTAATTATTATAAAAAAAGATTTGGTATAATTTATTTCTTAAATCGTTTAATTTATGTTTATTAGTATCAAATCAAAATAAGAAAATAATCAGACGTCTGCGGGAGGAGGAGGAGGAGGAGGAGGAGGAGGAGGAGGAGGAAGAGAAGGTCTGTGGCGCCCTCTTTTCTCCATCCAGTGTTTTATATTATACAGGCCTGATATGGAGAATCCACCCCCATGCACCGCCCCTCCACAAAATATCCCAGCACTGACACAAATTTTTGCATTGAACTGTATCTCTTCCTCTCCAGCCAAGTCAATTGGCTTCCAAAGGCCTCTGGCCCTCTGGGGTCTGGACAAAACATTGTATTCGTCGTGCAATTTGATTCTTAATATGATGAAAGTGCAGTAGAATCAAATAAATGCGTGCTGATTCATTTTTATTATGCTGCTACGTACTGTGCATAGGCGGATTTTATTAAAGGTTATGGTAGGCTTAAGCCTACTCAACTAATCCCACCAAAACAAAAAAAATTGTTTTTTCCATCAACACCAGGTCTGTCGCGTGCTGGATGGCACGCGTGTCGGATGGCACCCCAGACCCCTATGCTAGCCTACCCAAATATTAAACTCTAACTCCGCCTATGGTACTGTGTATGTAAAATTGCTCGAGAAAATGAGTGCAGTATGCCTAGTGCATTCGAAATGCGCCAGAGTGCAGGGTAAGATATCTTTATTTTGAAAATGGAGAGATAATGAGATTCTTCCTTGCGAAAAAAGTGGTAGGCCTACAAACTTTTATTCAATTAAGTCTTCAAAGTGGAATTTTTCCATCCTTGAGTATTAAATAGCAAAATGGTCGATAGGAGAAAATATGGGTGCATTAGTCATCACCTATCACACTCAAATATTGGGTACGGAGCTTGCTTCATCGCCCCTCCCTTGGCCAACAGTAACTACTACCACCCATATAAAATTTTATACATGATCCAATTTCTCGCAGACTTGCCTAGATCTCTAATGCAACGAGTTACAAACTACACAAAATCTATGAAACTGTCAAAGTGATCGTGATCATCATCATCATCATCATCATCATCATCATCATCATCATCATCATCATCATCATCATCATCATCATCATCGTCATCATCATCACGGGGCAAGATGTGAGTGAAGACTGGGTTACTATTTTACAGATGCTTTGTAAGTATAGCGAACCGACGACAGTTTATTAGCACATAAATACCAATAATATCTTTTTACGTACAGCTAAACAATGGTGTTCAGTCAGGAGGGCCGGAGCTAACCTGTGCTCCCTCGGTCCCTCCCCCGCAGAATAAATATATTCTGGCCCTCAAGGACGGACGATGTGGGCGGGGGACGCAGCTGTAAAAAATTATCCATTGAATATGCCCCGGTGACCGCCGGGGTTTCCCCTCCCCGCATTTTCAGACTTTGCGTGTGCCTCTGCTCACTGTATAGGCATTGCAATAATACTCGTGCTTCTTGGGGCTCGTCCACAAATGACGTAACGCGCCTAGACGGGAGAGGGGGTCCGGACATTTGTTACGAAGTGTGACGAGGGGAGTTCCGTAAACGTGACGTAATGCAACACACAATTTTTAAGTGACGACCTTTTTTGCTTGTCAGGGTATTTAGAGAGAGAAAAATACAAGGATGACCTTTTTGCTTGTCAGTATTCTTGGAGAGGAAAAATAGGATGAATGACTTTTTGCTTGTCAAGACTTTCGGAAGACGAAAAAGGGGGTCGGGCCGTTGTTGCGTCATATTTTAGGGGGGTCTGACTTTTTGTTACGTCGCGTTACGTAGAGGGGGGGGTCAAAAGTGCCAAAACCGCGTTGCGTCATTTATGGACGACCTCTTATATTTATTTATTGATTGATTGTTTCTGCTACTCACCCTCCTCCTTCTGCTCCCTGAGAATCCCAGTTTCGACGACGCTGCCGCCGCCCTTCTGGCGTCGAGCAGACGAGGATCGGAATAGGCTCTCGACCGATACAGCTCCAGGAACTCTCTCACCCCAAACTTTGCGTTCAATTTCGACGGTTCCGTCTTCTTTCCGGCTGTCAATTCCACTTCCGCCCTCATCAGACTGCTCATAGGAGTGCGGTCTACCCCGCCGCAACCGGCCTTCAACCCCTCCCTCCCTCCGCCGAGCGAATTCAAGGAAGAGACGTCGACCGAGGCTCGTCGACATCCCGTTTCGGATTTTCCATTAGCCACGGAAATCCGCTTTCCTGGTCCTGGAATCACGTGGATGGACTCCCTTCGCTTGGGAAACGTCGTCGGAATCCCTGACGGTGCTCTAAACGCCGTCAGGAACGTGGGATGCTGCGCAGTTGATGCGGCGGCGTTTGGAGGAGGAGGGAGGAAGGGTGGTAGCGGCGTGGGAGGAGTGGGGGTTGGTCCAGTGGAATGCGCAGTCTTTCCTCTCCTTCAGTCTCTGCATCCGATCGGATTCGAAGGAACTGGGGGTCAGGACCTGCGGACGATTAACAGCGGGATTCGTCCGAAACATCGACGTTTCCGATTCGTCCGGATTCGGTTTGAATCTGTCCTGCAGAACGCGAAACAGCGACGACGACGACGACGACGACGACGACGACGACGACGACGACGACGACGACGACGTCTTGGACTTCTGATGATCCGGGGCTTTGTTGTTGTTTTTTGTTGTTGTTGTTGTTGTCTCGTGACTGAGTGCTTCCGGATTGCTGAGACTGAACGCCTCGCTGCGCCATCTCTGTCTCTGGTTACGCCGGCGTTAGATTCGAACGTCGATTTCGTAAAAGACTACTTCGCGTCTCCATGGCAACCCGAAAATTTGTCGTGTTCTTTGGAGGAAGTCAGCATCATTGGCAGTCTCTTGTTTTTCTGTGAAACACATTTAACTCCATAATTATCGATTATGTTGACGCCGCTGCTGATGCAGCAGCAAAGCAGCGATGGCAGCGGGTCGCTCAGGACGAACCACGTGACCTACATGACCCATAAGGTATTTACGACCCATTTTTGACCCACGATCCATGACCCATTGCCACCGCTGTAGCAGAGGCAGCATATGATGCATCAACAGCCTGTGCTGTAGCCATATGCGATCATAGAGTATTCGAGCGAAGCAGTTGACTTTATCATCCACTTGTCTAAGTTGTTCAGTACTCGAGTGAGATGGAATGACGATCACGTGACATAGTTAGAGTAGCGCTAATAGAATTAACAGGTAGTCGGGTTTGAATTAAGTCAGGTCAGATAGCCTACTTAGACGATTTAATTCAGTTCTTATTGGGTTTTTTGATTAAATAAAAGCTCCTGACGTTACATAATACATAGCACATAGAATTCTATCAATTGGTTCTACGTGAAGTAGGGCCCTAATAACAGAGATGTAGTACTTGGGTACTTGTACTAATAACTTGTACTTGTACTAATAATAAGTTTTAATAATAATAATAATAATAATAATAATAATGCTGTTCCTTTAATGACAAGAAATGATAATGATAATAATAATAATACCATAATGGAACAGTAAGTTAATAAGTTAATAATGCAGCCATTAATTAATACTAATAATAATAATAATAGGGTTAATATGACCGATAATACTATCATCTCTATTTTTTAAGTAACTGTGGTTTTAGATGTGGTTTATTAGTGTTTGAAAACCGCTGTTACTCCTGCAGTCCTATATTCCAACTTCTGTCTGTCCGTGACAGCTGTTAGCCTATATATTTGATTATACAGAACTTAATAATAATAAAATGATAATAATAATAATAACGGAACCGGTCCGGTCCGGTTCAACATAACCGTTAGTTAAAACTTCAACCGGTTCGGTCGAACCGTTTCTTAAAATGACGACCACTATGTCGCCGAACCGTAGGCCTATGTTAAAATATTGCGAGCATACTGTTGTCATTCACTATTCCTTTAACCTCTTAACCGTGTATTTAGCTGTAACTCAATGTAAAATGGATGGATATATCTGGGATCCCCAGTTAAGGGGTTAATAGGTTAGGACGAAAGAGTTTGGTATTTCTCATTTGCTCGAAGTCTGGTCTGTTGAGATCTGCATTCAAATGCAAACGCCATCTACCATTGCTCTAATTAACGGTCTAACTATAGGGATATACATATATATTGGTTAACATGGCATTTGTATAGAGGATGAAATTCCCGGTTACTGCTTATTGACTTCCCTTTGAGACCTTGCTGTATTTTCTACAAATGCTAGAGCACGACAGATGGTGGAAACTGTCAATAAGGCTTTGCTGAACAACAAGTGCGTGGATTTATCATGGTAAATGATGGCAACTGCTATGAACTGCGATTTGTGGAACGACCACTATGGCGGCGAGTAACGGTATAGTAACAATTTCTGAAGATAGTGTTTTTTCACTTGAAAATACAGCGTATAATTGTATTTTGGGAGAACTGACCTTAGTATAGCATCCGAAAAGAACGCAACAAGTAAAAGAATGGTCATCGTCTAAGTTTATTTCGCTCAGTTAAATGACGCCGTCCGCGCGGCACGCCCACGTAACACGCATCACTGACAACTGGGAAAAAAGTCTGTTGACGACCTTCTTTTTGCTCGTCATGATTTTTTCGGATATTGAGGGCTCCATCGGGGGCGGCCACTGGTTAACGTGCCTCAGGGCGGCGACGCCCCTGCATATGTAGGCTACATGCGTTTTTGGTATATAATATAATATATATATAATATATATATATATATATATATATATATATATATATATATGGTATATATACACTGTATATGTACAGTATATATATATATATATATATATATATATAAGTTATACGAGCGAACCGATCGTTAACTAATTGGCATCAGACCCTGCAATGATTTGATTGAATTTTACAAAAAAAACCAAGACAACACTTGATGGAAGGGCGATCTGCTGATGTCAGACCAGCTTTGGTCCACATTTTAAAAATAGATTTTTATCCTCTATTAGTTAACGGTTAACTCTGACCGTTGCTAAGTAACGACGATGGTCTTACCTCTGCTCTGCGCTCAACTTTCAGGTCTCCAGAAGAAGCTTCACTGAACGGAAAAGTCTACTAGCAACAACACCGATCGGTCTGGCGGTTAAAGAATAATTCTCAAGGCATGCGCAGATCTTTGCAATGGTCGTGTCCGCTACACTGTTGACACAGACCCTGAGGCATACATGTACCTTTGCTTACAGGCCTAAGCCTTTATTATGCCCAGCACTACGGCGAATAAGTAGGCTACACACGCTTCACATGCTTCCGTAAATTTAAAAGCAGCTAGACACAAGGACGACACTTTTATGACCTATTTAGACATATTCAGTACCTATAGAATTTTAATGTCCAAAAGGCTCTTAAATGTCACAAAGGTTAACTTAGCCTCCTAAACCACTCAAAATCACGTTATTAGCCTATTATTATTATTATTATTATTATTATTATTATTATTATTATTATTATTATTATTATTATTATTATTATTATTATTATTATTATTAGGCCTATTATTAGGCCTATTATTAGGCCTATTATTAGGCCTATTATTAGGCCTATTATTATCCTCTGTTGCTGACGGCATCGGTAGAAAAGGACCACAATATCTGGGAGACCGGGCAACGGAAGACAATTCGCCCTCTGCGATTTATTAAGCCATTAAACTGTTAAACAGCGGGATAAGAGATTTGATTTTGGTTCCGTGATGTAGATAGGCGGGCCCAGCGATGTCTAAGGAAGTAGTCTCTGAGTAGGAAGCGAACGAACGAGAGTCGCCATCTACCCATCTGATGAGTGGTATTTGAGAGTCAGACTCATACAAGTGGAGGAAGAGAATTTATGATTGTTTCTTTATGGTAAATAAGTTAGTTAAATCGGTTTTGGACAGCATAAAACTTCCCCATTGCATGCTATCTATAGAGTGGGCCAGTGGGGCGGGAGTATTAGTAGGAACTAGGAAGTGGCCAGGAATTTGCCCCTTCCCCTACAAATTAGTAATTCCCCACTCAGTGTTTTATACAGGCCTGTTAGGAGAGGAGATCCCCCAACCTCAAAATTCTCCCCCCCCAAAAAAAAATCTCAGCACTTACACAAAATTTTGCTTTGAACTGTGTCTTTTCCCCTCCAACCATTGCAACCAAGTCGATTTCCCCCTGAAAGCCTCAATCCTCCCCCAAGGCCTGGAGTCTGGATAAAACACTGTCCCCACTGGAATTAGTAATTACCAGTGCATGGACTCAATGAATGATACATTTTTCTCAAACAGGAATCGACTGCGTTTATGCTAATAGGCCTACATACAGTTAGGCTATAAACCAAGCAATAGGCCTACTGTCGGCCTGCATTCATCAGCTGGGCAAAATACTTTTTGTTTTACGAAGTATTCTTCCTAGGTAAGGTCTTACTCAGCGGATAGGCCTATGCCAAACCGCCAGGTGTCAGGTCACGACTCAGGTGTCTTTATAGACCGGATCTAAAAGATGATGATGATGATGATGATGTGATGGTTATAGGCCTACGCTGTGAAGCTAGCAAAGAGTTACGGCGTCTGGTGTCACACATTGTGACATTGAGGCAGGTTTCGATGAATTAAGTGATCAGCGTGCAGGGATATTTCTAGGATTATGAATTTGTGGGGTGTCGACCTCAAATGGGGGGGGGGGGGTTGGAGTATGGGGTGTTAGGGGTGATTAAAAAATCGATCCAAATTGGGGGTGGGGTGTTAGGTTTTTAAGCGTGTTATCGTTATTATCTTGTGTTGGATGCGTTGAGTTGTTTTCCAGCCCGTTCTATGATTTCAGTGTAGCCCACTGTAGCCTATGTGAAACACGACAGAATTCTGATAACTTAGTTATTGCACACGACTCGGCGCATAATTATTGTCTATATAGAGTAGAAGAAGATGACCACAACAGCCGGACAGATTATATAATAATTATTGAAGGCATATAGGCCCCTAACGTCATAATTTCGATGGTATCGCCGGGCACAACATTTTAACCATTCAGTTGAAATCGTTAAGTGAAAGTTCATGAATATTGCCCCCTCTCGGAGGGCCTGCAGCTCTATTAATAGCCGATGAAAGGTGGTTCATGAATATTGTAACAGCTCTAGCCGTACGCGTAACCGAGGACAGCATCGTGTGGGACAGATCGAGAGGGAGAGAAAGAGAGAGAGGGAGAGAGAGGATTGCTGTCGAAGGAGGCTGCTGCTGCTGCTGCTGCCGCCGGCGCATTGATTCACAGCCTTGTTAGCTTTCGTTCCGTGTGCGGCGTCTGTAACCGTTAATTCTCGATTGGTTTCGAAGGCTGTTTCGACCAGAAAAGAACACGTCAGAAGATGCTAATGTATAGAAGACCTGATGATATCTGTCAAGCGGGTTTTCGTTAGGCGTCGTCTTTGTCGACAGGTGGCACCGAAAGCTGCTGCTGCGTGCTGGTGGTGGACCGGTGGTGTTCGTCGTGATTGGTGAGGGTGGGCAAGTGTGTGTAGGCGGGGAGAGGTAGGAGGTCGGCGGCAGCAGCAGGCTCGCAGCCTCTTAGCAACAACTGTCTCGCGTAGAGAGCGGAAGACTGTGAATGCTTTGTTTTTCTCGTAAATTTGAAATTCATGTTGGCGCGTTTAACTGGAAATAATTATTCACGAAAAGATGGAATGGAGAGATACGGAAATCTAATAGCCACTCACTGATAGTAAGCGCTCTTGAGTTTTTGTGTTATTATCTGTTTTAAGTTAATTGTCGAATCGTTTTAAGACGCAGGATCTTTACTTTGCATAATTATCGATCTTTTTGTTGATTACTTTCCATCATTGACGTCTATTAATAGCACTTTGTTTTGTAAATATTTCGATTTTCAGTAGAATATCTATGTTTTATTGCATATCATTTTGGCGTAATTTACAGACAGTGGGTAGAAAGCTTAGGATGCAGTTTTTTTTACAATTTTGGTTGCTTTCTAATCTCTTTCGAGGTTAACGCAATTGACTCTTGGTTAGATGCAGTTTTCTTGACGTTTCGCTAACGCGGCCATTCGCCGACGGCTTTTTCGCCGACACAGCCATTTTAAACAGCACCACACAACGGCACTTGCCAGTGAGCGCGGCTATCAAGCTAGTGCGGGCCCTGGTACTGACACGAATTGATTACTGTAACGGTGTGATTCTTGGACTTCCGGATACTAGACTGAACCGCCTACAATCAGTGCTGAACCAGGCTGCACGAGTGATCTTCGGCTGTCGCTGGGGTGACCACGTCACTCATCTCCTTAGAGATCGACTCCACTGGCTCCGTGTTCCACAGCGCATTATCTACAAGCGCTGTTGGCTTACGTATCGGGCTTTACACGATCCACTCTGTCCCGTTTATCTAACTGTGCTTGTACGAAGATCGACTGTGATTGAGAGGAGATCAGTTCTCAGGTCCAGTCGGAGAGTGCAGTTGTTGGTCCCTCCCCCGTCCAAGACCCCTAAGTTTGGGGAAAGATCATTCGCGCGGGGGAATCCCGCCCTGTGGAATTCTCTTCCAGACAATGTGACTGGAGCAGTCTCGGCTGGACTATTCATTAGAAATTTGAAGACACATTTATTTAATATTGGATACGAACTGTGTTAAGCGCTCTTGTTGTAGGCCTTAGCCTTGTCTACTGTGCTATATAAATTGTCAATAAATAAATAAATAAACAGCACTTTATATTTCATTCAGCTTTCGGCAGTCTTATTGAATCCTCAGGCCATAGAAAAATGGCGGCTGTTTGTCGTTGAGTTGTTACTGCATTCAAGGGATTCACTGGTGACCAGAACAGAGGCGTCAAATCTGCATTCACATTTAAATTGCTCTGTATAAGAGCTGTTTAATTAATGTTTAAAGTATTTTTTGAAAATTATTTTAATGTAGCAAAGCATTCTTAGTGATTTATGTGTTTGCATTTCTTTTGAAATGATTTAGAATGTGAGTGCATACTTGACACTTCTTAAGAATGCCCAGGCCATAGCTTAAATGGCATTATACATGTAGTTATTACTGTTGTTGTTGTTGTTGGTTGTTGGTGTTGTTATGTGGTATTTTATATCACATTTATAGTCATTATAGCTTTTCAATTGTCATTTCTTCTATCTGTCTCTTGTTTTTTGTGTTGTTGAGGAAATGTGAAATAAAGATATATATATATATATATATATATATATATATATATTTATTTATTTATTTATCTTGATCTTGAGTTGTTCCTAAGGGATCTCTGCATTCTCTAGTCCATGATTGGTTCATTTCATATGTTTATTTAATATTTATAGACCCATTTGTTGCTCCATACTGATGTTGAGGCGCAGGTGTTAATTTTAATGTTTGTGACCCAGTTTGAAACAAAGTGACCTTATGTTGTATTGGCCATTTGCTGGGTAATTCAGTGTCATTTGACCTGTAACATTATGCTGTCAATTATGAATGTCTGTGTATTCACATAAAATGCAGCACCAGGCTTTCCATGAAGCACATAATTTTGTCTCTCAATTTTTCTGCTCCACTTGGCAGATAGCTTTTATGTTGGCAAGGAAAACAACTTTTGCCAGTGTTGACTTGGTGTTTAGCTGTGATAATACCTGCTTTGCAGCCTAGTACCAGTAATCAAATTTATTTAGGAAGTTGGATTAGTTACTCAAAAGTTTTGGTTGCTGGTATGTTATCAAATGTTAGTAAGTATATATATATATATATGTATATGTATATATATATATATTTATTTATTCAGGCTGATTTATTAAGCTCAGTAGCAGGGGGCTAGAGCCCACGACAAGAGCGCTTGATACATACTAATTACGGGTAACTCAATCCAAATAAGTGGGTTTTTAGTTTCTTGATAAAAGTCCAACAGAGTCTGTGCTAGTAATGTTTTCCGGCAGAGTTATCAAATCAAAAGAGTTATCAAAAAAATCCAGCAAGTTATCCAGCAATGTTATCAAATGTTATATATATATATATATATATATATATATATATATATATATATATATATAGAACTGAGAACTGAAATTTAATAGGTGTGCTGGTTTGGCAGTGGGAAATTGTGGGAATTGTGTTTGTTTTTTGTAGAATCAAAGATAACAGCTGTAGTGGACAAACAGAAGTTGGAATAGAGGGCTGTATTAGAGACTTTGGTTCTCAGCACAAGTGACATTTTACTATGACACTTAAAATCCAGTAATTTTAAAACTATATTGTTTACTATGTTACTATGTAAGTATTGGAGATGAACCTCTGATTTGATCATTCTTTCAGTGAATTCCACTTAAACATTTTAGTGATAATTGAAGCTTTGTCTTACGTCTGTATTTTTGAAACTGTTGAGTTGCTTACCATGAGAGATGCAAAAGTCTGGAATGTGGAGTTGTTATATAGATTTTTTCATTTGAAGAGAGAAAATGAATGTTCTTGAAACAAATTGTGTTAGAATTTTTTTCAGGTAATGTTTAGCATAGGATGAGTTAAAACATCAATCCTGCAAGTTGTAGTCTCTTCCAATTTCTTCAGGTTTAACTTTAGCAATCATTGATCAGTTTTATCAAAGCGTCTTCTATCTCAATTCTTCATTTCTAGACTGCTCTGTCACAGTTCATGATTTAAGGAGCCATGTACCGGTAGCTCAGGACTTTGATGGATGTTTGCACGAGATGGCAATGCCCACTGACATGCAGCTGCAGTGGTCTTTGCAGAACGTTCTTCTTAATCCCCATTTATCTGATAGTCGGAATGCTATTATGCTTATTGCTCACTGTAACGTAACGATCTCACTGAGTACTTAATCAGTTTAACAGTTACAATTATTGTTTAACCTGGTTTATGTGACTTATCTTTTTCACCTGGCTTATCCGCCGTAGGTTGTCATCTGGTTTTGCGGCCTGATATCTTGGATTCGACTTGCGTCTTGAATGATTTTGATTTGGTGTGCCATCGGCTGATGCTTCTATGCATTACAAAGTGGTGCTATAGAAGTTTATGATTAGATTAGATTAGATATGAGTTTAGTGATGTCCATCTCCTTATAATTGAACAGTGCAGCAATTTGAGGTCAGCTTAATTCAGATATATTTTGCTGTGAACTATTCGTACTTCGTGAAATTATGGTGGAGAGCGGTTAGATAAGTATGATTGTGTGTCAATGTGCCAAGTGATTTTATTATGAAGTGTTGAGGTGGATCAGAGCAGTGCTGGCCTGATAAATTTTCATTATAACATTTTATAGCAATTATTTACCCAATTTTAATCAATAATTGAAATGTGAAATGAGATTTGTAATAAAATTTATTGTCCTTATATGGGAATTATATTGGTGGATGGTTGTGTTGTTTGACAATATTTCCCTGTACATGTGTAGGCTTGAAGATGTGAAGACAGCAAATGAGATTTTAAGAGCAGAAAATGAAATATGTGGCTTTAATATGAGATTTCTATATGTCAGATTAATATGAGATAAACTGTTACACCACTTAAAACACAGTGGCTATTATTATGATAATTTGAGCATAAGTTATCATGCTATAGACTATGAGAGCATTTTTGTAGTGTGACTCACTCTGCCATTGTCTTATTTTAAATAGAACGATGGCGTCCTGTTTTTTGTTATAAACAAAGCTTGTGCCTCTCTGCTAATGCATGTAAAGCCTGCTGGGCAATTGATGTGTGTAGATTGGCTGCAGAACTTACTGTATGTAAGACTGAGCATTCTAATTGGATGTGACTGTGAAAGCTCTTGCACTTAACAGCTGCAGCAGATGTAAAATTCCTCAGCTTTAAAATTTAAGAATTTCAATGCACAGTGGCAAACATGTTCAAAGTTGATTGTATCAAAGCCCTTATCTTTGAAGGAATTCTATTTAAGATACAATTTTAGTAACAGCTTTAATTTCATAATTAGTTTAGTTGCTTGGCACAGCAGTTCTGAGCAAACTTTGAGTTCATTTTATTGCTAACCCTAAACCCTTATCTTATAAAAGTTTGGATCACATACGTGAAACCACAAAGAGAAGCATTAGGATTGGGTATTGATGTTTTGTTTGTAAAATTTGGAGATTTCTTTGGTGTTTGTGGGATTCCAACAAAAATGTAATGAAATTAATGAGAATAGATTTTAATTGGTCGAGCAGGTGTTTAGTGGTGCTTAGGTATTCATGAACTAAGCAATTAGTTTTGCTTATGAGTGTTTAAGTAAAATGTTCACAGCCTGGTAAACATCCTGAAACTGAAATCCAAATTATGTGTTGTTAAGGTGAATTGGCATTTTGCCATAGTAAATTCAGACTAATAAACTGTATATGAATATAAATATACAGGGTTAGGGTTCTCCCTGGGCACAATACCTGTTGGTGTGTCTATTGCGATTTGAGTCTTTTCCATTCATCTATGCCTTATATGGCTTTGTAAGCTTCACATAGGTCCATGTTTGACCATTCTTTAATGTTGTCTATTGATTCTTTTCATGGCCTTCCTCTTATGTTTTCGCCTTCCATTACTTGGAGCATGATCCTCTTTATCAGTCTTTTTATCATTTATTCTGCAGATAAGGCTGAATAGTCAGAGCTTCCTTTCAATGACTGTTTTGATTATATATGTCTTTTCTTATGTTCAATCTTTGTTTTACCTGTTTGTTGTTGACCTTGTCAAACAATCTGATTCCTAGGATGTTTCTGTAGCATGTCATTTCAAATGTGTGGAGTGTGTGGCTGTTTTTCTTGTTTAAGGTCTAGCATGCATATAGTGGAATGCTTAATATGCATGTTTGGAATAGTTTTAGTTTGGTCTTGTTGGTTATGTTCTTATTTTCCCGTGTATATTCTTAATTTTGGTGAAAGCTTCATAGGCCTTTCTAATTCTATTCTTGATTTCTTCACTGCAGTCATTGTCCCTGGTCAGGAGGCTTCCTAAGTAGCTGAATTTTTCTACACTTTCAATGTTTTGTCCATCTATTTCTGTTGCATTTTTCTAATATTGATATTTTGTTTGGCTATTGCTTTGATTTTGTTGGAATTAATTTCACTTCCATTCTCTCTTCTTCTCTTTATATATATACTGGTGGTATATATATATATATATATATATATATATATATATATATGTGTGTGTGTGTGTGTGTGTGTGTGTGTGTGTGTGTGTGCACTTTATTGTCATTATATCATATGTTGCATTTATTTTTCTGTCACTTGCCTTTTTTCTAAGAGGTTTTAGTCCGTAATTATTGTTTCAGACTTTCTTTGCTGCTTTATCTATGACATGTTTGCATAATCTTTTTGACCAGTCATGTGAAGTCTGGCTATTTTTCATTTTCATTCATAAAATTTGATTGCTTGTTGAGCTTGCTTCTTCAGGACATTGTATGGGTTGTTAAAAGGTGGTTTTTATGATGACACCTTGATGCCAGTCATTTGTTATCTTCCCACATAATTCCAACCTATTATCCTCCTGATGCCTTCCAGAATGCATAATAGAGTGACTATGCAAAAAGTCTTTTGAAACTCTTCTGTATATCGATGCATCTGACCCACTGCCTGCCAGCTTCTGTGCATATTATTTGTGTCATCAACATATTGTTAATATTTCTGCAGGTATGCCTCATCTGTTTCATTTATATATATATATATATATATATATATATATAGTAATAGATTCTTTTCTTTTAGAAGCAATGCTTGGGCTTTTAGAAATACATTTTTAGTTGTTTATAATTGTGTTGAGTTTATTTAGCCTTCGAATTGTCTTTGAAGTGGAAGTATTTTGAATCTCCATTTAAAGTTTTTGTTTACCTAATCTTTGTTTCTACTTCAGTAGGGTTGTTCGTTTTTCATCTAAACAGATGTTTCTTTAAGCCTTTCCTCTGTTGTTTGGCTGTGTGTTCTACATGTATTTCCCTTTTTATACAACCGCCTTCCTGTTTTACCATGTGGAATTTCTGTGATTTACTTAATCATTAGCACTGTAGTTTCTTCCAAGGAGGTTGGCAGTAATGCCCTGGCGCCTATCGCACATTCCTTCTGCCATTTGATCACTTAATTAACCAGTGTGAAGCTTTGTGAGGAAATTGCTCCAAATTCTTGATATGCCAAAGATTTATGTCCTGGATTGTACTTCTAGACGATTTTCATACATACCAGTACACAGATGCCAAAATTAGAACATGTTGAATACAGTACTAAGGGAAAGTCTTGACCTGGTCCATTTCTTGCACAGGTAATTTGAGTGCCACTGTTTTCAACCTTCCTGTTCCTCAGAATTCAGATGTTGCTTGAATGTGACTGCATTGTGTATATGTATGTTTGGAAAAACCCGGGATGTTGGTGTCTTTGTTTTGGACATTGTACAATGTACATTGCATCTGTGTTTTCTCTATAATAAACCTTGTTGAAAATGATGCTTCCATGTCGTATCAACTTCTTGAGGCGTGGATCTTTTGATAGACAAAGATGCAGTTTTTGTTGGTGGCTGGTTGATGCAGGCATGGAAGCATACTAGTGTCCTAGTGTGTGGCTGTGAGAGAGATGTTCATCTTATAGTCTGTCAGAGTATGTCTTTGGAATGGTAAATTTCATTCCTTACTGACAGATAGATACACACACATCACTGATTGTTATAAAATTCTGAACTCAGAACATCAGAATTCAGTTAAACACAAACAAAATGAACCAAGTGAAATCTAATTAAGTTATAAATACATCAATGGACTTAAATGTGTTTTTGAATTAGCAGATAAACTTTCTTATAACTTTTGAATTATATTATTTGTGTCAGTTTACATGTTATGTTAAATATAGTTTTTCAATTTAAGGTGATCATTAATCTGGTTTTATTGTTTTCAGGGAGCCTTGGTTGAGTTGGTCTTTGAGTTTCTTAATTATGTTCTGATATTATGGCAACTCGATCAGAAACAGCGCTAAGAAATCGCCGCTTCAATGAGCTTGTGGAAAAACTGAGAGCATCCATTCCTACCTTGAAGGAAAGGTGCATCCAGCTGTCCACCTATGACCTCACTGCCATGCACCCAAAGGATCTCCTGGCGCAGCTAGAAGTTCTACGCTGTGATGCCGTCGGTCTGGAAGGTGACGTCAGTAATCTAAAGGAGTCTGGAGAAGAATTGATGAGCATTCTTGAAGCACTCGACTGCACTGACACACCTAAAGGCGAAGTCAATCGTTCAGAATCTTGAAGATATTACGCAGAACTTTGTTGATCTGACTTCGCTGATTTCCGAAAAACAGACGCATTTCAAGCAACTTCTGGCTCAGTATGAAGCGACGCATTCGGAACGGCAGTCTCTGTGGCTGTGGATTCAAGAGATTCTCGCATCAATCGGGGCCGGGGTTGATCCTAGTTTGGATCTCAATGTCCTCGAAGGGCAAGTGAGTGCCAATTGTAAGGTTTTAGCAGAAATCCTAACCCGTGAGCCTCACGTGAAACTGGTCACGCAGCGATGTCAGGTGTTTGGCATTTGTGATGGAACATTGGATGTTGCCGATAAGTTTCAAGAACTTGTCGCTCAGGTAAATGCCAGAGATCAGAGACTTCAAAACATTCTGTCAAAATTATCGACTTTAAAACGTGAACTGGAAAGGATTGCTGCCTGGATTTCCAACGCTTGCACTCTACTCGAAAGCCCTAATAAAAATGGAATGCTTCGTACGTGGCTTGATGAACTGTATCATGAACGATTGGAGAAGGAGAAGTCTCTCGAACAAATTCGTAAAATTGGAAAAGAACTCACATCCTCTGATTCGGGGTGCAGTGACTCTGGTTTCCTTCGAGATAGTCTGGCTGACCTGCAGTCCAACTGGAGGCGATTGAGTGACCTCATCATCGCTGCTATGTCATCTGTGGTGAGTAACTGTTTAGTGGTTTATATCATTATGTAATATCTTTACTGTGTTATTTATGGTCATCAGTTGTGGTTTTCATTTTTAAAATAAATTTCAATAGAAATTTTGCTGTTGATATCTCAGTACAGTCTGGCCTCTTCATTCTCATAATGCCCTATTTCTGTTACTGTCAAGAAGTTATCCCAGTTTTGAATTTAACAGGAGCAGGTTTCTACAGATCCTTGATAGATGGTCTTCCCTTGCAGTAGGGCAAAAGTAGCAAAAGTTTGTATGCTATAGAGCAGCGACCTGCAAACGTTTGCCACAAAGGGCCAAATTTTGCAGCAATTTCCTTTTTGCAGGCCATTGTATATAAATCCTGTGATTGGATAAAATAATATTTGTAAGTTTAAAGCCTTTTTAAGAAATGGGAGTTGGGCAAATTTGAAGCGCATAAAATGAAAGACAAGGTGGGATATACCATATTATCTCGAATATAATACGCACCTGTGTATAATGCGCACCCTTAGTTTCTAGAGTTATCATAATGTAAACATTTTAATACCTAGAGTCCTAGGTATACGCACCCAAAATTTCACCTGGGAATCTCTATTCAGCAACCTGCTTAAAATTGGAACTGCAGACAAAGTTTCACCACCGGCAGTTGTCCTACATCAATTGTTTAGCTATCTTTGTCAAAATCTCTATTCTATTACCTGGACAGTCACAATTTTCTTTCAAATTCTGTCTCTAATTTGAAGCATATAGGCTTACAAAGTTTCCCTCTACTGTTGACCATGTAGGTAAAAACGTTATTGTTTATGTACAAAAAAATTGTAGGTACATCAAATTAATTCCTATGTATATGTACACCCACACTTTGCACCAATTTTTTGAGGAAAAATGTGCGTCTTATACGTGAGATAATATGGTAGTGATTGATTTAGCATGATTTGAAGCAGGATGGAGGGAAAATTATGAAAATGTAGGTTTTAAAAGTGATCTATGAACAAAGCCTTTACCTTTTTATGCACAATACAGATGTGTGCAATCATATTGCAAACTGTACTGGTACAGAAAAGGGTACCGGTAATAATGGATTCTATTGTTGATATTTTGTTGGCTTGACCCTTCACCTTTGATTGATCCCTCCACATCAGACTGTCCTCTCCAGGTGTTTGTTATCATTGTTTATTATCATTTTATATTTTGATGTTGGAGAGTAGATTGTTGCAAGAATTTATAGTGTCATATGAAATGGCTGAGAGGTGTCCGATTTCAAACATTGTAGAACAAAATTTAGATGTGCTATATTGATTATTCTAGCATGATTTGAAGCAATGAAGATGGGGACAAACGGAAATGTGATTTTCATCTGAGAATTTGTTAAATTTGCTGAAATTTTTACATATCTATATGCCAACTGTTCAATACTCTTTCCATTGGCTTCTGTCGCACTTACTTAGTACTTAGTCCGTCCTCTTGCTGGAAGCGCATCGGGCAGCACAGAATGTTCTCCGTCTTACATCGGTCGTTGGCCAAATCTTGGTCCTCACTCCATGACAGACCCATGTGCATCAGATCTCTTGTTCGACCATTTTCTTCCATGTTATCCTCAGTCTGCCTCTCTTTTCTTTGCTGTTTTTTTAGCAGCCAGTCCATTGCCTGTTTTGGAATCTGGTTGTTTTCCACATGGTGTACGTGTCCCAGCCAGCGCATTCTTCGTTTTTGTAGGATCTCCTCCATCATCTGTCACACAGCGAATAAATAAAATTTTTGTTGTTTCCTATAAGACTGTTAGACAATGATCCAGTTGTCTTAAGGCACAGCTCATCCACAAGATACCCAGCAGGACTTTCAAGGACTTTCATTTGTTAAAAGAGTGGCTCAGATTTTGAGTGCCATCAATTGATGCCTCGGGGGTATTAGAAATGGCGCCATAAAAGTGCATAATTATTAAGATTCAGTCCTGGAATAAAGTGGTGCGTGAAGAGGAGTTGTGCACCCAGCCAGATAGAGGACACAGTGAATGATGTAACAATGAGAGGATAAGAAGCTCCTCCTCCATTAAGGCAAAGTGTGACTTCTCACAAGACATGGAATTGAGAATGATTGGGCAACTATATTGATCTGTCTTCTCTGATTTCTGAAAACCAAGCAAATTTTTAGGAGTACAGCACTACTTGATTAATCATTTAATCACTCATTGTAAATGCAGCATTGCAGAATTACAATTCCATTTTTCACTAATATGTTTTCGATGTAATACTTTCTATGTTTCCATAACATTATTTTCATTTTCTGATTTCAGTAACATCAACTAACATTAATGGATCTGCATTTTGCTCATTAATGAACATGTACATGTCTGCTACCGCTGTACTCAATCAAACTCTATCGCGTGCCGCTTTATTCCAGGATAGAATCTTAATAATTATGCACTTTTATGGCGCCATTTCTAATACCCTGAGACATCAATCGATGGTACTCAAAATCCGAGCAATGAACAACCAGGTCAATCAAGATATTGGTTAGTGGGCGACAACCAGGCAGGCTGTGGAGGAAAAGCCATCTGAAAGAGATGGGTTTTGAGTCTTGATTTGAAAGTGTTTTGGAATTGCATTGGAAGATCCAAAAGACAGAGGAAAAGAGTTCCAAAACCCTGGACCTGCCACTGAAAAAGCTCTCTTGCCAGTTTCAGTTCTAGTTCTGGGTAAATTTAGTGATGATTCGGCAAATCTTGTGGAATGGTGATGTTTTGGGTGATTTAACGTGGAATTTAGGTACTGTGGTTGGTGGTTGGCCAGCCTATAATGTTTTATGCAACAATAGACCAACAACAATAGACCAGTTGGAAATCAATCTTTAAGTAAGTAAGTAAGTAAGTAAGTAAGTAAGTAAGTAAGAGAACGTCAAGATTAGAGTGGTGACTCGTCAAAAAGACTGCGCGAACACTTTAAACAGAATTAAACCAAGTAGCTAGTCTTAAAAAGCCAGGACTTCAGTCGATTCCTGAAAATATCCAACGACCGTGGCTCCCATATGTCGGCAGGGAGCGAGTTCCAAGTACGCACGGCAGCCACTGGGAAAAGTCTTTGCTTGACAGGTAGCCACTAGCCAGTATAGGTAGGTTTCTAAGAACTGGTTTGTTTTGATCATTTACAGTCGATTGTAAAGGGCGCGTGTAATGGACTTGACCTTTAGGCATCAGGGACATTAATGAACCAGTTTTTTGGAGTCAACCATTCAGAACCATAGTAGAAGACCAAATTTATTATTTCAGTTGACATTCCATTATGTGTTATCATTCATATGCTCTTGCCCATAGTCATCATTCATATATATGCTCTTGCAATTGTCACAATAAACAATAAAGCAATGCATCCAACTCACATGTGAGACTATAGGCATACATTATTATAAGCAGGCATTCAGTTGATGACTCAATGTCAAGGCTTCCTTATCTGAGGGACAGATGATATATTTGTTTCATTTATGTTTGCCAGCAGTTATGTGTTCTAAAATATGCGTATATATTTTTAATTGCATGACTAGACACTTTGTTTGCTTATTGGTTTATTTCTAAATCAAATTTGAGACTGAATGCCCTGTTAATAATTATGTCTGATTTCCAATTCAGCTAAACCAATGTAATGTTAATTTATTAGACATGTTTTTATTACAGAATTGTCTGGATCTTGAGCAAGGTCTTTACTCAGGAGCATAGTACGCCTGTGTTCTGTTTGAAATATCAGAATGAATGCAATACAAGCTCCAATACATCCTCTGTTCTGTTTGGGTCATTGTCATTAGCCACAAGTTGTAGACAAACAGTTGTCGTTAATAGGTTTTTGTTTGTACCATTTGGTAGAATTTGCTTCCCGACTGATGAAATACGTCAGACTGTCATAGTGTAGTCATTGTGATTGTTAGCATCTGAAGCCATATTGCAATACAGCAGAAGAGAAGCAACTGGATTGTGCAGCATCTGATGACCCTTGTTTCCCCAGAGGTTCAAATACTAATTTGTGATGTATTGGCCTAAATTTATGAATTATTAGCTTTTTGTTCAGCTATTGGAAATAGAGACAACTTTTGTTGTTAGGACGCCTTTGACTTTAGCCTTAGCTATGCGTATGGCGTCGAATAAATCGTCCTGAAAAATGCATTTAATTTTGATTTCACGCTAGACAGGCTTTTGTGCACGCTTTGCTCATTTCCTCCTGTGTTTGTACACGGCTCTTTTATGTGACCAAGACAGATGTGATCAAGTGAAGTGCAGTTATCATGGATGACTTAGCAGACTATTGAAAATCTCTCAGCATATAACTCATAAGCATTTTATATAACTTGAACCTTGAAGCTTTCCTTATAGAGAATCTGCTGTATCTGATCATCGTGCTATAGGCTGGATTCAAGTGTCAAGGCTTGTATTGATGTTGGTTGTTGTTGTGGTCTTGTCTGCATATTGTTATTTTCTCTGTGGCAGTTTTGCTTCAGTGACTAATTGATTGAGGTAAGAACATGAGTCACTATCATGGCCTTCATCTAGTGCAGTGCAATTGATTCTTCCTTGGCCTGGGGGGACTTTGTGGTTATATCATGTAGTAACCATTCACCGATATGTGCTGCACTGCTCTGCTCTGTGTACCAGTTAAGCTAATTGCAGGAGTGAAGGTGAAGGTGAATTATTGAATTTTAAAAAGATTTTTTCCTCTTATTCTGCCATTGAATGCTGTCTGTAGATGGCAGTTTATTAAAGCATGGCAGAAAAACTGAGTAGTGGTTAATTATTGCAGTGACTGCTTGCAATAGTGTTTCTTAACCCCTTTACCTGCCGTGACTTACATATGCATCCATTTTACATTACTTTGCAAATAAATGGCCCATGAAGGGGTTAATGCTGTCAAGTGTCATTGTTGCTGATTGGTTGCAGTTAACATTTGATTCTGATCTGTATTGTCATTTTGGAAATTTTGAACTCTGTCCTTCGAAACTCTACAGAAGTTTACTAATTATTTTCTATGGTTTATAACAAGACAGGTCTCCCTTGTGGTTTAGAGCATATGATGGTCTGGAGTAAATGTAAATTTATGCATTTTGACACATATATAAATACAACATTACATTACTGTACTACTTTCCAAAGTGCTATATAGATTTGTGAGATTTTTACTTACTTACTTACTCACTTCCATCTGGAACCAGGTCATTTTGTTGACATTTAGTGACTAATAACAGCATTCAAATGTCTTTGTATTGGAGTTTGTATTGCATTCATTCTGATATTTCTTAGTTGAGTTAATCCCATGAGGATAAGTTATTTATTATTTATTTACATTTGCAGATTAACTGACATAATAAATTTGGTTTATTGATTATTGCTTAAACTTGCACTGTTATTTTGCTGGTGCACTGAGAAATTGGAATGTATTGCTGCCAGCCAAAAGCATAGAATTGCACCGAATCTGACATTGTTACAAAAATCTATGGCCATGATTAATTCACAGTAATTGGATTTATAAGTTGACACAGTTGAGTGACCATAGAGTTCTACACTCAATGCATTATAATATGATCTATAGACATGACTGAATTTTTAAAAAAATAGGAAGATACTTAACACAGACATTTCAAACACTTCAATGTACTGATGTTTACCGGGTAGTTAAGAAAATCACTTTCCTGTGAGATCAGTTTTATATTGCAGTTAAAGGTGAGTAAGCCTCTGTGTGAAAACCGCTGTAGTGGTTTTCACACAGGCTTACTTGACTTCCTAAACCACTTAAAATCACATTATTATTATTATTATTATTGTTATTATTATTATTAAAGTAATATTACGTTTTATAATTGAAATGATTTGACTTATTTTAGTATTATTTCAATTATAGATTTCCTAGATTGTAGATTTTGTATTATTGACCTTCATCTGCACTGCATACAGTGGTAGCATTTTATCAGACTGTGACTCTGGTTTCAAAGTCTCCTGGGATTATATTTGAATGTTTGAGGGCAACCATGGCCAACAAAGCACTCTCAATTTGTTGCTTTCCAACAGACCACTTACCACAGGTCTTGACCACAGCATGTTTTACCTGTACAGCGGTCAAGAAGAACTCACCGATAGTCATAGTAACCACAGTGGTTTTCACACAGGCTTACTTAGCCTCCTAAACCACTTTAAATCATATTATTATTATTATTATTATTATTATTATTATTATTATTATTATTATTTATCCTATGTTGTTTTTAGGTGAAAACTGACATGAAGGAGTTCTCTTCATTTGCAGTTAGACTTGAAGAGCATTTCAGTCAGAAGGAAATTGTTCATGTCGATCCAGAAGAAGCTGCTGTTCAACTGAGTTATCATAAGGTATTAATAATTTGGCCTAAACTGTTTTAAACTTCTGAATATTCATTAAATTCTTGTTTATGGTTCTTTCATGTGACATATTTTGTGTTTGTCATTGCAGTTGAAAAAACTTGTTGTAATGGGATCTTAAGTAGGCAAAAATCTAATTGTTGTTTACTAACAGGTTAATCATTTGCATTGAAGCTGTTTTCAGTCAGACTGCTTGACAAGACATTGTGAATTTAGTGCAGTTCAAATGTTATCATTATCATTAGCTAATACATATTAATTTTAGTGAAAATTCTTTACTTCCTGTCACTAATTGAATCAATAACTGCAGAAAGCATTTTCAAGAATATTCTTTCTAATTTGCTCTTTTCAATTTAGGTATGCTATTTTAAAATTCTTTTTAGCTGCATTGGCTCTGTAACCTTATAAATGAAGAAGTTGATTGGAAACTTAGGTTCTTTACGAAGAATTATCTGCTAAGAAGAGTCAGGTTGACCGCTTCTCCAGTCAGTTTGATCATCTTCTGCGAGATCATATATCACCTTCTCATAATGAACTCACGAGTGAAATCACTTCTCTACAGAAGCACTTGTCTGCAATTTCCAGACTTGCAGAAACGAGGTCTGAGCTCTCTGCAGTGTCTTAGTAATCTGATCTTTTCTGCATAAAATGTAAAATTTTTGGTTTAAAATTTTGATCAATAATATAGCTCTAGTTTTATGACTAAAAATATATTAATCAATGTATCCAAATTCATTCACAAAATGTTCTTCCTTGTGACTGTTTTGTGAGACAGAATTACAACATTCAACGAAATGTTGCCGTTGATCAGTCAGTTGCAGGCGACTTTTTCCGATCTGAGCTCTGGTTTTGCGGACATTCAACAAGACATCGACTCTTTAGACATTGAACATTCAGAAAGCACCGAGCACATAAGAATCAATCAGTACAAACTCAAGGTTTGATATCTCAGCAGGTGTTTGATTTTATTCTTTACAACTTTATTCTTTTGACAATCACACAGGCATCAGATTGATGTGCACTGTATTTTATGCATGGGATGCTCCATTCTTTGCTGTGCTCGAGAATAATGACCACGATAGTTTCAGCACTTTTCTCGCAGAGAGCTGAAAGCCTATCTCATATCATTTCTCAAAGACCATGGCTATATATGTATGCTATGCTCTGTGTGTGTGTGTGTGTGTGTGTGTGTGTGTGTGTGTGTGTGTGTGTGTGTGTGTGTGTGTAAGGGTCTTTCTCACACCTCAAACCAGACAGGAGTTAACCATACAACTTCTTTATGTCACCGGACAATTTTTTCATAAGTCCCTCAGGAACAAAGTATTGAGGACATTAAAAATGCATATGTTGTTCATTAGATTGCAGTAATGTCTGCAGTTTGTTTTCTTTGCTGAGGATTTTGTCTAAGCCTGACTGAACTGTTTGATAGTTTTGCTTTATAGCTTATTCATCAGTTTTTGGACAGCCACCAGGTGGCGGTCAACGATGTCGTAAGTGTTGGTCACGAGCTGCAGTCCGTCAGTTTGGACTGCGACTGTTCTCATGCAATACAACTGGTCAGCGACATAACTGACAAGTGCAAGGCAGTGAAACAGTCTTTGAAGAAGAAATCCGTCGCACAAGAGGAGGCCTTCAGACGCGCTTTTACCGACGTACGTTCTTCTGTCTTCTTCTTTTAGTCTGAGACACAATGCAGTCTTTGAGATCATGGGGACTGATATTTGCATGGATTTATTTATAGTAAATATCTGCTTTATAGAATGCACAATTGTGTGTGTGTGTGTGTGTGTGTGTACAGTGGTGTATTGAGGGGGCAGAGGCGAGGCAATGCCCCTGGGCGCGAAGTGGGGGTGTGCCAAATCAATCCCAAAATTTTTATTAAGATAGTCTTATGCCATTGTTGGATATATTGAAAATTTACCTCAACTTGCGAAAAATACTGACAAGCTAAGAAAGGTCATCACCTATTTCACTTCGTTAAGTTACATGAGCGTTACACGAATACAGATGGTCCATGTAACTTAACTCAGAAAAACAGGTGAGAACCTTTTTTTGCTTGTCAGGATTTTTCAGAAGTTGAGGGTGCCATTAGTACATTTTGCCCCCATATGCACCAGACACCTTTACTATGCCACTGTGTGTGGCTTTGTATTGTATATATTGAATTACGGTAGTGTTTTTGTGTGCTTGTTTTATAATTATTTCATATTTATTTTCTGGTTATGTTTACTTTTGAAGGTGAATGAAACTATTTTGGAGCTGCAGTCGAAGGCTCGGAGCCTCAGCGATAGAATCTTGTTTGCCGACAATGTTGCAGCAAATATTTTTGTATTGAATCAACAACTCACTGAAAACAAGGTTGCAATTGTTTGTCGTCTGTGTCATATTAAGTAAAAGCTCTTTAAAATTTCTTATTTACAAGAGCATAATTGGCCCATCTCAGAGTTATCATGGCTTTGTTGTAATTTATCAAGCATTGTCTAAGAACAGGGCAGGGGTGTGCATACTATGGCCAGAGGGCTGCATACGACCGACCACTGGATTTCATGCGGCCCACGAGATCGTGTTAGAAATATGCATACGAGTGGCAGAAAGTGAGAAAATTTGAAAGAATTTTAGGGAAAGTTGAATTTGTTTTATGAAAACATGGCACTTTATGTTAAAATCTTAGAAATGGTTCTTAAATATTTGATATTTGAGCCACAAATATTTAACATCATAATGCTACTCTGTTATAGACTGAAAAGTCACTAAATAAATGATACTGAAAGTTACCTATGATGAGCTAAACATTTTGTCTTTTTGTACGTGCAGCCCGCCTAATGTACAATAATATTAAGTTTCATATGACCCTGAAGGAAAAAGTTGGCCCACCTCTGTCTTAGGCGTTTATTTTATTAGCCTATTTTTAGATATTTTAATTGGAAGTGGATGTTTCTGTTAAGCTTATTGACAATGGGAATTTCTTTATGGCATTATCAATAAATTGAACTTGAATTTATTCTTGACAGACACATTTCCAGAAATTATGTTTGTACCTTTTCTAGAATTATTAATTTTGTTAATTTGCTGATCTGTTTTTACTTATCTTCAATTGTTAGGCATCCTAGCAATACTTGTATGATATGCCACTCTAATCAGATCATCATCATCATCATCATCATCATCATCATCATCATCATCATCATCATCATCATTATTATTATTATTATTATTATTATTATTATTATCTGGTTTGTGGTCTCTTTTATGCAGGATGTTGTTTCTGATCTCGATCATTTGAAGTTATTAATAAATGAAACAGCAAAACGAGTTGAAAATCTAACTGTGTCAAATGCAGAAGAACTACAAGACAACGTGAAAAGTAACTGGCGCTTACTTCATTCACAACGTGCCTCACATTTGGTCAACTCCTTTAAACATCTTTATTTATTCTAGAGACTAATGAGCTAAAAAAATGACTTTTAATGGTTCATGGAAAGCAAAAGACTTTTTATGTTATATAATAAATTGCGTAGCTTAAGCTGAGATTAATGATGCACTGGGTTAAATGGTAATTACTATTTTTATTGACTGATTAAGTTGTGTTCTATCTACATGGCAAGTAGCAGTGTTATTGAAGTGGGAGATAAAAAATAAAATGGTCATAAAAATGTTTTGTAAGGTGTCAGTTATTTATGATTGTCTTGAAATTGTTCGTCATAATTGTTCGAGTTAGCAAGTACCGTACGTTGCTTTTGAGCATGAACTTCTGTGGACGATTTGCAAGTTTATTGTTGACTGCTTTATTGCTGTTGTGTTTTTAGGATCTGAAATTCAATTACAATTGGAGGATCTCGAAACGTTGCATTCTAACGCAGAATTTTCCGCTCATCGCAGAACCGATTTCATCCTTGTCGTTCTCTGTGCAGCGGAAAAGTTCTTCTTCGACTTCCTCGCTGTTTCTGAAAATTTGCACGACCTGCGAGATCGTCTGGCCTCTCAAAAGGCTCCGGCTCTGTCACCTGAAGCTGTCCAGCAGCAACAGAAGGATCTTGAGGTCTGGGAACTTTCATAATAATAATAATAATAATAATAATAATAATAATAATAATAATAATAATAATAATAATAATATCTCGATTTTAAGTGGTTCTGTAGGATTTTCCTGTCCTGTGTTGAAAACCACTGCTGCAAGACATGCATTTTTATACAGGATACCATTGTCCAAACCTTTTATATTAAACCTCAGCTTGTGCATCGTAGTCCTAAATACTTATAGCCATTCTGTTTTTAAAAATTTTATTAGAATTTAAGTCATGATATAATTTTTGCTTCAGGGTTGTTGCTCTATATATGTTAATTGGAAAGCAATTATTCAGTTTTGGCAAGTGTAGATATATGCCTAATCTTTTAAAAGTAATTTGCAGTTTTCTTGATTCAATATAGACTGAACCATAATGACGTTTTCATTTAGCAATATGTATTCTAAGATTTATCGCTGTGTAGGCATCTTTTAAAATACAAGTTTTACTTATTTTTCAGTCGATAAAGAACGATTTGGAGAATGTGAGCCAGCAGATGGAGAAATGTCTTGAGACGTCTGCTCCAGCCCTCGAAGCTCTCGGCGCAGCAGACGCTGATCGGGAGATCAAAAAATGTTCGGACGACTTTGAAGATCTTCAGGACGAAATAGGAGACGGAATCAGAACTCGATCGAGCGACCTCGAAACTGCTTTGGAAGTGGCAGAAAATTTTGCCGGCTATTCCAAGGTACTGCTTGCTCTTAGAGGCTTTCCATAAATCGTTAATAAAGATCAGTATAAGGCAGTAGAAGTGGTCCTGTAGATTTATGGAGTCCGGTCTCTACAGACCTATAGGGGCAGGAGTTGTTATACCTTTAGGGCAGTGACCAGTTCTTCTGCTCACCGTATTTCCTTCTGTCAGGCAAATCTACTGGTTCTGCTACTCATTCACCATTCACTGTTGAGTCAACAAGTGACCACCCAAGGTCTAAAATGACACGTTGGATAAAATGACCATGCCTAAATGACCCCCACCCTTTGGCTATGAATATTTCAAATTTGGACTAATTACCTGTTTGGAATAAGCAGCTACTGCGGTACTACTTTCGAAAGATTTTGCTCACTTAAACACAATGCAAAGGGGTTTTGCTCCAGCCAAGGCAGACTGGCAGGTTGATTCACTGACTACTGACTTGTAGGATTCAGAGGGGAATTCAATGCAGGAATGATAATCTTCAAATCTATGTACATTGGTTGTGGAATAATAGTAGTGAGAGAGGGAGGGAGGAGGGAGGGATGAGAGAGAGATGATTTTTCTTATTGAAAAATGTTGGTGCCACTTAATAGTGTTGAACACCTGGAGAGTGTTTCAAGTTACTGATGTTTGGTTTGCGTGCTCAAAGTTCAATATCCATGGTATTTACATGACCGTGTATGATTTTTGAAGTGACAGTGTATATTTGTTGTATTGACTGCTGGTTTTATAACAAATGATGTTTTATAACCAGGTTATATTATAAAATAGAGAGAGTTTCATTGAATATTTAATTCAGTTTATATCTTGTAGTCTGTAATGTCTTGGCTGCCAGAGGCCGAAGCAAAAACGCGATCAATGTCTCCCATAGCAGATACGCCGAGGGCTGTCAGGATTCAGATCGAAGAGTTTAAAGTAAATCTAATTGGAATGAAAATGTCTAAGACAGTATTTGCTGCATTTGTTAAATTTTTCAGTTATCTTTGTAAATTAATTGTGCAGAAAGCATGCATGACAAGTTTGCTAGTAAAGCAGTTTACTAAAAATATTAAACTAAGTTTTTTTCAATTCTAGTAGGACTTTTATTTCATTGATTAATTTGTTAATTCATTCTCTCACTTGTGAATTCTTCGATTACGAAAACCAATTTTCTTATCATTGCTTTTCTGACTATTTTTATTTATGGAATGTATTTTATCGATGTGTTTTAGCTCATCATACCATTAACATTGCTGCTTAATTTTAATTTTTATTAGGTATTCAAAGTTCAGATGTATCAGTGGTACTTGGACATTCATCGCCTTAGTCAGTCTCTTGGTGAGATGAGCCTCACTTCACCCGAGGCGGTCAAATCGTTCGCCGCACATTTTAAAGACGTTAACGACCGTTGGCAGGAGATCGTCAGACTTGCGAACCAGAGAGAGGTTTGACGACCAGCAGTGTGTTCAACTTGCCAGGGGCTTGGGGGATTTTCAAACCCCCAGAAGGGTCTAAGATTTTGGGTTTACATGTCTGGCCCTCCACTGGAGTTTTAAAATTTGTGGTGGGGGTATGACCACTAAAGAGCAATTACTACTTGTTCCATCTCTGACTTAATGTGGACTTCTGAGGGTGAAAATTGAATGAGAAGATAGTGATGGCTACTAGTATATATGATTTTAAAATAAACTTAAGTACTATAGGATGCTAGATTGGCTGCATGAAGCATAGTGGTTTTCACACAGGACATCCTCCTGAACTGCTTTAAATCTTATTATTTTTATTATTACTATTATTATTATTATTATTATTATTATTATTATTATTATTTAAAACTCCTAATTTACCTATTAGTTTTGCTTTATATAGCATGCTTTACTTAGAAATTGCTTTAGTAAGAACATATCAGCTTTTGGATGATATTTCACTCTTGGATAATATTTAAAATTTTGCATCATACAGCTGTAAACGTTTTACTTTGTTATGCAGATTTTTGAAATAATATAATGCTGAATTTGAATCTATTGAAAACTGTAATGTCCGATCGCATATCAGCGCATCAGTTTGTTTATAGGAAGACCTTCGGAATGCTCTTATTGAGCTCGGTGAAATTGACGATGCTGTTGAGGACGTCTTGGGACTTTTGCAGCAGATTGAATCGGATTTGGTTCACTTCAACGAAGTCTACGGAGATGCTCGACATATCGAACTGCATCTGAAGAAAGTAGAAGTACGTCAAGTCAATCAGTTATAACTGCTTTTTTCTGAATGCAATTTATTTGGGTACTTAGGTCATCATCATCATCATCATCATCATCATCAACATCATCATCATCATCATCATCTGTCTGTTTGCTTGAGCATCCAGTCTCACAGCATGCATTCTCCTATTGGAGGGTGACCCACTGTCCTTTGTTACTATGTCTCCTTGGAGTGGGTAGACTACCCCAGTTGCAGTCTTGAAAATTGGCCTTTTCATGAGCATGTAACCTTCACTGATCAAGATTCAATGTTATCTTTAGATAAGTGCACCTATCGAATGACTTAATGTGTGCTAACAACAAAAACAACAGCTAAGGAGTTTTTCTGCCAATACACTGCTTGCCTGCTATCATTTTGCTGATTCGTATTTAAATATGCAGTCTTTTAACTGCTAGATTATTAAAATACTTTAGGCATCTTTCCTTCTTGTTTCTCCTCTTATTTGAATATGAAACAGTGAGATGGGAATTTGATTTTGCTTTTAATTTTTTTATTATTATTTTGCAGTAAAATTGAAGTCTAACATTACTGATTTTTCCTTTAGACTTTGCTTAAAGACATCGCAGGCCAGAAGCCGATCATTCGTAAATTGGGAGAGTCGATCGAAATGGTTATTAGACGTAGCGGCCGAACCAATTCGCCTTTGGCGGAAAGACAGCAGGAAATGACGAGCCTTTTCATCGAAATTCAAGCAAACGCAAGAGACAGGCGCGACGAGTTACTAGATCGTCTCAAAGAGGTGAGCTGCATCATGCTCACTGTGCTCCATTTGTAACCATTTGCTCATTTTCCTCCTCTTTTGAACTTTTGGAGCCAACTTTATGCAAAGATTTAATCGAGTTCTAAAATATTTTTATTGCGTTTGATTTATGAATTCTAGCTTTCAGAGTGCATGGAAGCGCAAAAGTTTGCCGTCTGAAGAATTAGTATTTCTGCTTTTGTTAGTAAATGATGTCACATCTTTTGGGTTATTTGTCAATGATACTTCTGTTTTAGGTCAAATGCTTTGTTGGAAGTGTTGATGAGATGATCAGATGGTTGAACAATTTCAAATCTCAGCTGAAGATTTCTAGTCCGATGGGTGCTCTGCTCGACACCGTTCATCTTCAGTACAACAAAATAATGGTGAAATGGCATTGTAGACAGATTTTCTTAAGATTTCAGATTTAATAATAATAATAATGATAACTGGATTATATAAGTAGTTTAGTAGGATTTCTCCTGTGCTGAAAGTCACTGTTATAATTTATTCTACAAAAAACACACTTCACTGTATACAAGGCCAGAATCAGTACACAATGCTAAAATTTAAATAATAAAGTTAATGATAAAATTTTCTGTATTATACTGAGTATTAATTATGAAATTAAACTTTATTTTACTGTTATTGGTGCTTGGATTTGGTGAATGAATGATTTGAATTCTTGACAGTTGGAAGCAGATTTTCAGACAGAACTAGGCCTTGTTAAACAGGTGTTGTGTTGGAACCTTGATGGCTCTTGTATTGCTTTTGTAATTGCTGCTAGATGGCGTATCAGGATCTCGAGAACAAGGAGGTGGAAGTAAAAGCAATCCTTCTGAATGGAGAAGACATGTTCTTTCGATGTCAGCAAAACGAAGGAAGCAATCTTAATAAAAAACTCAACCAGCTTCGAATTTTGCTGAACGAAGCAAAAGCAAAAGTTAAACTTATTAAAGTAATTTATTCTTGTATCATTTCAGCATCATTATGTGCTAGAATTACATTCTGAGTATATGCTTTATCTTCAAGTGCTTCGTGTGCAGGATTAAAATGTTAATATCACAAGGAATTCATATGAAAATCATTTGGATGGATACCATTGACAAAGATTGAAGGTTTAATATTATGGAGCTTTAGGTAATTATTTTTAAGTAAAAGTGAAATTCATTTAAGTATTTATCTCTGTAAACAAATAGATTTTACATGCCCCAACACTAACTGTATTGATGTAACAGCAGTATTGTCAAATTAAAAATCTAGTAGAAATTCGGAAAAAGTTTGTTACCTGACATTCCATTTTTGCCTTTTATTCAAATTTTCTTTTCTTGAAAGATTTAAACATTTTCATGGTTTTCTGATCTGCACTTAAAGCATTTTGTTGTCTATATTGAGATTGCATTCAGATGAACTATGCTGATAGTCATTCTGTAGTTCTTTCTTATGAAGTCAGTATTTTGTACATCATCAGTTTATGCTTCTGTGCATTGTGAAGTGGTGCTGCAGAAATTGATTGGATTGGATGGATTCGTATTTTATAAAATACTAACGGCATTATTGTGCATGTCTGTTTATCAATTGACAGTTTAATGTTCATTGACCATAACTGACGTTTGAAAGGAAATTTACAGCAGCGTATATCTGCATTACATTATTATTATTATTATTATTATTATTATTATTATTATTATTATTATTATTATTATTATTATTATTACATGGATGATTTATGAAACGCTATAGCATAGCTAAGGCTAAAGTTGAGAGCGTTTTACATCAGCAATTCATTGGTTCGTACAGAAAGATGGTCCTAGATTTTCTGGTAACTATTCATAGGAGACTCGAAAAAGATGCGTCTTAAGAGCGGTCAGGAACGAATCCACAGATGTAATCACCGTCACAGTCTGTATGTTACTTGTGTTGCATTACTTGTACGTAGCCTTAATTATAGCCTTAATTGCTTTGTGTGTATTGATTGTTTTTGTGCAGAATAAAATTGAAGACCACATTGAAAAGGTTGAAAAGTTCCACGGGGAATTCTCGTCGCAGACAAAGTGGCTGAATAGCATGGAGAAGCGACTGAGGATCTTCCGACATCCAAGCAAACTCGTAGACAGAGTCGAGCTTCAGATGCAGCAGCTACTGGTTATCAACTAACTGTTTCCAATATAATAATAATAATAATAATAATAATAATTATCATTATCATTATTATTATTATTATTATTATTATTATTATTATGATAAATGATAATGACGGTTTAGAGTGGTTTGGTAGGATCTGTCCTGTGTGAGAACCACTATGTTTCACCCATCCATTCATTCACATTATGGTCTTGCTGTGTAATCTCATTCTTTGCCCTCTTGTCCTCTTATAGGTTTGTTCCTGTATTCTTCTTCTTTGTCTTCTTATCTATGAGTCTACAAATGACAACAAAATATTGCAATATAAAATGGCATAAATAACTCATTCAGTTATTATACTCACTACTTCTTCAATACTTTATTCTACAGCCTAATAGCTATACAAGGCCACTCTAGTGTCCTACAGCACTTAGGTGTCAGAAGCAATGTGCTTAACAACTGTTCTGGCTTTATTGCCAGTCTGTTATAAGTTCTGCATGTCTTATATTAAAGTAATACCAGTTTCTAAATGATAATTGTGTTTTATTTATTTTCTCAGTTTTTACTGCTTTTGCCACCTAAGTCACAAATTTCATGAAGCAGCTTGTTGCATAGTGTGTTGCTGATTAGAAATCAATTATTTTTCTTGGCTTTTATGTTAACTTCAAGCAGTTGATTTTAGGAATGTGAGACCGATATCAAAGCCCATGCAGAATCCATGAGGGCTGTTGATCAGAATGGAACGTATCTTAAGTACTTTGGTCCAAAACAGGACACGGTCTACATCAAAAGCCTCCTCATGAGCACGAGTATACGGTGGAAGAAACTGCAGCAGACGGCTGACGAGGCCCATCGTATTCTGGAGCATGCCTGCAGTGAGAATAAGAGGGTGAGCAAACTGATCTAAGCGTCAAAATTTGTATTTGTAGAGCTGTTTTGAGCTAGTTAACTTAGTTGTTGCTGTTTATCATTTATTTGTTTTTTTTTGTAATTGGACAAAGTTCTTTTAAAAAATTGCTTTCAAAAGCCTCACCATTGTTAGACATGTTTCATTGTCTCATAGTTTAGCAGTCTGACTAATATTGAGAAGTAAGTTGTTATTAAATGTTGTTTTAACGGTGTGATGAGGTGTTATTTGAGGTGTTATTATGTTGTTTTGTGTTTTTTTCAGTTTCTTGACTCGTGGAAAACACTCTGTGATTGGATGAATGAAGTAGAAGGAAGGCTTCTGCATAAGGTCATGATTGGCCAATCAGCTCGCACAAAACAAGACCTGGATGAACTAAAGGTGTGCTTTCATGCAAAAATTTCCTCTGACCGATCCTGCTACTTTGATAAATATAATTACTTGCTTCTTGTACTTTATATGTAGTTATTTTTCATTTTGTGTTTATCAAATGTTTCAGCGGTTTGACCTCCAGATGTCTAGCAAGCAACCTTTGTATTGCATAACTCGAAGACAAGGTGTCAGCATGAGAGACAGATGCACAAAATCCGATCCAGATAAAGTCATCATCGGTGACATGATTGAAGAGCTTTCTAGCAAATGGAATCAACTTCGTTCCTTAGTTATGCATCGGTAGGCTCTTCTCCTGCTTTGAAAAATCACCATCTTCAATAGATTACAGATTCTACTTATTTTGATAAAATATTTGTCAAATTTGTAACTGTTTGAATCTGTGGCTCTTATTATTCAGTTGTTGTAGACATATAGTTGATGTTGCTCTTTTGATTTTCTAGTTTGTATTTGAAGGATGGTTTCCATGTGTTGTAGTCAGGAGAAAGTTGATGACTGCTTGTTGCTGAGTCCTGGTCATTGTTCTGACACTCTTGACTCGATGCTTGGCTGGTTGAAAAAGTCCGAAATCTACTTGAGCGATAAGCAGCTCATTCTTGGTGACATCAACACCGTTACTCTTCTAATGGATCAACTTAAGGTTTGTTAAGAATTTGTTAATTTTGATTAAATAAATATAATTAAATATTAAAAAATTAAAAAATTAAAAATTAAATATAATTTAATAAATAAAATTAAATATGATAAAATGATATGATATGATTAAATAATGATTAAATAAAATATAATTGTAATTTAGCAGTCATAATATAATTATCTGGGTTGTAAGTGGTTCAGTATGATCAGACTTGTGATAGAACCACTGTGGATCGCTCCATTTGACTCTTGTTTTCAAGTGGCATTTACAGTTTAATTGTTGATATTTTGTATTTCTTGTAATGTTTCTTCTTTCCTGTTTTAAAGTGGTTAATTCACATGTTCAGCCTTTCTTTGTAGCATATTATTTAAGAGCTTTCATTACTTGCAGTTGAACTATTTTTATGCTTGTGAAGGAGTCTGTTAATGTTTAATCATTATAGAACAAACTCAGGTAATTTGCAGATGGATTTGGAGTACTGTCAATTGATATTTTAAGTATATTATTTGTAGTATTATTATAATGCGTAATTAGTATAAAATGTTATGGCGTGCATTAATGGCATGTTATGACTATCAACTGACATCTTGAAATTTTATGCAAAATTTGACTGCTTGCTGTTTTAGGAGTTTCAGCAAGAACTTTTTCGAAGAATGGATATAATTCAGAAAATTCCAGAGACTATTCCATCCGGACCGAACGACCTGATGGGTCAGCTGCAGAAGGTCAAGATGACGCTGGAGCAAGTCAACCACCTGAATAATATGAGGCAGGCCAGTCTTCACGAGGCGCTTAAATTGGTAAGTAAGCCAAAGACAGCAATGATGCAATAAGAGAGCAAATAAGTCACCATCACCACCATAGAGATAACAGAATTTTACTTGTAACTATTTCAACTAGGGTTGTCAGATTAACACAACAAAGAATTGCTCACAAATAACAAAATTAATGCAGCTACAAATTTTAATGCAAATTTTTTTTGGTCAATATGATCAAATTTTAACAAATGAAAAATTAAACCATTGGCTTTGCTGTTGAATGAAAACTGCTGCAAATTTGTCATCGAAAAAGCAGTTGGTGTTGAACAATTGACGTTTGAGCGTTTACGCTATTGTTCAACAATTGAATATTTGCTTTTCGGTTTGCCACTAAATTTCAACTTTAAAATAAATTAATTTACAGATATTCTATGCTGTTGCTGACTTCATTCTGCTGACCGTCTAAAACTATTAAATCTAATTTATAAATAAAACTGACAGTAATGCTTTCATTTTAGGATGTTTGCTACTTTTAGTATGCCTAGTTCATAATTTTTAAACTCTGTAGTCAGTTGCTGGCAGTGTTGTATGAAGTACTGAGTTTGAGTACTCAAGTAAAAGTACAAGTACTATGTCATTTTTACTTAAGTAAAAGTAAAAGTACCTATAAAAATAGTTACTCAAGTAAAAGTAAAAAAGTACTCCTCAAAAAGTTACTTTTTAAGTAAAAAGTAAAAAGTACCTTGACAGACGGAATCATCAACAACTCCACATTATCATGCTAAATCACATTTTTATTACTACTTTTAAGCAACATGCAGAAGCCTCAGCAGTCAACACGTACACATTTACACCATTAACTGCATTAGCGCAAATGCTGATTTCACAAAGCCGTAGCTAGGGGGCAGGGTCAAGCTGTCCAGGGCGCCGTCCTCGAAGGCGCAATTTGCACACTAAGTCCTTAATTTTTCATACCACTTTCCTCTGGCGTGAAAATAATGTTGATAAGTAAAAAAAGGTCATCGCCGGTTTTCAGACTATCACAGGTTAAAAATTTGTTTGTTGTATGTTGCCGTGAAAACTGGGGTAAGCAAAAAAAGGCCATCACCGAATTTAGGGCGCAGAATTTATACCTTGCCCCGGCGCGACTGCTCTAACTGCGGCTCTGTGATTGCATGTAGGTCTAAGAAAGATCAAGTTTTCAAACAATCTGTCAGTCATGCGTGTACGTTTGTTGGTCATTGTCAACCCTGCGACTAAACACGGGAAGTTGTGAAGAATTAAACAGATACTCCAGTAAATGATAACTAAAGCGTGAAAGACATAATGTAACGAAGTAAAAGTACTAATATTTGATTAAAAACTTACCGTTACAAGTAAAAAGTACTGGGTTTGCAGCAGTACGAAGTACTGATATACTTAAGTAATGTAACGCGTTACTTTTCTTTGTTACCGCGCAACACTGGTTGCTGGAGTATTGCGACTGCAAAATGTCAGTCAGTTCTGGATGGCAACATGTGCGTTAAAACTGTGCTTAACGCATGATTGAAAAACATTAATGGTTTTGCAGCTCTAATAAAGAGACATCTTTTTGTGTCATTGGCGCAAAATTTCATTAGAATGCATTCACTCATTTGAGCGCTTTGCAACTTTTGCGATCGGCTATCACACATTATAAATTATAATCATCCAAGAAGTGACAGTCCTTGCAATACATTACATTGTGTCTGATATCTTCAAGGTGTTTTTGAGGCATAATGAGGATGATAATGTGCATGTACTGTTTTGCTTGCTTGCATTCGTTTGTGTTTCATTTGTTGTTTAGGCTGAAGACTTCAACGAATCTCTCGATGACATTCAGAAATGGCTTCCAGTGGCAGAGGCTGAACTGAAATTTCGATCAATTCCTAACGACGAAGATGGCATCATTCGACTGATTGAAAATCATGAAGTAATTTTTATGTCTCCCGTGTAACAACGTAATTGTTTATAGACACTGGTAGTTGTTTTTCTATCACAAGAGATCTTGATGCATTCATGACAATGTTTTAATTAACCGTTTGACTCCACAAGGCCAATATTTCTACTTCATAACATACTGGTTATACGGATTGTCTGGGAAAAGGGTTGACTGTAGGAAATTCCTTGGGCCAATATAACTGAGAGATGATTCCCAAGACCAGCCTTTGGATTTGTCTTGTCTTGAGTAGAGTTTTGTGATGCAGTTTGCTTTTGTAGATTTTAATATCTCTGTTTAGAACATCGTGACATTAAATTCTTTGTCTATTTTTATCTTGTGAACATAGAAATTTCATGAAGACCTCCTTGGCCAGGAACCAAACATTGAGAAGATGATGTACGTAGCAGAGGAAATCCTGGTGTCTTGCCATCCAAAGGCCGTCAGCATTATCAAGTATCATATGACAATCATGCAGACACGGTGGCAACAGGTAAATCATTATTTACTTTACAATAATAATAATAATAATAATAATAATAATAATAATAATAATAATAATATTAATAATATTAATAATATTAATAATAATAATAATAATAATAATAACAGGGTTTATAAAGTGGTTAAGTAGGATCTGCCCTGTGTGTGAGAACCGTTATGTTCCATCAATCTATTCATTCACATTATGATCTTTTTGTGTGATCTCTTTCTTTGCCCTCTTGTCAATCAATCAATCAACTTCTAAGATGCCACTATCATAATGCCAAGAGCATCTACAGATGGTGCACCAAGTCCAATCTGAATTAGAGCCAAGTTCTCTGGCAGACAAATTTCTGTATTTTTCCATATCTTCTTTTATGTGCGTCTACAAAATAGCTATACAGGACCAATTTGGAATCCTATAGCACTTAGGTATCTTTTAAAAGCATTTGCACAAGTAGCCAATACTATCGTCTCATCAAATTCATTCCATCTTTTGGCCACTCTAGCACTAAGAGTAAGTAGATGAGCATTTCCATCGGTCTTGGGATTTTGAAGTGTCAAAACTGATGACCTATTCTGTTAGTCAGTTCTCGAGGATAAACAGGTCATTATGATATCCAATGACTGACTGAGTGTTGTTTTTGTATCCCAATCACATATCCTGACTCTGCCTGCATAGAAATGTTTGTGGTTTTGTTGTTATTCAGGACAAGACGGGATACAATCTTTTAGTGGCGATAGAATTTTTATAGTTGAACTCAGGGCTTTCTTTCTAGGAAAAAGGTTTTAGGAACTCATCCTTTTTACACTCCAACAAAAATGGGTGTGGGAACTCCGTACCTGTACGTTCCCAAACACATTATTATGTATCCATAATTATTAATTATATATACAACTTGGCAAAAAGGTGTGGGAACGCCGTTCCTGTGCGTTCCCACTGAAAAAAAGCCCTGGTTGAACTTGGCATGACTTAAATCAATTGCACCAAGAAGCTAGCTACAGTATAAATGTATAATAGAAATCTGTTGCTAGGAACTATTTTTAACTCTCACACTGTTTCACTTTGTGGTTGTGAGACTGCTTTAGTGACATTGACAGCTTTCCTACTTTCTTTTTTCTTTGCAATTGCTACTTTTGGAATGGATTCATCTAGGCATGGAATCAAGATTAAAATATGTTTTCTGTGGCTTTGTGTAAAGGCTTTGCGACGATCGAAAGCAAGGTCAGAGCGACTCCAGGAGGCGCTGAACGACGTCCGAAGGAGCGCCACTCTTGAAGAAGAGCTCGCCGTGTGGTTGAGAGAGGCCGAGAATCATCTGAAAGAGAAAGAGAAAGAGATGCTGCCGAGCGACCGTGCTTCAATCGAGGCTTCTCTTAGGGAACAGACGGTCAGCGGCGCTGTGTGCCTGTCTGTATGATATCTAGTCGTGCATACTGTGAATCCTGCTGCACGACTTGAATTCTTTATGCTGCTATTTTACTTTGTATATTCTTATTAGTAATTGCAATGTGAATATTGGCTCTTTTAGCACAAATGACTGAAATCTCTCTTTCTCTTTCAGAATTGCAATAAGGCAGATTTGTATGATTGTCAACTTTTAAAAAAGTGGACAATTTACAATAATTTACATATTTTTGGTGGGAAAGTGATTAGTTTCTTCTCTGCCTTGTGGCCAGAGGGTTATGGGTTTGATTCTGGTCCAGAATTTTGTGTTATGATCTTGACCAAACTGTTTTGAAATTTATTGCCTCACAACAATTGCCCTTTGCATTGCAGTTAATCAAGTTTTAACATGATTTTACTGAATTTGTTCTATTTGTTTTCCTTTAATGCTGTTCTTTTAAACCGTTTCAGCAATTTCATCGGAAATTATGCAGTCGGAGTAAAGACATCGATAAATTAGTTTCGACTGTCGACCGGATCTCTTCAGAACATCTGCAAGATGTCGAGCAGCAGTCTCACTCTGACTCCGCAGAGGCAGAAGGAGATCTCGCCCTGTGACAACAACGTCGGCGCTGAATTTAGGCAGAAATGGCAGATGCTTTGGCAGCAATCGGCCGACCGAAAGAAACTCCTCGAGGATCTCGTAGAGCAACTGGCACAGGTATTTCTCACATGAAAGTCAGTAGACTGCGTCGCTTGCAAATTGCAAATTTCAATAAAGATATCATTGTCATCATCATCATCATCAACTGCTGCCAGCTCTTTGGCAGCAATAGCTAGACACAGAACATGGCCAAAGAAGTCCTTCTGTCTTCTGTTAATCTTCTTCATTCTGTGCATTGAAATTCCTTTCGTGTTCATGTCTTCTCTGATGTTGTCCATCCACTTTTTCCTGGATCTTCCTCTGCCTTTGATTCCTTTTGTTTGAGTGTAGAGTGCCTTGTATGGCAGGCTCCTTTAATCCATTGTACTTATGTGTCTATATCAGGTACCAGTAAGTCTTTTCCTTATAATTTTTGTCGATGATTGTATGGTTTAGTGAAGATAAGGTCATTATAAAACAGTGCAGGCAGAATACTTTCATATCATGTTATTGTGATAAGTAGGCTTTGGTAATTTATGTTCTGTAAAACAAGTTAACATGGTCCATTTATTTGCAGCCAGGATTTGATAGATTTGCAGCCAAATAGATTTCTTTTGACTTGGTTAGCACGAATATTTTTCCTGGTCCCATGAAGTCTGCATTAATGGTTGTTTGACTGTATTTCCTTTAGAACTTTGTTTAAGATTCATTTATTCATCAGATCTGACATTGCCATTTCATGATGAGTCAGTAGTTTTTTTACTCTGACATGTTTTAATCCATTAAAATTAATTGTGTTTTATTACCATTAAAATGTTGTTTTTGACTTGCACTCTTTTTTGAAAACATGAATTTAAAATCATTTTAAGCTTCAGACTTGCCATGACTGTTTCTCTGCTATTTTGTGTCCCAGTTAATTCTGTACTGTTATAGTATAATTATTTGTTAATATTAGTATTATTATTAGTAGTAGTAGTATTAGTATTTGTATGTGCAAGGCTGAAAGGGGAGAATGCTTTGACTTTGATCGGTGGCGTGCGATGGCCCAAGATTGGTTTCGGGCGAGGAAACTTCGCATTGGGGATGTGTTTAGTCATCAGGACAGAAACTCCAGAGGACTTGTTACAAAGAAGCAATTTGTCGATGGCATGTTGGCAGCCAGTTAGTAGTTTCACTGTTATATCCATGCTATATCTTGTCTTCAATTGCTGAAACTATCGGTATATTTTTTGGAATTCATTCATTCCCTGTATTCTCAAGGTTTAAAAATATCTTCAGTTTTGAACCCATAACTTCTCTTTCACATATCCTATCTGTAACTAGAACAGACCTGTACTGGGCTGAATCCACAGACCTATGATTTGAACAGCTATGCATATCATCATCATCATCATCATCATCATCATCATCATCATCATCATCATCAACTGTAATAAAGACACTGAAGAAGCTTTTTATTTATTGCTACAGCCCAGAAAGAATGGAAGTTAAAAATTACAATAGGGCTTACATGTTATTAACTACATTTAGAACATTGTCTGCAAAGAACCAATGAACATTTGGACATGCCCTATAAGTTGAATTGTTTATTCGTATGTTGACTGCAATCGGAGCGTAGAAATGGTAGACGTCTTCTGATTAATTATCTTATATGTTATCCAGAATTTCCTTCGTCTGCATCTGATCTTCGTACAATTTTTGATATTCTTGATTCCACTCGTGCTGGAGCCGTGAATTATCGAGAAATTGTCAAGACCATTCTTTCTGATTATCAGGTACTTTTTTGGTTCAATTTTTTTGGTTCAATGTGATTTAGTTTGCTCCTTATGTGTGAATTTCTTGTAGTTTTTAAAAGGTTAATGGTCTGAGAGCAGATATGATAGACTTTACATGCCTTGCAACTTTGTGATTGTCTGAAGATTGAGTTCAATTGTATTGATTAGGTATTGTTAATTTGCTGATTAACTGTTTTTGATTAACTGTTTAGCTTAACTTGATATTATTAATAATATTCATTAACTGTTTCTTATCTAAGGGTTTTTCTATGCTTTTAAATATTTTACTTTTTCGTATCATTTTGTGAAACTCTGTAACTGCAAGTGTTGGTGAAAAACTTTTTCTAGATATTTGTAAATATTCATAATAATAATTAACTGGATTATTTGTGTTATAAATGATGCTTGTGACTACATAATTGTGATAGAGCATTTCTAAAGTTTTGATTCAAAGTAAACTGCTCGCCGATGGCAGCAAGTACTTGGTGTTTTGTTGAATAAGTGATGTTTACTGCCCTATGACGATGCAGTTATTCAAATGCATTATGCCTGGATAGCAGCTTTGCCATATATCTAAGCACTTGTCTCTTAGAGGCAACAACTTTTCTCTGACATTAAACTGGATATTTTTGTCTCATGCCTCCATCAGTGAAAGTGAAAATATATTCAATTAGTGATGAATGTCATATTTTTTCTCATTTTTTTGACCTTTGCCTGCATCACATATCTGCTAAGGCTCCATACATCCCTTGCACTTTCCTCACATTATAATCGTGTGTGGATTCTGTAGTTAAAACTGGTTGAATTCATAAGATTGCCTCTATATTAATGACGTCATTGTGTTGCTTAATCTGATTTTAGTTTTGGTGTTTGTTTGCTGTCGATAGAGCATTCCATCTCGTGAAATTCCTAATCTGAACGAATCCGAGCTCATACGAGAAGAACTTCGTCAGCAGCTGTCGCGATGTCAGTGTTTCATTCCATTTGTCGTGCAGAGAATCGATGATAACAAATTCAAGGTTCATCCTCGGGAAATCTTCTCTCAATTTGTCTTTCAGCCAGCCTGGTTAAGTTCAGCCCAGGGCTAACAGCTGGCTGTTCTTATTGCTGTTAAGTGCAGTTTCACTGTAGTGTATATTTTAATGCAACATATATGTGTGGTGCTATGAGTTAGTGAAATTGTGAGTTTAGGCATGGCAGAAGAGATGAGTCATGTGGCCAGACATATAAGACGCTGAGAATGAGGATATGCAGGAATATGATTGATTAATGTGAAACCTGGTTTCTGAGCAGTGTCAATAGTGACAGTAATGATGGCAGTAATGATGTAAATGTGAATTTTATGTGACGTCTTATTGTTATTCTTTTTGAAGTTTGGTGACAGAGGCAAACTCTGTTTGGTGCGTTTTGTCAACAGTTCAATTACTGTACGAGTCGGAGGCGGTTGGATGACAATCTCAGAATTCATGGACAATTTTGATCCTTGTCGAAGTAAATTCAGTTTTAATTCTATTATTTCTGTAGTACTTATTTCCTATTTTGATACAGACAGTATGTTGTACTGTGTTGTTGCTGTCGCTTGTAAAAAAATTCTGAGATACTTACTATATTTTTCATTTATCTATATATCTTGTAAATTGAATGGAAAATTTTTAAAACTAAACTTTTATATGGTAATTGATTTTTTCCACTGCTTGACTTTGCACAATGTTATGAAGCAGCAATAGAAAATGTGACAAAAGTGAACACCAATTTTTTTAAAATACACAGTTTAATATTAATTCTGTTAGTGAGCAGTCTGCTTCTGTGTTGTTTGAATAAACATTGAATCAAGATGTCTGACTTCTGATTGACCTATTAACATTCTAATGTCAAAATTTCAGTCAGCTGTATCGTCCATTGTGTGATTGGGTGTGTTGCATGGGAATTAGTTTAGATGCTGATTTTTCAGGTTTTAAGTAGTAAAAGTAGTTAAGTCAAAACCATTAATTTCATGTTCGAGAAAGTTTTCAAACTGCATCGTATCAAAACAAATTGATATTGGCAGGGATTAAATATGTAATATTATTTGTGACTTGGGATCAGGTTTTTTGTGCTTAAGTTTTACTATGGTAGCTAAGGTTTTGCTTTGGACGACTGATTCTTTAGGTTTTATCTTCTTTTGTAATTGACAGTAAAACAACGTCCAAGCCCCAAAGCTGGGTTGATATCGCCTCCCGAAAGATCATTTTCCAGCCGAGGAGGAGGTCGCGGGTCGCCTCCAGATACCACCGGCCTTGCGTCAGTCAACAAAATTTCAAACTTAGCGACTATCAAAGGTCAAAGGCAAGACATTTGCTTTCAATTAGTATCTGACTAATAATGATCATCAGTGTCTGTACAGGACCATAGTGTCACTGGTTGACCATGGCCATCTGATATGGCCCGATGCAAAAGGGAGGCTGGAGTGGAGCCATTTTGTTGCTGGAGCTGGCCAATCCTTCTCTTTCTCTGGTGGCCTGGTTTGCATCTTCATCAGTTGTCGGGTGGACTTGTTGGAGGTTAGGGCAGTGCAGCAGCAAAGAATTTGGTTGGGACTATGGGGTTGACCATAGTCCCGGTGCGCTATGTGCCTGAAGAGTGCTAATGATGGCAAACATTTAATGGTGGAATTTGGTAAAATTGGAAGAATGCAAGATGCTTTGGACAATGTATTGTTGGTTACAAGTGACTGGGGATGTGTGATTGAGGCATTTTGGAGTATTTCCCTGCAACTACTGCCACTTGAGACTGAAGCCTGGGAATTTAGGGATATAATGCCTTTGAGTAAATAAATGTTCTTAGTGATTAAATTTAACATAATACTTTATTTATTTACAAATGCTGTTTGGTCACTGTCCATCTTTATGCTGATGACTTGCAGACATTCACAGATTTCAACCAACCTTTCACTTTAAAATGTCTCATTCATTCATTCATTCCTAGACAATTTCTATAGCGCTGTAACAAGGCTGAGGCCCACAACAAAAGCGCTTTAACATCTCAACTATAACCCAACCTAAACAGATGTTTTTAATCTCGTGATGAAATGCTCAGGAGTATATTCAGAGATCAAGATAATTACTAGTGAAGGATCTCTCTCCAAGTCTTGGATGGGGAGGAACATGAGTTTACAGTAAGCTCTCCTGTCATTACCCTGCGGTCTCTTTACAAGAGAGGCAAGGTACTCAGGACAGCACGGGTCATGCAGCGCTCTCATCAGCCAGCATCTTTTTTTAAGCGATGAGAAGTGGTCCTACATCCGAACACAATCCTCGCCGAGAGATTCAGAACAGACTGCAGCCGTTCAAGTTTGCTAACCGGGAGACCCAACAGGACACTATTGCCTCATATAAGTCCTTAACTTACCCCACTCCTCCCCACTTTTTATTCAGGATCATAAACACACCCAAGTCTTCTGATACAGTAACACTTCAGTGTCATACACTCATCCCACCTTTGTAAGCATTCCTATCAGTCACAGGGCATAAACTGTCAAATTCACTTCCAACATCAGTTCACTGATTCTCTCATTATCTTTATATTGAGCCTTAAAATTGTTTTCAATTGCCCGTCTTCCAGAACTGGACACATCAGACTGACTCATTCAATCTCGACTCTGGCAGATTACAATTTTATTTCATAATGATGCATTTTTAAAGTAATACTTTAAAAATTATTGATTTATTGATTTTTTGCTTATTTCTTGTTTTTAGCATTTCCGCTGCCAATTCTAGTTATTTTCTACTTGTGTTCTTTTAGTGTTTTAAATTTTTATTAGACAGTTTGGACGCCAAATGTTGGGAAAAAGTGTGTTTTAATGTTTCAGATGTGGAGTCTTTACAAACAACGTCTGAATTGTCTTGTAGAAATGAGAAATTCATAGCCAGTTGCAGTGGCGCTCGGCCTAAAGGACTCTCGATCAAACAAACTACGAGGCACTTAACTACCGGTACTGCTTCGTACTCATCAAAAGTTCCTCAACTGAATACTGGCCTTAGTCCAACAAACAAGCGGAAAAGTTTTCACGAAAGGAACAAGTGATATGTGCAGGGCGTGGTCAGTGTTGTTGAATAGTGTTGTGACAAACATGTACAAATGATACATCAAAAGTCGTCGTGTCATTTTTCAGCCGTGTAAAGATGAATTTTGTTCTTTCTATCTTTGTATATTTTGCGCTTTTGAGCTTCTGATGATTTTCACATTTTGGGGTGTTTCTACAATAATTTTTTAAAAACTGCGGTGTTTTTCCTGCGTTCGAAGCAGTTTATCCTTAATGTCAAAATTATTCTCGTGTTTTAAGTGCGGAATCTCGGCACAGTCACAGGTGACCGTTTTGCAATATTCATTCATAGCTTCTGTTAATTTGCAATATTCATTCACATGGCCTCTGCTAATTATAGTGATCTACTTTTGTTCTTTTAGGAGTTAATGTTTCTATTAGGCAATCTAGACACCAAATGCTATTGAAAAGCTATTCAGCGCAGTTAAATACATCGTCCCATTGAGGAATTTTTGTCCGATTCTTAAACTCGGTTACCTTATCATCCGTTCCACTGCATCAGAAGTTGTTTATGAACATCTAAGATATCGCAGAGTTGAATGTTACTGTGCCTTTTCTTTCTGATTTTGACGTAAGCAAATTTTTGTTTAAATTTTTCAGAATCACTGTTATTTATAATTTTTTTCTGTCTTCAGTTGTACTTGAAGCATGATCTCACAGGAATAGTGTAGTTGCTGTCTTAGTAATGCATTCTGAACTAGAGCTCGTGTAGGAAGGCGGAATAATAGCCTCCAAAGCAAACTGCATGTGCAAAAGCTTTTACCTTTGGCGCCACTGTTATAGATTGTGCTGTTGACACATTTTAAGTGTTGTTGACTAATTAATTATCCATGACATCAGATTGTGGTATTTATGTTCATTAGCCATTGTGTTTAGGGTTTAAGGTCCATTTATGTTTGTGCAAGCGTGGACCATATTTATTGGTCTGGTTTGTTGTATGTCTGCGTGTGCATTTGTGTATGTCATTGTCACTCTGTCTGTCTTTGTGCCTGTTATGTTGAATTAGGTACTTTTATTACCGGTAACTCAGTCTTTAATTCCAACCTTCTTCCTCACACCTGTATGACTAATCTGTAATAACTTAAAATATTATAAGCCATTTGAAACTAATGGTGCATCTTATTAATATATATATATATAATTCCTTATTTTAGAATGTTTTACATAATGTTACATGTTTACGATCATGACATGATTTTATATGCTGAGGAGGATGTTGAAAGTCAGTACAAGACTCATTCATGTCTGCTATTTTTTGTATTCAATCAGCTCAAAATCTGCATTTGAGTATTAATGTTGTAATTGATCTTGCATTGTTGAGCAATCTGCAAGAGCTGAAACTGATATATTTAGCTCATTTTAATTTTCCTTTAATTATGTTGCTCAGTGGAATATTTGCTGTGCAAATCACCTGCCTGCCGATGTATTATTGTGGCTAAGTATTATTTTTGGTGTGATTGTATTCAGTGTTTCTAACATAGGCGTTGCGAGGATATTTGGGGTAGCTGTTTTTCAGACACCTTATCAAATGCCTGTGAAATTTCTGCCTGGCTTTGAGATGTCCAAAGTCTATATTGCTGATGCATAAGAAAGGTTACTTCTGCATCATTGGGGTCACACTTTCAATTTTTTGCATTTCTCAAATTTTTCTACCTAAATAACTGGTAGATGCACCCACAACTATAGACTCAACACACTAATTGTTTAATATGTACAATGACTAGCTTTTGAAGTTTTAAGCAATGTTTAGTATTCAGATGTCCCAGTCATGACTGTGTGTAATGCACGTGAGATGCTGTATGCATAATATTGGTCTTTAGCTAGATCATGTAGTAACTAGTAAAGCAGCTGCTTATAGGCTAAATGCTTATATTTGTTCTGTGTGATTTCTGTTGTTGTTCCTGCTACAATAGTGGTTCTCAAACTTTTTAGTGTCTGGGGACCAAACTTTCATACTCCATATTTTCAGACCCTTTTATTAAATTTAACAAATTTGCAAAAAATTTTATATTTTGTGGAGATTCTTTATGTACCCTTGCATGGTGCTACTTTGTGGACCTAAAGTTATCAGAATACTAGAGTTTGATAACCACTGTGTTGCAGTGTTTCATCTATAGTGATTAGATTGAACTCATCTAAGTCATTTTCGCAATGCCTTTTTGTGGTTTGTAAACTGTGAATCATTAAACTCTTATGGGAAAAAGTTGCACCATATTTGACGACTTTTTATTGTTTGAATTAGGCAATGAACGTGAATTTGAAAATTGACACTTCAACTGAAGGTTCATTGAATGGACCAGTCAAAATTCACAAGTATATGAGTAGGCCTACTGTATCAGTGTCCTATTCATGAACTTAGTGGGTATGATTAGACAAGGTGCTAACAGCAAAATCAACAGCAATGACTCGTGCACAATCTAAATTTGTCCCATTCTGTGTGGTTGAAATTTTGGTATTTCTTTGACAGGAAATACTTTTTTAACATATAACGGTACTGTTAAATATATACAGTATAATGTAGCCTTTTTGTTTTGCTATGTAATGCCATAAAGTGACACGTCTGCATCTAATTTAAAACTTCTATGGCACCACTTTATAATGCATAGGAGCATCAACCGATGGCAAACCAAATCCAAATCATTAAAGATCCAGGTCAAATGGTGTCCGGCCAGGCAAACGGGTGACTGTCTATGGTGGATAAGCCAGGTCAAAAAGATGGGTTTAATAATCTTTTTCTAAAAATCTGTAATGAATTTGCAATGCACACATGCTGAGGCAATGAGTTCTAGAGTTTGGGGCGGCCACCGAGAAAACACGAGAACCAAGAACTGTCCGAGTATGTGAGAGGGAGACAACTATTGCAGATAAGGATCTGGTCGAGTATTTGTTTGTTTGCACAGAAAATTTAGAAAGAAGGTAACTAGGTTCCTTGTAATAAAGCGTTTTGTATACCTGAAGACAAATTTTAAAGTCTATCCTTTCTTTAATTGGAAGCCAATGAAGACCCTTACAAACTGGGGTTATATGCTCACGTTTTGGGGTTTTTTGAAACCACCCGACCCAGTGAATTTTGAACTCGGAGTTTAGCCAAGTTACATGCCAGGAGATGAACAAGTGAAAAAATGAAGTTGATATTTTGCCTATTTTGAAAAGCCCCGAGGATTGCTTTTACATTGCTGCATGCTGTAATGTATAAATAGTTGGTAAGAAATAAGAGATGAGTAAATGTACTGAGTTCTTTTTAAGGGTCCAGATCAAGATTGAATGCATTTTCCAGCTCATTTACATTTCATGCAGCACCTCGATAGTTTACAGGGCATTTGCCAAATCTAATGCAGATCATATTAGTAAAATCCACTGTGCCATTGGACAAGAGAATGCCTGAGACATGACTTATATTGCCAATTACAGTGTACTCTACTTGAACCATGGGTTGACATAAAAACCAAGCCACCAAAGCATCAATATACTATGTACATAGAAATAAACCTGTAAACCCTTGCCTGAAATTTGATTAGTTATGTCCTTTAAAAGTTTAATTTGGTGTCATGAAATTAGTTCTAATTTCATGACAATTTCAATCATAATGAATTTTATCATATACACGCCATTTTCTTTAATATGTCCGATCAACAAATGTGAGTTTCTATGCAGTTAAGTATAAGTAAAAATGTGGCTAGAAATATTCAATTTTTATACTGAAATTACAATTAACTGCCTTGGAATGCTACATTGGAAGCAGTGTGTATAATGAAAATTTGCTGTTGGTGTTTAGCTGTAGCTGCATACAGATAATTGATAACATTTGAAGGCAATGACCAGCTACCCTTGATTGTGTAGGGCAATGAAAACAATTACAGCTTTTACTAATCTGGCATTCATGTTGCATGAACAGCAGCAGCAGATACTGGAAATAGTGAAAGCCAATATTCCACTGAATAATTTATTAGACTTTTCATGCACACACACCTGTGCCTCTTGAGAAAATAATGCCGACCGCAGAGCAGTCTGGTAAAGCTACTGGGCTGAAAGAAAATTACAAAAGCCTGCCACTGTGGTACACATCACCTTGAGTGTTGATGTGAAATTGATTAGCTTTTTTGATTTGATATCAAGCAACAGCTTGAGTTCCTGTATTATTGAGATTTGTCTAAACAATTGTTAGTAATTTAAAGAACAATCCTTTAAAGCCAATTTACAATTTTACACTATTCCATTCAGTTCTAATCCATAAAAGTTGTAGATAAGTATTTATAAAACATTAGCTTGAAATAACATTCCACTTTCCATAACAATGTCTAGTTCAAGACACTGTCTTCAATTGCCTGAACATTTTTTACAAACAAATTTACAGATACAAGGTTTCGCTGGATTTTCTTTGTCACATATGAAGCACATTACAACTTTCCTAACCTAACTGCCTTTGAAGGCACTTTCTGATATCGGTGACAAAGACAATGTTATGCTCAAATGCAAATTACATCTGTTCTAAAGGCTACTGAAAAGCAATGGCACAAAGGAGACTAAACTGAAATGGTGCAATATAACTGAGACATAGTGTAAACAACTCTAGAGTTTCTCATAACACTTAAACTAGGTAAATGTTGGTCTTTGAAGAAGCTTAGCAAAACCAACTATACAATACAGTTAGTTCATCAACTGCTCACAAACCCAGTGCTGCTAGTATGGTCATTTCTTTTCCTTTTTGCCCTTTCCACCTTTCTTTCCCTTCGCTTCACCTTCGGCAGCTTTGGGCTTGTCAGTGGCAGCTTTGTCGCTTCCCTCTTTCTTTTCAGCTTTCTTTGCGTCTTTCTTTGGTGGCATTTTGACTGGAATAAATTCCAAATGCAAAAAGCAAAACTTAACAGTAATAATAGTGCGAAATCGTCTAATTATTCGAAAACAATGCTCAAGAGACGAAAGACAGTGTGCCTAGAAAAGAAACGGCAGTTTTCGACAGAGAATCGAAGTGTGAAAATTCGAGGCAGAAATTTTCTGAGATTTGTTGATATAGGGCCTACGTTGAACTGGAAAAACCAGACCGTTGTTTACTTCGAATGCTTTGCATGAGAAGCGTCTCAGGCACTGCGTTGTCTCCTCCTGTCCCCCCCCCTCCCCTCTCTCTCCTCCTAACAAGAAGTTATTTTAAATCACCTCAAAATGACCTGCAAATTCTTCTTTACATACGCCGTTTAAGATCGCCGAGTCTACTTACCCGATCGAAGAACCGAAACGCTTAAAACGAAGATACAAGTTCAACACCAACAATTTTCTCTCATTCGCTTGAAATCTCGATTCTCGACCCACGACAGACCTAAAAGCCGTGCAGATAGTCAGAAAGACGGCCTTATCCTGTTCGACCAATCAGAGCAATGCTCCGCCCATTGTCTAGAAGCAGAGCAACGGGGAGTCTATTCTTGGCGCATATCCACGAAACGCACCGAACAAACAGCACGTCGTACAAGAATATTCTATAGAAAAGTTCTCAAAGCCAAAAGATAAATAATTATTGCTGTGTACTTCTATAGCACCCTTACAATACCCAAGGATTTCAATCAATGGTACTTCAAATCCATCCACAAAAGACCAGGTCATTCCAGAGATCAGTCAGTCTATAGCAAAATAGGGACTAAGGATTTCTAACGCAGTCGCTTGCAACCAGTCAACCATAAACTTCAAGCATGTGCCCAAGAATACATTCATATTATATTGCAAGCATTCAACCATCCAAACTAGCATCACATTCGGAAGCAGTTGCTTATGTACATTGCTTTGGTTTGTGAAATATACAGTACACTGTACTGTGTTCCACATGACAAATAAATATGAACCTCTATGCATAGGCCTATCAATCAGTCAATCAATGAATAAATCAATAAATTTCCATGGTGCCACGAACATATTGCCTAGGGCATCCGCCAATGGCACACCAAATCCATTCTGAATTAGAACCAGGTCAAGCCAGATCAGTAGGGGAGCAATCTAAGGGGTAGAAGGCAAAGCCAAGCAGGTACATTTTAAGACTGTATCTAAAAGACATAGAATTTATTGCACTTCCGTTCAACAGTACAACAGGTCTGACTGTATATATATATATATATACACACACACACATCATTGATGGGCACACAATTTTTATCCGAGGGCCACAAAAGTGTCTGCGATGAAAACCGAGGGCCGCAAACATTTTTTGGCATTTATAATTACATTTTTAAATAGTCTCCAAAACGACTTTAACATAGTGTATTATATACTGTGCAGTGTAAGTAATTATTAATAAGCCAAGACTGTCAAGTCGAAGAAAAGTTAGTAAACAAGCTATTAAAAGCATTATTTCTATTTATTGATAAGTGTCCAAGTGTAAATCCAATTTGAATGCCGAATTTTCCATTAAGGCGTTATCAAATGTTTCATATGTTTTAGAGGGCCGCACATTAATGTAGTACCTCTCGATGTCGGTGGCCGCACAAAAGGGCTTCGAGGGCCGCATGTGGCCCGCGGTCGCACTTTGCCCATCCCTGATATATATATATATATACATATATATATTATATATATACATATAGCATAATTTTACAAGTTGGCCCTGTCAATTTTGTTGAGCCTTCAGAAAATTATTATAAAAATCAGAGTACAGGGGATGCCTACTTTTCAAATCAGCAGAAGATACATGTAATAAATTATGTGACTGTTCATTAGAATAAATATTTCTAAAAACACAAACAATCCATTTCAAATGCTTATTACTGACTGCATTGTCTCTGGTGATACAAACATAAGATCCTTTAAAATAGTTGTTTTTCCCTGATTTTCATTTCATGAACGGCATCAAAGTCGGTGTTCCCTCAACGTATTTCTGATAGGCTGGATCTGACCCCCACCGCTTCTTTGCAAGTGCATCGAGCATTGGTCCACTGACTTTCACGAGCAAGATTGTTGTAAAGATTGGCGAGATCACCGACAGATATTCATAATTACGCATCACTGTCGAGGCGGATACGTAAAGCCCGGATGACATGAGCACTTCTCCGAGGTAATTGGGATGTCTGCTGTAATACCACAAACCAGTGGAAATGAATTTACCCTGAAAGAGAAAACCAGTAAACAGGTTTCTTAGCACTTTTGGACTTCTGTTGAAATACAATTAGGCTTTTTTAAAATAATCCTTTCTGTAATTAAATCTGAAACATTTGACATTAAAAATAGCTTTTTTTATGCTCCAGAGAATAAAATTTTGACCAAATGTGTTTATTGCTCAATAATGTGTTAAAGAAGTACATTTCTAATGCAGTTATTGACCAAGTTATATATAAACTATAGGTCAAGATAGGATTGTTGACCTTTGGGAACTGAGGAGTCAAAGTCAAACACATTTATTTAATATACAAACTGACGTGGCAGTGAGAGGTGAAATATTGCTATTAATAAGCACAAATAAGATCAATAAGTGACAGAATCTCTTAGAAATTGTTGGTTTTAACATGGAATAAGATTCACAAACATACAAGGCCTCAATAATTACAGCCATATTAGATAAGCATTATATAAAGAGAAAACTAAGTAAATTAATGGATGTATCACTTGCAACATTAACATGATACTAGTAACAAGAATAAAGATATGTTTACACTTGGGAAATAAAATAAGTCTGGGACAGATCTTAACAATCAAAACTGTAAAAAGAATGAGAAATGAATGGGCACTGGATAAGGTTGTTTCAGAAATAAAAAAATACAGGGATACAGAAAATACATGGTGACAGAAATACTGGAGACAATAATAAAACTGAAGATACATGCATCATGAAGCTTGAAGATTGTACCAAGAAAGAAATTATGCCAGAAATAAGGTCAGAAGGTAAGAGCCAGACAGTGGATGACTTGGTAAAAAACTTTAAAGCATGTACAAGACTAACAGAATCAGTAATTAGAAATGGCGAACAAGCGATAAATGGAGAAAAGTGGCCAGATTTCAGAATAATAAATGATTAGAACAAGATTAAAATTAAAAGCAAGATTAGAACAAGATTAGAGTTAGCGCACTGAACACTGTTTCTTAAATAACACTTTATTTATCATCATCATCGTCATCATCATCATCATCATCATCATCATCATCATCATCGTCATCATTAGTGTGGAGCAAAGGTGGGTGAACAACTTGCCCATGGTAGCTACACAGATTTGAACTTGCTACTCTTCAGCTAAGTGGCAAGAATTCTGCTGTTACACCACCTCATCCCCTGTAAATTATGGAAAATAAAGCCTCAAGACATGAGAAATGTGCTCACGGTGTTGATAGGATCATTTCTGAACCGTGCTTTCTGCCAGTCAGCAACCGTTTCAAGCGTAAATCCAATTGTCCAAAGCATCCATCCGAAATAGTCCCTCGGTGACAATGGGATATCCTTCGTGTTGCTGTTGAGAATCAGTGTTGGAAGAAGACTAAGATAAATCCAAACGCCTATTACATTCAAACGGATTCTTGTTAGAACTTTTTTAAACACTCAAAAATTCAAAATCATTAAACAGTTTTGTTTTACTGTTCACCTGCTTCCATCCATTGTTAACTGCAAATGAACAAATTGCTTTCCACTTAACCTTGAATTGTCCAGAAGAACAAGAATTTCATTGGTTTTTCTCGAACACCGTTAAAGCGCCGGTCGTGGCCCTCCTTCATAATTCTTGTGAATAAATAAAGTCCCAGCCTATAACACAGATCGGATGACCATTTCAAGTTATTTCTTTTACTTGGGCTAATCTAAAGCAACTTAGTGATATTTCAAAAGCTCTAAAAACTTTACAGTTGTACAGATCTTTCAGATAAAATCATATAAGCTGTTTCAGGAAAATTGCTTCCACTTTTTATTATTATTAATAGCCAGGGGCGGCGCTAGGGGGTTGGGTCCGCGAGTCCAGCAGCCTCAGGCAGGGGCACCCAAGCAAATCGTGCAAATCCGCAGATAAATTTTGATTTGCGGGGGAAGGGTAGTCTGAGCCTGGTTGTGGTTGTGTAGATTGCATTAGACCCACCCAGCTAACAAAACCCAGCACCGCCCCTGTTAATAGCTAGATGATTTCTATAGCCTCTATAGCGCAATAAGCATGGCAAAAATGGCCAAAGACAAAAGCGCTTTACAATACTACGTATACCTGATGGTGAATAGGTGAGTCTTAAGATTACGTAGAAAAATTCTGAGAGTCAGAGTTTGTGACATAGTCCAGTAGTGAGTTCCACAGTTCTGGATTGCCCCGTGTAACCGACCTGTCCCCAAACTTAGCCATTTTAGACTCAACTGCCAGATCTTAGCAGCCGACATCGTTCCAGCGTCGTGGTCTGCTGTGGGAGGGAGGCGATGTAGTCCGGACAAGTAGGGTCGCGTAAGCGCTCGGTAAGTTAGCAGACATCGCTTATAGACGATCCGCTCCCGTATTGGTACTTTTATGATAGAATACCTGAATGCCCATGTCATAACCATTCCAGTCTGAATGATCTGTCTCTGATAGTTCACGGTTGACCATTGTCTGCTCATGTAAGCCAGCAACAAAATGGTACTTGACCCTAATAATAAACAAATAAATCATCCATGTCAAGCAGGCAGCCTGTTCAACATATGCAGACTAACGTCTGATGTTAATACTACTTTGCCTCATAGAAAACGAGTCAACAAGAAAAAACTTCACAGAAATACAAATTCAAAAACCAAATGCACCTTGCTCAAGTTGAAAGCTTGAGATGAATATGGTAGAGCAAAAAAATATAGTAAAGACTAACTTCTTGCCCAAGTCCAATTCACAACATAGCCAATATGCAAAACAGCCTTTGTTATGCTTTTGTTATGAACATGGAGAAATGTATAGGCAGAAGTGAAACTTATTTTCCACTGGGCTTAAAAAGCCATCAGAAAAATTAAACAGGTTTTCCAGATCCTAGATAGTTTACAAAATATTTTTGAAAACAAATGATCAATACCAGTAGTTGTCGGCTATTGCAGGACAGTGGAAAATTCGGATGACAGTGTGTGAGAACAAAATATGAGAAAGTAATTGCTGAAGCATGTCTTTTATTGTTCCAAATACACAGGCCTACCTGCTAAATCATAAAATTTTTCAGTTTTCAGGATGGCTGCTTTTTTTTTTTTTTTTTTTTTTTTTTTTTTGCTCGTCAGGTAAAAAGGACAACAAAAAGGCTCCACTGCCCCGGGCCCCCAAAAAGTCGGACGCCAAAATCAGCAACAGTTTTCAGGATGGCTGCCACAACAAAAAGGCTCCACTGAACGGAAAAATCAGCAACAAGGCTTTTGAGCAGAATTGTAGAAATTAACGACATTGCACTCTGCAAAAATCATAACAGATTCTTTTCTGTGAATGTTACCACTCAGCACTGTACAATATGAACTGTTCTTCAAGATATAAAACATGTAATGTACAGTTGTACACTGTATACTATACAAATATTATTACACAGATCAAATCAATACAGATTAAGAATTTTGTCACATTCTTTGTATGTATACCAAGCACATTTCTATCTATGCATATCTATCCTGACTGCCCTGCTTGGTCCAACACTCTGCATTTGCCTATAGTAGGGTTGTCAAAAATATTTTGAGGGAATGCAGGTGATTTTGTGAAACAATGCAGGTCAAACAGATTGAATAAATAAATGAATTTTCCTAGATAGGTCTAGACATAGAATCAAAGATAAGTGTATACATGTACATATATAATATCTGAATAGTTCAGTGGTTCTCAAACTGGGGTCTGCGGTCCCATAGGGGACCACCAAGTGGCTTCAGGGGGGACCGTAAAGGGATTACCTTCTCAAGATATCTCACCAACACCTCAGAACAAAAAACACAGGGATGGCTCTAAGAGTGCTGATTCCATATGAATTCAGAATTGATGACTAAGATTTGCAATTTTCTGATTAAATAATTGATTGACAAAACAAGTAGCCTATGTGTTAATTACAGTTAATTTTAAATTATAATGCATTCCTCTGGAACGGTCTCTCTGACTATGTCATCACAAAAATGTCTGAGGGACCACCACACAATAAATCCTAAAAAGTTTGAGAACCACTGGAATATTTTTATCATATAGTGCTTTAAAGGATCATAGTCACATTAGATCAACTATATTATATCCTGAAGGCTGAGCTGAAGCAATATTGGATCGCATGAAATTAGTTACTGTAGTTAGTTAATTGAAATCAGTTAAGTCAACATACCGGTATACATTTTTCTGTTCTTCATGAACTAATTATGTATACTCAGAACTAATTGTCCTTAAGCTGCATACTCCAAGACTGAAGCTGTTTCTCTTCAGTTTGATCAGACATTAGGCGTTGGTTGTTGCTCTGGTACTGACATGGAGTTTGAAGTCAGATTGAAACGGTTAATCTTCATTTCAGTTCAGTACCCGCTTCTTGTTGATCTTTGGCTGTCAGTGCCAGAATCATGTTCAAGTTATCAACTTTGTTCGCACGGGATGGGTCGAATTATCTTGCATCTGTGCAGGATGCTTATGGACAACGCGCCTTGTCATATTCAATTGCTGGCTAGATATTTTCAGGAATCGACTGAAGTCTTGGCTTTTTAAGACTAGCTACTTAGTTTAATTTTGTTAAAGTGTTCGCGCAGTCTTTTAGACAAGTTACCACTATAATCTTGACGTTCTCTTACTTACTTACTTACTTACTTACTTACTTGTTCCACAGGCATCTGTGCAGGATGTGAGACAGTATATTCAATTGCTGGAAAGTCCAAAAAGCGGATTCCATCAGGGAATTCCATCTCTTCCACTATGATTGCAATGCATTTGAACCATTAGGCTGCCATGAGAGTGCAACATGTCCAAGGTTAGTTTAAAAACACCCCAGCCAGGGTTGAAAATCTACGGAACCATTACATGAAACAAATTTCCTTTCATTCTTTTCACCATTTTTACAATGCAATTAAACCAACAAACTAATTGGCCGTTCTACATGTTCTTTTCGTAATAATAATGTGATTTTAAGTGGTTTAGGAGGCTAAGTAAGCCTGTGTGAAAACCACTGTAGTAACTCTCTGCATTCAATAGCCTAGTTTTCTGAGATAGCCTTTGAATTTGTTTACTGTTTCAACTGTCACTCCCACCTCTTCCAAACTGTTCCATTTGTCCACAACCCATGCACTAAATTTTTTTCTTGGGCCCACCCTCTTTCAGTGTTCTGTTAGTTACCAACAGCAAGCAAGTCAAATGTAAGATTTCTCACTATGGTTTCAAATCTATGACTCTATGAGTGAAAATGATCCGGCCTACCCAATTTGATCTTTGCCTGCTGGAAATTTAAAACAAAATTTTAAAATGACTTTTGTTAAAATGCATTCCTTTGGAATGGTCTCACTGACTATGTCACTAACTTAAGCACTAGTACCCAGTTTCCAAGAACCTTAAGACGTATTTGTTTAGAACATCGTACGATTGTTAGGTGTGAATATGCTCTTGAGCGCTCTCGACTTAGGCTTTGCCTTGGGCATAGCGCTATATAAATTGTCAAAGATGAAGATGATGATTATGATGATAATGATAATAATAATAATTATTATTATGCATTGTTGAAACTGGGATGCCAAAATAAGATTACATCAATGTAATTAGCTAATCATCGACCAAGCCGAATGCCTCTGTCCAGTGTCAGCACTGCACTATATCCTATATCCCCTGTCAACCGGGGATATAGTAGGTCTTGTGTCAACCCGGACCCAAGCCTGAGAATAGGAAACCCATGATATTTATATCCCGGGCATTCACATTGTCCACCAGCGCCGTTTACAACAGTAATGCTATGCAGGAGGGCGCATGTAGGATGATTTTTTTATAGCACACAGCCGCATTATATAACAGTCTAGACTCTAGACGAACGCATTTTGGGTGTCTTCACCGATATAAATTTAATTTCGAACCGATTATTTTGAAGTTTATCTTGAGGACATCGTCTCAAAACATCCAAATACTACGACCGCCACACGAATCAAGCATTTGCACTCGGTCAAGACTCACGACCACTCAACTGTCATGTTTCAGCACGAAACGTCAGTTATCAAGATTCAAGAACGACATTATTCAAACAGAAACTAAACCACAACAAGTTAACAACCCGTGCCATAGACTGTAATATCAATGTAAAATAATAAATCTATGCCATGGCTCAACTCAGGCTGTTTTGTAGCGCAGTATTTTAGATGTAATTGGCAATTAATTTGTGAATTGCATAGGAATGAGACCGGCAGTCTTCGTCTGATTGTTGGGAATTGGAATAACCTAGATGAATCTTATTTTCCTATTTATTAACTAATTATGAATTTTTTCAATGATTGATTGCTTTCAAGAAATTGGGGGGGGGAGACAGTCAACCGCCGCTGCTCAGAGGTGGCTCCAGTGAGACCCGTGCCCACATATTTTAGTGCACGCATTTTGGATGTGCTGGTTTATGAAAATTGTTGGTCACCCATGCTTAGAAGTTGTCACTCCACTTGCCTTGCTAAATGCATCTCATAACAGCAATTGCGTAAAATTTCTATACTGGTCGCATTCAAGCTAATAAACAGTCTGTTTATTCACAATCCAATACCAAAGATTTGACTTAGGTCTTATGTGATTAGGATTTGGGGAGCCATCTGCCATGTTCATGAATTAATAGTGCTATAAAAGCTATTTAGATTTCAGTCATTATTAGTGACCAATGTCAGGGTTATATGGAAACAGTTGGAAAGCATTTCACCAGCACTAAAGCCTGCCTATATCATCATCATATTTCATCATCTTTGCTTTCTGCCAGCTCATCAGCGGCAATAGCTAGACACAAAATGCTTCCAAGAAGTTCTATCTCCTGTCAATCATTTTCCTTCTAATATTGTAATTCCTTTCATGTTGATGTCTTCTCTATATATCTATTAATTTTTAAAATACAAATTGTCCAAACAGTGCTGCAATAAAATGCATCATTATCGAATCAATATGAATTCTTTTCAACCACAGGCAACTATCATAACAGCAACAGAAACGTCATGGCTAAAGAAACATGTGCTAATACAACTAGACAGAATGAATGAAATAATTACTGTATTATCAACAGCTTCAGTTATGTTTATGAACTTATGACTATCTATGAAATGAATAATGTTTGATAAACCAGAGATATAGGCCTATAAATTAAGAAATCATTTAATTCAGTATTAGAAGGAAAATTCAAATCATACAATGGAAAACAATTAAATTCATAATGCAACAACTAGGATGTATTACAAAATGGTAACAAAGAATTATGGAATGGAGAAGCAGGAGAAACAAAAACCCTGATCACAAGTGCATTTACTATCATAATGAAAAATGTACAGTGTTCTCAGTATTACACACAAATATTCTTCAAAACATAGTGGTTCTCACACAGGACAGACCCCTGAACCACTTTAAACCTTGTTATTATTATTATTATTATTATTATTATTATTATTATTATTATAAATGAAAAAGCACTATGCACAAACCATGCTTTAGCCAGAAGAGTAACTATATTACACAAGTGGTCAAGTTATATTGTTCAGAAAAAATCCCATGTCAAAATAAATGCAAATACAACGAGGAATCTTAGAAATGGAAATCATAATACACAAAGTAACTAACTATATACAAGCAAAAATAAAGAAATATAAAAATACAATATGATCAATATCCTTACTGATGTCATTAAATAGAATTATAAACAAATTATACATATATATGTATAATTGTATATACAATTTTATACATACATACAGAACCTTAAAATATAGTTTGTACATAAGCCTCAGATCATTTACAAAGCGGTTAGTAATCAAATGATTCAGATCAATTTGAAATTGACTAATATTTCTGTATATCCCTGCTGACAGTTTCATCTCCAGAGAAAACCAGATTATCATAACCACATTCTGCCGCAGAAGTCTTCACGGCAACTGGAGGCTCTTGTTCAACGGTCACCTGAAATTGATCCGTGCGTCGTATTTCTGCTTCTTTTTCTCTCATTTCTCTTTCCTGTTCTTCTCGTTCCTAGAAGAAAATATCTAAGATTCAGGATTTTTCTCAAAGTCTGTTGTATTCTTGTATGTTGTTGAGTTCCGGTGGCGCCGTTTCCGGCAGCCAAGCATGCTCCTGTGCATGCCTCGGAAAAGTGTCGTTCTGGGCGGTTCGACAATATTTTGCGCTCGTTTTAGCGCAAAATGTGCGAGTAGTGACCTTCCCGTCATTTCGGGAATTTGGATTGGGACGGTTTTAGTCGCTGATTTTCGCCTGTCTGGTGCGATTTTTCTATCAACGCGGCCTGGCAGAACTGCAGACTAGATACCCGTGCGGGAATGCTGCGACATCCGTTCTAATCGCAACCTGGAATTCCATCCAAAGTCGGATTCACCCAGATCGACGACGGTTTACTCACGGAGTATCTAAGACAGTTCTTACAATTCGGAATTTACAACATCTCATCCCGTGTTTTTGGATTTTGCCTCCATACGGTTCTATACAGCGGAAGGCTCCTTTCTCTGTACCGTGGGCGTTTGGCGGATTTATTCGTTTCCATCATCAGGCTGACTATACGCTGTCTCTGTTATCCAACGTTTGCCATCGGCATGCCAAAGTATGTCAAAGCGCCTTTGACTTCGACCTTCGTTGTGCGTACGGCGCTATAGAAGTCGTCAAGAAGATAAAATTCTGTGATTTATTACCTCAAATTTGAGCACGTAAGACAAAACATTCAGCTGCATAAATATAAGTATGTGCAAGTCTTGATAGCTTGATAGAGCAGCTGTGACTTAATGGCTTCAAGTAGAATTACATGCCAAAACTGGTTCAGATCCCTGGTCCTAATTTGGAGATAGTCATATTCAGTGCATGTCTTGCATAAGATGCAGAGTGATTTCAAGCAATATAAAAATTCAAACAATGGTCAGATTAAGAAGGAATCACGAAAATAAATACCAAATAATTAAACAATCCTTATATCATCAAGCAACTTAACCCTTTCACCGCTGCAATCCGTATAACCAATATATTATGATGCCGAAATATCGGCCTTATGGGGCCAAAGGGTTAAACTAATATAAAGATAAGTTGACACTGGGCAAAATAAAAAATATATTAAAAATACATAAACAACTGTAAAAGTTCTGTTATTTACCTCCATTTGACGTCTTTGAATTTCATCCAATACATATTCGTATTTTGGAGAAGTCACCCCAAAGAACCATGCCAACTTCTCCCCACAAAAGTCAGCCGCTAAAAATTTACATTATTATCAAGTATGGAAAATGTCAGCAGTTATTTTAGTAATATATGTAATACAGTATAAAAGTTTTGGTGCTCTTGCATGGAGGTTAGTTTACATAAGCCAACAAAACTGTATAAATACAAAACACAAGTAGTCACTATTGCTTGAATCTGTGTCACTTTGTTCATAAACATCCTCAAAAATAAATCTTAATTCTGACCAAATAACGAGAAATGGAAGCCACAAAGAAGACATCAAGCACTAAATAGCAAAAGGACAACAGACAATGAAATGCATCTGGAACTCTAAAGAAATTAAAATAAACAACAAAATCCAAAACTACAACACCATTGACATTCCACATAAACTATATATGGATCTGAAACCTGGGTTACAAAAGGAGAAAATAAAAAAGGCTACTCGTTGCAGAAATGAGCTGCCCCAAGAGAAATTCTTGAAGTTAATAGACTTCAAAAACTCAGAAATGAAGACATATGGCAGCAGATTGGACTAAAGAATACCATCTTGGACAAAATCATAAAAAAGAGGCTAGCGTGGTATGGACAAGTAAACAGGATGGAAGACTCAAGACTTCCCAAAAAACACCACTCTACACAAACAAGAAAGGTAAAAAAAGAAGAGGCAGACCCATAAAAAATGGGTAGACAATATCAAAGAAGAGCTGAAAGAAAAAGAACTGAACATTACAGAAAGGAAAACTAACACCATACAAAAAGGCCTGGAAATGTTTTCTGGCTAGCTATTGCCACTAATCAGTTGGCAGATAGCAATAATGATGATAATGATGAACAAATTGTATGAAATTAGGCAGAACAAGGAACCCGATAATGTCGTCTTATATCATAGAGCCAATATACATCAGCGAGTTTCTATTGTGAAAACCAATACATAAGTTTAAGGTTGTTGTAAATACCAATTACATATGTGGCTAACCCTGTAACCAATCCTTCATCATACATAATAACAACAAATTGACTACTGCCGTATGCAATATATACACTATTGTACCCTGGCAGAAATGTTTGATGTTTTGTCTCTTCTTCCAATGTCATATTTAGAATATAACTTGACTCTTTTGTAGCTCTATTCAAACTAAAACATTATTCACAAATTAAATAATTTGGTCACCTATTCACTCCCAATATTATTTCTGCATTAAAACCAGGCTGTCCCAATTATTGTTAAATACCTGAAAGGGTGTTGCCAGCTGCAGAGCCCAAATAATGCAACATCCACTTTGACCAAGGCAAGGTTGACTGAAATAATCAAAGCAGCTCAAGTATTCATTAAGAAATTAAACATAAAACATAAATACCGGTATATGCATTTATACACATAGTATCCAAAATGTTATAAATGTAAAATAGTAAGCATAACATCAAAAATCATACATAAGCAACAACATTAACAAAAACCAGGCCCTATAAAATAGCAGAGTGTATAACTGCTGTAACTGTGGCTCAAAACTTAATTACTGAAAGGTCTGTATAATCATTTAAAACTAAGGTTGTTAAAACTAGAGAGCGACATGGGGCAGAAATTTATCCCCATAACCACCCCGAAATCATTTTGGTTTCCCCATTCACACATTATTTGTCACCGTCCCCACCTCATTACTGCAGCCACTGGCCAACTTTGTACCCATTACCGCACCGTTACCGTTTGTTCCAGAAACGGTCACCTAACTTTTGTCCTTTGTTCACTCCAGGGGTGTAGCGACAGGGGTATATTCGGTATATATATATACCCAAAAATCAGTCTACCTAAAGCTTTTTATGTGATTAGTATGTGGTTATTTGCGGTTTAAATGGTTTATGTGGCTTATAGCTAAGATTTATACCCCCCGCCCAATATTTATATCCACCAAATCAAATTCCTGGCTGTGCCCCTGGTTCACTAGTGCTGCATAAAGTCTATGTGTCAGTGACTGAACTTTGCTGAAAGAAGTTTTTCGATTTCACAACGCTCCATATTTGTTTTATCCTAACAAGTAGGCCTTCTTTATTTTTACTTTTAAACGCACGTTCCATGTGGCACACCATAAGACAAAGGACTTCTACTGAACTATAATATTATAATTCTATGCTACCCACTTCCAATGGCCAGTGTTAGCTGGCACCATAGATTTCAATCGAGGCGTAAGTGTTATGACTCTCGCAAAATGAAAACAGAAGTTCGGACAATGATAAACCCAAGAATACCCAAGATGTTGCAAAAGCAAATTCTTTTTAATAGAACAACACCATTACAATGGTAACACCGCGGATTTTCGTACCATTACCGTGGTAATACCATGACTGTGTAACCATTACTGTGGTAAAATGGTATACCGGTATATTTAATATTTGTCACCATTACCGCGGTAATTACTGTGGTTACCGCGGATTTACCAAGGTAACGGTTACCTAACCAGTCGTTAGCGGCAGCCTGGTGTCTTTCCCAGGACAAACCTTGAAGTAGGTCTACAACTCTAATAACTCTACACTCCCCAGCATCTTGTGCTGCCTACATCAAAGTTCTTTTATGTTGCCGGCGCTCGAGTTAGCATCATTTATAGGTCAAATTGGAATTACAGTTTACCAGTCAAGATTAAAAGGAACGGTCCTTGCTCTTAGGACCGGTTAATCGCTAACAACCTTATTTTAAACAGTGAAAATTGTCAATAAAACTGTATAAAATATACAGTGCTTATATAACAAAGCACTAGTCAACAGCTAGTGGACAAATTTATGCCTGAGACAATACATAAATCTTAGTTTTCTAGGATTTAACCCAAGTTGACAGTTCATCCCATCAAAACACTACAGAAAATCTTACGTCTTTCCAAACAACTCCTGATTTGGAGCATTAAAAATATTACAAACATGGCATAACATCACATAATAAGTTATTAGAATGAATTCAATTATAGTTGACCATTAATGTGATGCCTTACTGAAGGATATTTTGAATAGAACAGTGAAGTCAAAACTACACTGAATCCATATAAATCCTGACATATTATGAAAGTATTACTGGGTCTATCGCAGGCTTTTTGGACTTCTCCGTTTTTCTTTTCTCCTCTTCCTCCTCTTCATCGGTTGAGTATTCCTCGAGAATTCCATCGCTGAAGTGAAGGATTCGGCGAGGCACTCGCTTTTTTCCAAGCTCAACGACTGAAGCCTGCTGCTCACTGGACACCTTAGAACAAAATTCAAGTGACAACTATCAAAACAGGCACTTCTTTGCTTATGTCAAACACCAAATAGCAGATAATATTTATTAAATGCCTAAACATACTACCGGTAATATATTTGTTATTTTTTTCTTTTATACAACATATGTGTTGATTCACTTTGTGTAAAACTATTTGCCTGCATCACTATTATGAAAACTTTAACATGCATCAATACTTTAAAGAACTGATGTCAGGTTCGAGAAAATATCAATTTTATGTTAACCCCTTTACCGTTTAACATATGATAGATTTGGGTTACATTATCGATGCTTAACTGTTTACCCTTTGTGGAACTCGTGTAGTACCGGTACTTCCCAAGCTGACTGTGAATCGTTACACCCGAGTCTGGCTCGTTATTGTATATATATATATATATATATATATATATATATATATATATATATATATATATAAGTTAAGTATAAATTTATTTGCCAGGTAACAATTATTTTTTTCAAATATTTCTGCTGCTAGCTCTAGAAAATCAATACTTTTAGACCTGATACCTTGGACTTTGCCTATAATGGCAGTTCCTTGGTGACCAGAGATTCGTTGCTATGGGGCAAAATTGGTCTAGAAAGTGGGAATAAGTTGCAGTGGCGGCTCCACCGGGGAGCCAGAGGTGCCCGTGCCCCCTATTGAGTGCCTGCCCCCCCCAGTGGGCCCCTGTTGGGACCCTATACTTAATGCTACATACATTAAACAACAAACGGTTGGCCCCCATGATTAGAAGTTGCCACCCAACGGCCCTCCACTTGCCAAATCCTAGAGCCGCCACTGATAAGTTGCCTGAAATCAAAATCAAACCTAAATAGAATTAAAGCAATTTTGCGGTTTCTGGTCGTAGTTGTATGGAATTTTATGTCGTTGAACCCGATCGAGTCCCCTTGATTCTAGTGAACGGCCCTTTGTGTATCTCTCGATCTCCAAGTAGAAATTCAATGATTGAGGACGTAAAGTGACAAATGGATACTAAATCTGATTTGCAAATCAAATGTTGGAGTTTTCTTAGCTTCCACGCTTCAAAGTCGGAAGTATCTACAATATTTAGAAGCAATGCGTTGCCGTACTAAAAAAAATGGCCGCCATGGCAACGGATTAAAAAATTTTAATGAACGGTAAAGGAGTTAATCGACTCTGAAAATTGCCAAAAATTTCATACAAGCGACATATTATCTGACAATTATTGACAGATTCTGAAACGTTGCTCCAGCCAGTCTTCAAATCTAATACACAGATACTATCTCACTTATTTTACGGTTCACGCAACGATCCGAACTGTCTTGTAATGGAAAATTGTAAAGTATAATTAGAAAACTGGAATATAACACTAACGCTGTGTTCCATTGGACTAAGTACAAACTTTATTTCATCTTCCCTTAAAACTCCTCCAGCCTCTCGATCCTCCTCCGTCGCCATTTCAATGTTATTATGTTACAATTTCGTTTTCCTCTATTAACGCTCATAGTAAGTAAGAACAAAAGTATGTTGTAAAATTTCACTCGAATGGTAGCTCATAAATTTTAAAATCACACACATATCATCACGTCATAAACTAATCATCACTCTTGAGCGCTGCGCAGACCACGTCAATTTATACTCCCAGCGGGTGACATGTGAATGCCTGATATTATAAATAATAATGTCTGATGTATACGTATAAGATTAATCTGTCTGTAACCACTTTGTTGCTGTTGAGAAATAAATGATTGATTGATTGATTGATTGATAATCGATCCCAGGCTGGGCTGACTCTATCGACTGAGCTATCGAGGCCATATAGAAATTGTTTATTAATATGACATTGCTTCACCTTTAGTACTTTACAAAAGGAGCATTGTTGAATTTTGAAGCTTTAAAAGGTATCAAATGATGAAGTGGTTTATGGAAACTTCTGGAATATGGATTCACCGCAATGCAGGTCGTCTATAATCAGCGATGCCAGTGCTGGGCTTTTTTCCCCAGATCTGGGCTTTTTGGACCTCGTCTGGGGAGCTGGGCATTTTTCGAAATCTCTATAAATATAATGAGCCGTTGTCTCAATTTGTCTTAAACGTCTTTGTAAAATAGCCTGCGGCAACAGCAGCGAACGCATTGTGAATTTGTGATAGCGACCGTGCGATTGCTATTTGATTAATTCTTCATTTTCCTCAATAAAAAGATTAAATAGAGGGAAAATGTCTGGAGAAGGAAAGAAGTCGGAGTACAAGGACAAGGACAAACCGACTCAGATCCGCTACAGCAACATCACTGCTGCCAAAGGTAAGCGATAGACCACAGCATGTGCAAAGGCCTTTCAACTGGACCATTCGCCGACATGGTCCTCTATAAAGTTAGCAGCGGATTCGATATTGAAATATTCGCACATTCGTTCCCTAGAGATGCACAATAGCCAAATTTAACTTTGTCATTAAATTAATTCGAGCTGATTCGGAAACCGTTAACGTCTGACCGTCGCCTTCAACTACGTTCAAGCAGTCGTCCGGGTAAGTAAGTAAGTAACGTTCAGATTATTGTGGTGCCTCGTCCAGAGGTGGACTTCGTGAACACATTACAGAGTTAAAGTTCATAACTAGTGCGGAACAACCAAGTCTGTAGTCTCTTTTTGAAAATGTTGAGCAAAGGGGAAAGTTGAACGGATGGAGGTAGGCCGTTCCAGGCCCTAGCGGCAGCCACATGAAATGCGTGGACTCCAGTGGTGCAGAGGCGCATTCTCGGGACAACCAGTGAGGCAGACAAGATGGATCTCAGGCGTTTCCGACCTTCCTGGTCGGTGACACATTTCAGTTCAGTCGTCAGATACACAGGACCTGTGTCATATAAAATAAGTTCCGCCATAAAATAAGTTCCTGATCAAATTTTGATTGGTCGGCGGATAGCCTGTCAATCAACATTAGAACCATAGCAATGCGTACCATAATTTTGATTCCTACTTGGGAATTCTTGGCAGGCAACCTACCCACCAAACAGTGGCGTAGCCAGCCTATGCAAAGTGCGGTTTTTAACTCAACTGGAGTCAACGGGGTCTGGAACAGTAAATTAGAAACTGGGTCTGGGTGTCCGGGGTTTAACCATCAGAAAAATTTTTTTAACATTTGAAATGCCCGTGAGTTTTATTAAGTATTTTACAGCCCCAAATTAAACCCTTGAAAGTGCCGCTTTTTGTACCCAATCGCAATGGTACTTTATACCAGGGACCTTCTAAAGAAGAATTTATCGCTTTCTACCTTTATCCCTTCTCCTCCCATTATTTATGAGACCCGGGGGAGTAACCCCTGGTAAATTTTTGAAATTATAGATGGTCGCAGGAAAATTTACGGGAGGTCATAAATTTATATCTTAGGTCATAAATTTATCAAGAAAGAAGTTTGCGATAGGTCATAAATTTATATCCTACCCATCTACACATATAGCCTTACTTTGGCCGAGACTGAAAGGTTAGGTAGGTCATAAATTTATATCCTAGGTCATTAATTTATATCCTAGCCATCTACACCTTTGGTCATAACTCTGATATTCAAGGTAGGTCATAACTTTATATCCTAGCTCATAAATTTATATCCTACCCATCTACACCTTGGTCATCACTGCAAATTCAAGGTAGGTCATAACTTTATATCCTAGGTCATCAATTTATATCCTACCCATCTACATCGCTCAGGAACTTATTTCATGGCGGAACTTATTTTATACGTAAGCCGCATAATTTCAGTTCCATAGCAACCGTAGGCTCCGCCCAAGAACTTATTTTATGGCAGAACTTATTTTATACGACACCTGCACCATTCAGGCAGCAGAAGACCAACGTCACAAGTTTGAAATTAATACGTTCCGGCACAGACAGCCAACGTAAGTCACGGAACAGTGGTGTTATATGTTCCCCGAGTTTGGCCTGGTAGATCATTCGTGCAGCGGTGTTCATAACCGACTGAGGGCAATTAAATAGGTAGTTTTGTATCCCTACAAGTGTTGTGTTACCATAATCGAGCTTGGTCAGCACCAGTGAGGAGACCAGCGATTTGAGGACAGTAGTAAACACTGATCGGCGAATGCTTCTGATCAGTCATAAGGCATTGAAGCACCCCGCAACGGTTTTGGCCACGTGTGTCTTCATCGAAACCGTGCTATACATTCCACTATACTGTACATTCCACCGCCGTCAAAGACTGCGAAATTCGGAGAGCATTCTGTCACTCGTGGCAACCCTCTACTATGGAATTCGTTGCCAGGCACAGTGACATCTGTTACCTCCTTTGAACGGTTCTCAGTTGTGCTGAAGACATTTAACATTTCATTTCCATTTATGTAAAGTGCTCTTGCTTTTGGAATCAAGATATGTTATAGCTCTATAGAAATTGTCAAGATAACAATAATAATAATTATTATTATTTCTAATAAATTTTAATTTATGGCTATTTGTATGGCGAGTGTTAGCCCTCTGGAATATACCACTCAAATATTACGTCAATATCTCTTCCACATCAAAAGTGTTGGGCCATTTAGATATTCACCAATGCTGTCTAGTAGCCTAAAATTGTCATTCTCGTTAAATTAAATAGCATCTAAATGCCCAACACTTTCGATGTGGAAGAGATGTTGACGTAATATTGGAGTTGTGTAGTCCCGAGGGCTAACACTCGCCGTACAAATAAGCCAAAATTAAAATTTATTATAAATAATTAATCTAATGAGAAAGTAAATTTGGCTATTGTGCATCTCTATTGAGCAAATGTGAGAATATCTGAATATCGAATCCACTGCTAACTTCATGGAGGTCTGACATGGGCCATGGCTATGCTGCAGACAAGCGGCTGTGTCAGTGAGTCGTCCCGTCACCTTTCTTTACTGGGCTTTGTTATGTGGATCCGATATTTAGAGAATCCTAATAGAGATATTTTCCAATCGACATGCGATGGTAAAATGCGGGTCTAGAGAAAGCAGGTTATTACTCTACAATTTAGATTACTGGCGTAAGCCACCTGCATCTCTTCTTGCCCAGTACACGGATATATGTGCTCACTCGAGTACAGGACTACCTTTACCTTTTTTCCAGATTCTTTTGTAGATTCACCAGTACACTATCAAATATGTAAGGCATTTTCATATTTCGTCTTAGCAAACGTAATTTTTGAATTTATTGACATGCTGTTTTAGTACTGGATTGATTAGAATGTTACACATGAAAGCCTGTTACAGAGTATCAAATCTCTCACCCTTGGTGATTGTGCCTTCTCCTTAGGCAGACCACTCTTGTGGAATTTCATCATGCCTGGATAAGGAGGATTAAAGCCCTATCATCTTTCAAAAGCAGACTTAAATTTATGTCACCTGGTCAATGCTTGTGGTTCTTTACAAATAGACCAGTGCACATACATCAAAACATTTATTTAATGGACAGTATTTGTTATCGCAGAAAGTTAGATAATCTTTGAAAATTTAAAGTAATTTTGTTGACAGCTGTTTCTGATGCAATCCGCACAAGTTTAGGTCCACGGGGAATGGACAAAATGGTGAGAAAATGCAATTTATTAATGGTTATTATCAGAGTAATATTGTATTTTTTGTTTTGTTTATAATAGAATGCCATTGAACTATATTGCCACCCTTTTATGTTTTTTAACCTTTTATGCTTTTTTTTACAAGCAATTGACATTTAGAAGGGTGTATATTATTATGAGATCTATAGGTCTCATTTACTGCTATGCAGTTTAGCTCCTTGCTTGCCATATTCACTTTGATTTCATTCAGGATGTAGATAAGGTGCATCTATGTTATCCATTGTGTTGTGTTTTTAGCTTTTAATGGTTCTGTTACTTTTTGACATTGTGATTATTTTGATTTTTAAAATATGATTTGTATTTGCAACGAGCTTGAGATTTGTTATGTAGCATTCAAAACGATTCTTAGTTCAGGTATTCTTGGTAAATAATTCTTGTTTTATGTTCTATATTTTAACTATTCAGATTCAGTCTGGAGGTGGTGATGTTACCATTACCAATGATGGTGCTACAATTCTGAAGCAGATGCAAGTACTGCATCCTGCAGCAAAGATGGTATTTGCTGCTTTTTCATTAATTGCAATTTTACTTATAATAAATTCATTATATTGTAATTCCTAATATTATATTCCCTATATTATATGCTAAATAGTATAAGACTCTTATTTAAGACTGATGATCTCTGGAAGTTGTTCTTCAGCCATTGTTTGGCAGTGTTCATGTATCATTTCTTATTTTAATTAAGTACATAAGTACTTTAGTACGTAAATGGCTTAGTACTTTTTCTTGAAATGGGAATGATATTTTGTATTGTATCGGTGGAACTTTTTGGTGATGAGATTGGTTTTATAATTCTGCGACAAATTTAAAGTATCCTGCCTTTAGAAAGCATTAACAGATGCTGTTTTTGAAGTTTCATTGTGAATTTGCTGCTGTGTCTGTTATGATTAGTAATGTAGGCAGAATTTCGTGTTTTCTATAGCTATTTTGTATTTAATTTCTTGAAACATGTGTATCACTTCAAGGAATTTTTTAATATTATCTGTGGTTTGTGCTTATTGTGCTTATTACATTTCACTTAAATCATGAAATTTAGATTTCATTGACATTTCTGGTTACCTTTTGAGGTGGGATCTGTTAGAAATTCTATGATGATTATGATTAATCTGTTACATAATAAATATAATTAGTTGGTTCTACTGTAGCTTGTAGAATTGTCAAAAGCGCAAGATGTGGAAGCAGGAGATGGTACGACAACTGTTGTTGTGATTGCCGGCAGCCTTTTGGATGCTTCTCAGAAGCTTCTGATGAAGGGCAAGTCACTTGCTTGAAATTATTTCATGTAACGAATTTACAGGTAATGCACAATTTCAGTGTTAAAGTAGTTGAGGCTCGAGCAAGAGTTGTGTATCTGTGCTCTGTCTCTAGTGGTACTTTGGGACATTTAGTGTTTTAGCAACAAAATCATAGCACTTACGTTTGCATGTGGTATTCTCTTTTGGATCCTTGCAGTGTTATAATTTTTGCTTACTGGCGCAAAGCTCGCAACATATTTAGAACCTGTGAGTCATGTCCTTTGCTGTGCAAAGTCTTGTGTTTCAGTTTGAAATTTTATGCGTTTTGAAGAGCTTTTGGTGTGAGTGGAATTTACAGAAGCCTGAAAGTAGAAAGCAGTTGAATTTTGCTCAGGGATGATTGATTAAAATAAATGTCAGATAAATATTTTCACATATTTTTTCTTTCATGCTTTTTAGCTTCCACAAAAAGTGTTGCGTGCTATTTTAGATTTGTTTCGGATGCTGATGCCATGGCAGTTTAAAAGTTTGATTTAGAAAATCACTCTGCATGGCCAGAAACCATTCAATTATAAGCCATTAAAAAGTGTGATATTTAACAATACTGAAAATTTTCAGCTGTTGAATATAATTCCATGTTAGTGTTGATTGTTGACAATTTGACATGACAATCAATGAGTGGACTTTTATAATATTTGATATAATTAATGCAGTAATTTGATGTTATGCGATTTGGTTGTGTAGGAATTCATCCCACGACTATCTCAGAGGCATTCCAAAGAGCGGCTGTGAAGTCATGCTCGATTTTGGAGGGAATATCCGTTCCTGTTCAGTTGAGTGACAGAGAGTCATTGTTGAAAAGTGCAACAACGTCACTCAATTCTAAGGTATTGTATTCACCTGTAGTGACCAGGTGGCCTGTTATACTGATTGTGTCTGGGATGAAGGTGAATGGCATAGTTCACATACTTTTAGGATTTGAAGTGTGTGATTAGGCTGAGAGAGTAAGTAAGTAAGCGGCAGAAAATGGTAGTGTATCCGATTTGTTTTGTATTGTGTGCTTTGGTATGATGTACATAGGAGCACAGAGTCTAAATTCTAGAGATCCTAAAATTGGGAAATTGCTCGCTCTTAGCAAGCAGTGGCAATTATTTATGCCTCTTGTGCATTTTCATCCATCAAAACAAACAAACACCGTCTGCTTGTTTACCCCATAGTTGTCTGTGATTGCCGTGTGTGTGTGTGTGTGTGTGTGTGTGTGTGTGTGTGTGTGTGTGTGTGGCGACATTAGATACACCATCATTTGGATTTGTGGTTACCGTATTGGCATTTGGTTTTGCTCATGTGTTTGTCATCACTTGTGTTGAGCGGTGCTTTTTGGGGCCTTCCAATTCAACACTTCACACAGCTTCAGTCAGTTCCAGTTACTTAAGAAATCCCTCCAAAATCAGATGAGGAAGATTTTGCCAGCAGAACAGTTTAAAATCCCTGAGGATATGCTTATGAAGTCATGCCCAGCTTTACAGCTATGCGTCCTTTTGACTGTGGCAGTCTACTGTACTTTATAAGTTGTCGTGGTGAGACTGACGTTATAACTCGTAATGCTGGGGATTTTTTGCTTGTAGGTGGTGTCACAGTATTCCAACGTGTTGTCTCCGATCTGTGTGGATGCAGTGTTGAAGGTCATCGACCCTGCTAAAGATACCAATGTTGACTTACGGGACATCAAAATAATCAAGAAGCTCGGGTAAGTGTGAAGAATGTTTTCAAATCACGCAAATGTGCATTTCTGATTTGCTGTGATCGGTTATCTTTAGCTTTATCTGGTAGATTCGGTTTACAATTGAATGGTGCTTAGTATTTCCAATGTCCGTAAGAGTTAGACAGAACTGGAAAAGAGAACAGTAGCTGCATATAGGCAGATAGGAGATAGCCATATATATTCAGTGCATGTTTTGATTTTTTAGTGGTACAGTTGAAGATGCAGAGCTGATCGAAGGACTAGTTTTTGACCAGAAGACTGCTGGGTCAGGTGGACCCAGCAAGGTTGAGAAGGCCAAGATTGCTCTAATACAGTTCTGTATTTCACCTCCAAAAACTGATGTAAGCACTTTGTAACAATATCAATTCAAGAGCTATTGTACTGCAGCTATGCACTAATTTTAGGCATACATTGTTTCCATTTATTTATTTATGTCAGAATTATATGATGCTATTATTAGTAGTAGTAGTATTTTGCTGTTGAGCTATTTACTAGCAGTTGCAATAGCACGGAAGACACCGAATGATTTTGGAAGAAATAGCAAAGGACAGAGAACTTTGAAGAGATGTGATGGAAAAGTCAATAGCTGGACCCAGCTAGAGGACGAAGACCTGACCTGAGAATAGCACATAGTGCATAATGACACCGTACAGGTACAGTCAAGCGTGCTTGATCTGACTGATGCAGATTGATCTGACTGATCTTTCCAGCTTGACCTGACTCTAATTTGAATTGGATTTAGTGCACCATGTACTGCCATGTTCTGCAGTTGACAGGAGACAAGTAGCATTCGGAAGGTGTGTCTAGCTGTTCTGTGAACGTGCTGCAATGGTTATTAGTTATTAGCAACTGAAAACGATGTATTCCAAATGTATTGGAATTTTGTATCCAGTTGTTGCCGTGTCTGATGATTCCCTGAGTTTGTTGATGTCTGATTGATATTTTCAGATGGAGAACCAGGTAATTGTGTCTGACTATACTCAGATGGACAGAGTGCTACGCGAAGAACGGCAGTACATCCTGAACATTGTTAAGCAGATCAAGAAAGTTGGCTGCAATGTTCTGCTTATTCAGAAATCCATTCTTAGGTATATTCTTCTTACTGACTAATTATTTTAAATGTGTTAATTGTGCTATGACATCTTCATTATGGTAATGTTGAGTCTGAGTGATTGATTTGATTTCATTGTTAATATTCTGATTTTGATTAGCTGGTTAAATAATGAGCATTGATAACATTTTGATAACATTTTAAAATATGTATACTTTTATTGTATGATTTTATTTTTTTGATTGGTGAATTATTTATTCACCAATTTGATAATAAATGTGAGAAAGATTTGTTTGATCTTAATTTTGTTGGTTATCATGATGTTGATTTCTTCTAATGATTGTACCTGAACTTAATAACAATAGACATAAATTGATTTCTTGATTAACACTTGACACTGTTGCCAAACTTTACTAATGGTTATCATGTGTTATATTTTTGACATTACGGTCGTCATCTGAGTACATGTTGGCACATCTAGTTTAGTTTGAAAGGCTTTTAATTAATCATAATATAATGATTGGTAAATTTAGTCCAGTTGCAATGTTTGGAAAATTCGTGACATTTAAAATGCCAATTTTTTCTGCCTTGGTTGATTTTTGGTGCTTTCTGGCTGTTGACAGGGATGCAGTGAATGACCTTTCTCTGCATTTCTTGGCAAAGATGAAGATTATGGTTGTGAAAGATATTGAGCGTGAAGATATTGAATTTGTCTGCAAGGTATGTATCGTGAACTGATTGCTTTTTGCATTTCTTCAGAAAGTGTTATTAATACCAAACTGAATGTAACATAAGAAAATATTTGTATAACACCTCATTGGAAGAATTACTCATTAGCTCTCTCGCTACGATTAGTGCAAATTGATAAAAAGGTGAGTTTTAAGTCGTTTAAAAAAGAGGAAGGCCATTGAATTGGCAGCGGCTAATTTACATATACTGGGGTCAAGAGCAATCCAGTGCATAGGGCAGACTGACTCGAAACCTTGTTTCAGGAATAACGAGGTTTGTGCTCGAGGCACAATCTGACAAGACTTTAAGTTGTGGACCGAAGACATGGCCGACCAGGAATAGAGCTGAGAGAATTTGGAGCATCTCTGACAGATATGATGGAGCTGTACCAATAAGAGAATTATAGAACTCTTTTTGATTTGCATTTTCTAATGCTTATGTTGAGAACAAGGCGTGTCAATTATTTTGCCGTTTTGACGTTGTAATTGACGGTGATATTGCTAAGTGATTGTTGCTTCTGCTTTAGACGTTGAACTGTCGTCCAGTCGCCAGCCTCGACCACTTTCAGCCGGAGATGCTCGGCACAGCCGATGTTGTGGAGGAAGTTTCAGCCGGAGACAGCAAGATTGTCAAGGTTCTTGTTTTCATGAAATCCTATCAAAGTAGACAAATGCTTTTGTTTAATTACACTGATATTAGCATAATGCACAATGGGGGTTTACAGTGGCCTCAAGAGAATCATCAAATACAAACCGGAAGGGAAAAGACCAGGTGGAAAACAAAAAGAAGATGGATATAATGCATAGATAAGGATCTCACAGCCAGTGGAATATCTCTCCACAGGAAGACAGAAGGAAGACAGCTTTAGAGGAAATAGCCAGAGGCCGAGAACAATCTAAGGATGTTGGGGTAAAATAAATGACTGGAAACAGCCATAGGATGTTGACACATGTGCAATTGTTCATACCTGGTGTTGTAAGAACAATTGAATTTTTCATACTTTAGTCTTGAAGCCTTCTCTTATTCTGAATTTCTAATATATTTAGTCTATTTTGATTCTTGTATCGAATATGCCTTCGTAGTAACAGTTTTGAAGTAATTGCTGATGTCGATATTTTTAATTTTTCAGTTTTTTTTCTGCTGTACTGCAGTAAGGGTTTTATAATCTGATTTATAATCTTGTTAAACTGCTTAGATAAGCGGAATCCAGAATGCTGGCAAAACGATCACCGTTCTTGTTCGAGGTTCCAACAAGCTTGTTCTGGAAGAAGCGGAACGTTCCATCCACGATGCACTCTGTGTCATTCGTTGTCTCGTTAAGAAGAGGTAAATGGCATTGAGTAGGCTGCTGTGCTTACCGGTCCACCAGACATACTGTGCCCAATGAAGCCTTTAACATTTACAGCGCACAACGTTGAAATGTTTTATCTGTCCTGAATGTGTTCATGAAGTCCAACAGTATTGGAATTTAGAATGCAAAACAACTGGCAGAAATGTGAACCAGTCCAAAATTTGAATTTTCTGTAGACATCACCGTTGTCAAAGCTAATATAAAATTTTAAAATAATATTGCCATTGTGAAATTTTTGTAAATGCCAAGGTATGGGTCAATGCACACTATCATATCAGACTCTTCTCTCTTCTCTCACTGCACTTCTTTTGATGCAATGAACTGCTTATAACAAGACATGTCAATTCTGTGTAGATTTACTCTTGATTCAAGCTCTGCTTAAATTGGTCATTATGGTGAGAGGGTTTCTTGGATTTTCACGGCCCGCCACCGGGTTTTAATTTGAGCTATGGTTATTTGATAAACAGGGTTTCATTGATTTTCAATTGACACTGTTAAACTTAGAGTCTTAGACTTATAGACTTAGTCTTAGCACCTTGAGTAATCATTGAGACGTTGGGTTTGTGGTACAATGCGGCCTGCCATCTGATTTGAGTTGGACACCCCTGCATTAATTGGATTTGACTGTGGTTTACTGAAAAGATGAAGTTGCTGAGACAATCCGTTGATAAACAGGGCATTGATCGCTGGCGGAGGAGCGCCGGAGATTGAGCTGTCGCTGCGGCTGATGGAGTATTCGCAGACCCTGACTGGAATGGAGCAGTACTGCTTTAGGGCATTTGCCGATGCCCTGGAGGTTGTACCATTCACGCTGGCAGAAAACGCCGGACTCAATCCGATCTCGACAGTGACTGAGCTGCGCAATCGTCACGCCCAGGGAGAAAAGACAACCGGCATCAATGTCAGAAAGGTAAGCAAAACGTCATCAATTTTGCTTGGCTATTATAGATTAAATCTGCCGTTACAGACTTACATATCGCATATTCTGAATGTATTAAGACATAATCGGCAGGTTTCTCGAAGTCCTAATAGATTCTGCTGTAATGCCAATTCTTTCTTTTTATGTGGTATATTTCACGGTTAGCATCATCAAAAAAAAGAGAGAAACAGGATTGGACACATGTTGAGAGGAGAATCATTGTCTAGAACAGTAATGGAGAGAAGTATTTCAGGAAGAGAAACAAAAGGAAGACCAAGGAGAATGCTATTGCACTGGATGATGAAAACAGATGAACAACACTCACAAAACCTAAGCAGAAATCAAAGAAGAGACAAGACACAGACAGAGATGAATGGAAACAAGGGAGCCCTGAACCTGCCTCAAGACAAAATACCTGATGATGATAATATGAAGATGATGATAGTGATTTCATGTTTAGGGGCTATGTACACAATTGTGCATTTACAGCATGCTTGTTTATGTATATTTTGGCTTATATATTTGCCTATATTTATACATAATGCTCTTTTATGGTACCAGTTATAATACAGGTAGTATCAATAAATCAATGATATACCAAAACCATCATAATTTAAAATTAAATCATTTCCAGAGACTGGTGATGGTCAAAGTGGGAAACAGCAAGACAGACTGCGTAAGAATAGCCAAACGGAAGAGACTTATTTTGGGCGAAGGTTTTGAAAGATGTGAAACGCAAGAATTATGGATTTTTTGTGGTCCTGCCATGCACAATCCTAAACAACATTGGCTTCCTAAGCAGTTACCTGAGGCATTTCAAGTTCAATTTTGTTTACAGGGAGCAATTACGAACATCCTGGAAGAGAACGTGGTTCAGCCTCTTTTGGTTTCAACCAGCGCCGTTCATCTGGCTGCTGAGACTGTTCGTAGCATCCTCAAGATAGATGACATTGTAAGCAAGAAATTTAAGCATAACATTCTACATTGATTGCCATTTCCAGCATCTCAGCACACTGATTTTATCCATTATTTGAACTTGTGTTTTTATGTCATAGACATATAAAACATACTGTATTGATGCCATATCTACCGTATTTAGCAGTAATGTTGAGTATAGAATTGGTGGCAGCATTTTGTGTTTTGCCAATTAAACAAGATGTTTTTGCTGTAAACGTTTAATGTTAGAACTTCTGTTTTGTTGTATTTCAGGTGAACTGCATGGGAAGATAATTTGTCTCCAGCTAGGTCACTGGGAAGGATGTTTTTCTGCTGGAGCTTGGGTTTTCATATAGTTTCCAAAGAAACTAAAGAACTTTTCATCAAATGTGTGTTTATTTAGCATTTTATTGTTTGCAGTTCTCTTCAGAGTAAGGTTTGTGTTGAAAATAAGAATGCAAGGCTTCTGTGAAGAAATCTTCTGTTGTCACATTTGTAAACAAAGACATCATTCCACATCAAACGGGTAGTTTTTGTGGGGGTCTATTTCTATTACATAAAAATTTTACTTCAGAAAAAACGATTGGGCATTGTGGGAGCTTCTGCAGCATATCAATTAGCCAAACTGCTATGCAAAATGCATGTCTTATTTCTTGAGATAGGAGTAACCTGTCTAACAGTTGTCAACTTGGTTTCAGTAAAGCTGAATTGCACGTTGAAAAGTAGACATAACGCTCAAATTTTGAAAGTCCATAGCTCCAGTGTTAGTAAAGATATGAAGCTTAAACCTGTGAATGCATCATTTCATATCTTAATTAAACCAAATCTGAAGCGATTCTTATGAAAACACAACGAGGAAAGCCACTTGGATGCAACAATTTTTCATAGTAAAAGATGTTACATAACTTAAACAAGTGATATGTTTCTAAATTTGTATACAAAATAAGATTTCCACCATACTAATAATGCTCATATTAAAACAGAGGATCTACAGTTGTTAATAATAGTGCACTAATGCCACACCGAAAGCAGAACAACAAAAGCAAATAAGCCAACTAAGTTGTCTTCAGACGCAGTTTTAGAATTTCATGACTACAAAATGTCACTTAGGGACCTCAGCAATATGACAAAGAATCAGTTTAACATAGAACTGGAATATCAAGAAGTGGAAGCCAAAATGCAGAACCAGCAAGAGATCAGTGGTGTTTACTTAATGATGGGGTTGGGCGATTGACCGACCTAAAAACAAAATGGGAAGTTGGTTGGAAAGAAAGCTAAATTTGGTGGGTTGCCAGGTGAACATTGGATGGGGCAGGATTCTGCAAGTGACATATACTAGGCATACTCAAAATGGTTTCTTGAGTAGTGATGTTTGGAGACCTTTGCATACCACAGTGGATTGGTTTAACTATTGTAAATGTTATGCAGGGGGAGGTCCAATGACATAGCGTAGCTGAGGCTCGAACCTAACGTCCATCATGTCAACAAAACATCTCCTATAGATGAAAAGATACGCAACGAGCAGAATAAACAGAACAAAAAGCAGCGGCTGAATGGGCATCATGGCCGACTGCAGTGCCAAGCTGCTTTCGTCGAACAGATTGGAGAGCTTGGAACCAAAGGTGTTAAACCTGCAAAAAAGAAAATTATACACTGTACCCACTAATGGAACTATTTGTGAATTGTCAAAATGATTTCCATGTCACTCCTCTAACTTACTTCTAACCTCTAACTTAACGATTAATTATCTAAATAGTTTCTGTCTACTTGGAATAAAAGTCAGTCTCAATAGTCTTAATGATTAAATCTACCTCTGCTCTCAAATGTTTGACTAGTATAAAATAACCTTAACAGATATTGACCAGCTTTGACAAGTCAGATTCTGCAAGCAATAAATAAATACTTCAATGGCAAATAGACAGTCTTGGCAAACGTCCAAGAAGGCTGTTGGCGGAAGACAATCGACTGAAGAGACAATAAATTTCATCGATGGGTTTAAAGACGACAGCTCTTGACATGTTCAACCTAAGCTGATGTCATTGCCAAGAAACGGTGCTAATAAATATTGAAAATTCCTAATTTTAAAAATCAAATTAATACCTCTTTGGAATGAAGAATCCATTACTCTGGGTGTGATGTGTGACATGCATTGTAGGTTCAGATTCATCTAAGTTTACCTCCTTAAAGAAAACAAACATAAAACAACAATACAACAATGAAAAATACAAACAACTTGTATACATACTGTTACTTTCTAGTGCTGTTAGGCAATCCGGTATTTTAAGGGGGAAGGAGGGCATATTCCTGTCTACTGATTCAAGCTGTAATTAACTTATATAACTAACTTATTTAGCATAATGAATAAAATGATTAAACTTTCTTTCCCCCCACTGGTCTGACTCAAATTCCACTCTGCCGTTGGGACCAACAAAAGAAATCATTAGTCCCATTCCAGATTTTCTCCCAGTGCAGCATCTTTACCGGTTATAAACCCAATGAACTCACCGTGGAAAAGCTGTCGCTCTCCTTGCATATGGTTACGTCATCATCGGGCGAAAGGTCGATGATGACATCAGAGACTGACTTGGGATTCGAAAGTTCTTGACCGGAAGTCAGTTGGTGCAACTGAGATTTGACACTTTCCCACTGTGCTAAAAGTTCTACAAAATCAAATTGAACATCATGAGAACATGCCCAACCCTCAGCACCTAAGAAGAAGCAGCTGCTGCAGTACTATTTTTGAAGGTGCTATATAAACACAAAATTTTACTTTGATTTACAGTGTACTTTAATTTTAATTTGATTTTCCATCAGGATTTCACATAAAGATTCATGCAAAGTGAAATGAATTCAGACTGATTTTGGCCAACCATGCACATTCTTTGATTCTGTCTGAGATAATAATAATAATAATCTATAATATTAAGATCCTTATCTGTATGTCTCTCTGTTACCTTCAAGCGTTCTGATTGGTTGACTATTGGTAGACGGTTTAGACCGTTTAGTCCTTACGTCGCGATGCGTTGGTGGGCGAGTGTTGACTATTGGTAGATGGTTTAGTCCTTACGTCGCGATGCATTGGTCGAAGACGACGTTGCTATTGGTAACAATTGTTCGTAGAATCGTAGTTTAACACGGTTTAGTCGAGTCATTGCAGCGTCAGAGGGCTGGGTGTGCGACGACGTTGCTATTGGTAACAATTGTTCGCAGCCTGAGGTAGTTGCGCAATTTTAACGTACATTTTAACGTACACAAAAAATACGTGTACAGTGTCACAAATGGCCACAGTTGCGTGATTTTAACGTACATAGGCCTAATTATTACGTGGCGCAGAGCTTGGCTAGGTGGCGATCATTGAAATGTTGTTCAGCATGAATTCAATGATTGGGTATTAGGTATAGGTATTGGATTAGTATTATCCTGCACTGCGAGCGAAGAGAGCCTCTTTCTAGTAATAATAATAATAATAAATAATAATAAATCAGATTGATTTTGGTCAACCATGCAAATTCTTTGATTCTGTCTGAGATTATTAAAAAATAATAACAAGGTTTAAAGTGGTTCAGGAGGGTTTACCCTGTGTGAGAACCACTGTTGTACCCTAAATAACCCATTTAAAATTAATATATTAGCATACTGCAATCTTCAAAAACAGCTTAACTATACTGATTCCAAACTGTAAATTGATGTTAGTAAACAGTGGCATAGCGTGCACCAGAGATGTAGCAAGTACACAATGCTTCAAGTACAAGTACAAGTACAAATGCATGGCCTCCAAGTACAAGTACCTGGCCTCCAAGTACAAGTACTTGCATTCCAAAAACTCCAAGTACAAGTACCTGGCCTCCAAGTACAAGTACAAGTACTAAAAATCTGTACTCGAGTACAAGTACCAAGTGCTACACCTCTGGCGTGCACTTGTGCTGCCCATGGCTCCTGGAAAAAATGCCCCCAATTTGCTCTTATTATAGCTGATAAGCAAAAAAAGGGTCGTCGCCGCTCCTCAACAACCCTACAAACGCAAAAAGAGGTCGCTTCCAAAATTTGCCACCCCCATCATGTGTGCCGCCCATGACTAGAGCCATAGTAGCCATTGGGACGCTATGCCGCTGTTAGTAGAGAGTGAGTGATCATGATCACACAGCATAATGCAGCATACATTCACTGTGATAACTGAACTCAAGGCATATTTCACACGTTCACCCTGGCTTGAAGTTTAAAATATTTATTACCTCCAAGATGATTAACATCATTCACGTCCAAATCTTCCTGATCAACGACACCAAGCAGATTTTTAAGGCAGGTAATGTTTGTGTCACATGTGGCCAAAAGCTCATTCTACAAACATTTAAACTCAGTACTTGAGTGAAATCAATAAATTCAACATGACAGCACATTTGAACTACACAAAAATAACAGAATTCACAAGATTTAAAAAAATTAAAGAGATTCAACGTTAGACATTATTAACATGCACAAAATTAGCTGTAGTCCAGAGGAAGATTTTTCAATACACATTTTTCATTCACAACACACACACACACATACACGTGCGTGCACGTGTGTCCTCTTTGGGTCTTGTTCTATCAAAATGTCTGAAACTAGATTACAACAATGAAACTACTTGTGAAAACAGTCACACACACACACACACACACACACACACACACAGAGTAGGTTTACATCTGCAATATCAGCTCCTTACCCATTAGTTCTTTGTTTAGTCCGTGTTTCAGTAGTTTTGCCTTTTTGCAATGCATGGCATTCAGCAAAACCAATCTAACAGAGGAACTCTAATTTATTGCAATTAGATTCTTACTCTTTCTATGAATTTTTCAAAGATAGAAATCACTGGCACTTATTTTAAAAAATTAGCTTATTTTTTAAAATTAGAAAATTTTACAACACTGCTACTCACAATAGAGGAGCCCTGTCCCTTTGGATTTCCAGACCCGATCAGAGCGGCCTGAGATGTCTTGATCAGGTCGAGGGTTTTAGTTGAGTCCTTTATGAGACAACGCAATTCCTCGGTGTCTGTGTCCGAGTCTTGATCTGATATGAGCTGCTTCTATTCAAAACATAAGGTAACAATTTCCTACACATCAATTCAATCCTTGAAATGTTTTAACAAAATTTAAAAGATTTATGCAGTTTCATTTCGGAATTACATATCTGCCTGAAGAAGGTCCAGTCAACCAAGACTCATCCAACCCTCTCCATACTCTCTCTCTCAGTGGGTGTGTCTCTGTCTCTCTCTTTGTCTCTCCGTCTGTGTCTGTCTTTATGCTTTTTTAATCCAGTGTAAAATACCTGGACATCGTGCATCTATACAATAATATAACCACAAATCCTGAATTCAGGTTCACAACTGTTCTCAGTGATACTGATAGCTATTCCTGAGTATTCTCACCTTTTGGTGGAGTGCAATTCTGGGATTTCCAAAGTCACTGAAGTCGCCGAACTCATCCGTAAGAGGCTGCCAGTCACCTTGGAGACAACTGGCGTCCAGTTTTTCCTCACTTGAATCATCACTGATGGCCTCATACAGAGGAACCTTCAGGAGAAAACAAATCAGACATGCTCTTAAAGTCACAACATAAATTGATCCTATGTCACTAGCAACATCATATAGCACAAAGTGTCGATAGCCCCCTTCCCCACAAAATAAATGTTTGGGACTCTAAGAACAAAGGATGTGGAGGATGTAGCTGTAAATACAAAAATTTATCCTTTAGATAGGCCCCTGTTAGTGTGACTGCTGGGTCCCTAAATTCATGGACGTTGCGGCTGCCTGGCTCAGGCCAATGATTGCAATATTCACAAAATATGCAGAATTATAAATATTTAATTTCATTTTGCACTGAATTTCACATAAGTAAAAAAAAGACCTAAATTGAAGCACAATTAAAAATATAATACTGTGCCTCTTTTAACTCCATACAAAATACCTGGACATTGCATATATACCATACAGCCAAATGAAATGCAATATGGCCATTACATTTCGATAACAAGGAAATAAAATCTGCTGAACTATGGAATGTGAAACATCGAATAAAATTTATTACTATTCAATGCTGTGTTGATACAAGTATCGTTCAGGTGGAAAGGATTCAGAATTCTTGTCAATATTAATTAGACATGGCACCACTTTGAACAAAGTACCGGTACATCAATAACCAGCACATTACCTATTTACATCAATTGCCAAATGTAATTCAATCACAGCACAGATTGAATTGAATGATAGAGTGAAGTTTTCAAATAGTTCACTGTAAATTACTGCATAAATTTACATTTTAAACTTCCAAAGTAAAAGTGAACTGAAGACATTTAGTGTGGAACATCGCAGTATAGTCAAGTCTCCTTCCAATCACACTATAGAAAGTCATAGGCAGATCATTAGTATCTCATTGCCTTGACATCAATCCTTTGCTTGTATTTGTGTGAGGCAAACAAAGCATGTGCGAACTTGGGGTCTAGTTAAAATGCCTTCAACAAAAGGGAGCGTGGGCCTCTGTCTATAAACCTTAGAAGCACGGTCTATAGCCGAAAATTTTGCTGCTAAAAATTGAGACAGAACTGAGTTAGGGTCTTCAAGAATTGGGGGCCCATCGCTCTGAGCCACCCGGGTCTTTATTGGTGTTACCCCTCCAGTGATTGTAAGATATTTTACTTAGATATCTCACAACTTTATAAACACAGCATAGTGAAGTCAACAGTGATATTTAAGTCAGATTTAAAATAAGGTCAATGAAATAAATCTAAAATTTTCTTGTTGATGTAATTCAAAATCAAAAGGCAAAGTCCCTCACGCTCATAGGGCGACACTGATCTCCGTTGCTATAGCCCTCACCCAGGCGTGCAATACCACGGATACGGGCTAGTGCATTGAGTAGCGTATCTGTTTGACTTATCATATTGCCTTACTGATGCTCCTCATTTTACCACCGCCCTCTGGCTAGTAAGGCTAAGTCGATCTTAGGGCTCCTGCGGGTCTCAAACCTGTGACCTCCTGCTCTACCGTCCAACATTGTAACCACTCTGCTAACTTCCCACCCATTGTTGATGTAATTATCTAAGAAAATTAGCATGCCAAGTCCTATCAAATGATTCAGAAATGGCATCGTGACCATGGATTCTATACATTTCCCAGATCATTTGCGTGTTGATACATGCATTATAATTTTTGCCATTTCACTGCGTTATGCCATGGAATTTACATTTTGCCTTAGTAACCTCAAAATGCTTTTATGTAATAATCTACTCACGCCAAACTTACTGTAAGATTCTACAGAGAACAAATAGAAATATCTAAGATGCTTAATTAGAATAAGTCAGAGAAAGTGCCTGATTAAAGCAAAATCCATTCACCTGATATTCGTCCCATGCTTGGTCGATGTTAGTTGATTCCTGTTCTGTGCTCGCCATCTGTGCGCTATCATTTGTTAGGCCAGCATTTTCAGTTGCAGAACTCTCAACATCAACTGCTTTGTTGTGTGATTTCCAGAAGGTGGCATCATCAGACAGATTGTCGGTCAAAGACTGTGATTTCCAAACACCTCTGCACTTCGAACTTGCATCACTGCACTTCTTAGATATACTTGTTCCAGAACTGTCATGTGCAAGTGCTGGCTTTCCAGAGAAAAGCTCGTGCCTAAAATCCTGCAAGGCACCAGAAGACTTGTTCTGAACAGACCTGGACTTCCGGCAGCATCTTCTCGGTGATCTCCTGGACTTTCCCGCGTATTTGCTCGGATAACTTTCATATCTGGGACGTACGTTCTGCGGCTCGGACAGATCGATCAAACTGACGGCTCGTGCAGCGTCCTTTCTAATATTGGACGCTTTTCCCGCTGGAATCCAAGAACTCTGCAAAAGCGTTGCATTTTCGTCAAACACGGCTTCAGAACCGATCGAGAGTGCCTCGGAAGACGCATCGCTGTAAGACAGCGACGCATTCTGCAGACTGCTGTCCACAGAATCTCCAGAATTTCTCTGTGAACAGGAAAATGATTCAAGAGAATCTGACTTCGAAATTCTCACCTTGAAAACTTCTTCTGCCTGCCCTCCTTCAAAGTACGGCATCTCTAACACATCGCAGGGATATCTTACGCTGACGCCAGTTACCTGGCCTGACCGACTGCCGATGTTTTCCACACCGTTAAGATCACACAAGAGCTCTCCGTCGCTCAAATCGACAGACGTCATGCAATAGAACGCCTTAATCGGAGAGTTAATTATGGAAATAGCAGTACTGTCCAACAGCCTACTTTCCATTTTTAGAGTTCTAGAGGCTGACTTAAAAGTGCAAATAACCAAAGTCTATGCTTCCAATTTCTTCAGCCCATTTGACCCAGCACACTGCTCCTCAGTTGTGCACCCTTTTTTTAAAAACCGTCTTCACTGTTGTCAGTCAGAGTTCCAAATTCAACACTGATTTTCCGCAAAAAATGCTAAATCTGTCCAAAGAATCGCTGGTACTACTGTAACGGCTGCAATAGAAAAAATAACACTTGAATTCTCTGCTCTGCAATGCACAAAATATAATGAAGTCTGTTAGATAACCTATACAACAGACCCTCAAATCCATATCCGTGACATCAAGAGGTGCATGACACCAGACATTATGAAATCAAGTGGATTCAACTAAGTACATCCAATATATGACAAAAGTCAAAATTTAAAAATCTTTTTCCACGCAATTAAAAGGTAATATGAAGGTAATCGAATACCTGTAAATCACAATGTTTCCTTTGAAAGGAGCATAAAGCAAATTTCAACAGCAAAGGCTTATCATTCCTGTTTTACATTAGAATTGCATATCAGCATTTTTATAACTTTAAATTTGATGGCAAACTATGCAATTGTAAGACTGTGTACATATCTTTGAACGTCAAGCCTTGTAAAGACATATTTAGTTGAAGCACACCTGAAGTACTATCCCGCCGCACACAGAGATAACACATAAACAGTCACACTGCTAAAAAAATCATTAAATAGCGTGAACTGTGTTCTGCATGGCATTCGCCTTCTTTCAGTTAATTGCCAATACATGTCACAAACACCAACAACAGACGTCATTGATTTTAAAGCAATTTAACTTGAACATTGTGAGACCCATATTATGCTCTGATGAAGATGTTTGGAGATGCTCTCCGCCAATCTGACTGACTTGATTGATTGATTGATTTTGCTGATCAATCGAGTTTTACATACACGCTATAATAATAACAACAAGGTTTAAAGTGGTTCACGAGGGTTTGCCCTGTCTGAGAACCACTGCCAGGTTTGGTTCCATTTGTCAGGTTTGGGGGTTTGCCCCTATTGGTTAAGGCCAACCGACCCCAATGGGTGGGGAGACAGTTTTGATCATTAGCAATCTAAACACCCTAACTGGATGTAAAAAATGTGGGTGGCAGTCATAGGCTAAGCTTGGATGAGAATGTGGGGACACAACCCCATACCTTCTCCCTCCCTAGCCTAGCCTCTCAGAAAGTGGGGATGGCCTCGAGCTTAGAGGCCTAATAGAAGTTTAGGCCTATGGTGGCAGAAGTCCAACACCCACTCATCTTTTTAAAATACACCACCACTTCTGATACAAAAACATCACTACTCTTCCATTTCTGCCTAAGGCCAAAAAGACAATCAAGGAGTAGGCAAAACTTATCCCCGACTCTGGGTTCATTGCCATTATCACAGCAATGGGACTTCAGATTAACACAAAAAAAGACATTCTTTACAGCTTCATCATTAGCGCACTCTTTGCACAAAGACAGGCGCAGAGCAAAAAATCGAACAACCCAACAGCTGTCGTTGCCGAACTAAGAGAAAAGGTGAACAGTTAAGCATAACACCTGGTCACGGTTGAGATAGGCAACATGTGTCCCACTGCGGCAGACAAAGCGGCAAAAAGAAATGATTACTCACGACAAATGCAGACCGTACGTAACGTTAAACATTATGTTTACTTTATGAAGGACCTCACAGTAATGCTAACAAGTTCACTGTATCTCACCCAGTCAAAACCATAGGTGGCGATCAAGGGGGCGTCAGACTGTCAGGACAACCCCAGGTTTAAGCCAAGAGGGTGTCCAATAGCTACTGTCCAATCGATGCAATTTTAGCATCTACAAGAGTTGTCTCAAATGTGGTTTTTCTGCTGAATATCTTATGGAATGGTCAGTATGTCGATGGAGGGAATTTAAGTAAGTAAGTAAGTAAAATCTCGTGGATTTCTATAGCGCCTTGGAAAGCAGCACAACAGTAGCTGCTTATTCTTAGGTGCTTGGCCTCTCTTAAAATAGCTATGGGGAAGGTATGCGATCAGCCAGGCAATAGTCAATATCTGAATTTGCAGTGACATAGCCAATGGAAGGCCTATTGAACAGTGGATGTATTGATTTATAAAAATTTCAGTGAATTGAAGATATATGGACCACTGTATGACAGGTTTAATAGACAACAAAACCATAATTTATAAACAAAGGAGGTGATTTATGTCCAAAATGCACTTGCCTAAAACACACTTGCTGACTTCTAAAACCTTAAAAAATTGCGGAGCACTTGACTGCCACTAAAAATGGAGGGGAATGGTCAGTGGCATAGCGTGCCAATGGCTATTATGGCTTTAGCCATGGGCGGCACACGATTTGGGATGGCAAATTTTGAAAGTGACAACCTTTTTTTGCTTGTCAAGCAATTTTCAGATACGAATTTCTTGTGACGACCTTTTTTCTGCTTGTTTGTTAGTAAATTTTCAGCTGAGAGCGGCAAATATGGTCATGGCTCATGGGCCATGAGTGGCAAAAGGTGCACGCTACGCTTCTAGGAATGGTCCACCCAATGTTAGGTTAGGTCTGGACTGTGGACATTGGACACCCCCAAGTTTTGTGGCAGATCGCCATCTATAGTCTACACCCATTTCAAAAGTAATTGATTCTGAGGAAATAAAGGACACGAAAGATGAGGAAAATGGGGAAAGATCAGGGAACAGAGAACAGGGAATGACTCCATCAATATTACAAACTTGCCAATTTTCAGAAGAAATGTCATTCTAATTAATATTTCTGTTTTTCTGAGCATCAAAGTGAACGGATTTTTAAACATCTTCATAAAAATAAAGAACATTCACAACAGCATGACAGAAATTCCTCCAGAAACAGATGAATTTAAATAAATTCTAATTTAAAATACAAGCAAGCAATCTCTTCACTCTGAAAGACGCAAAACTGCCTAAAACCACCTCAGAAACCACTGCACTGAAATCTCCCAGACTCTTATAACAGATACTACTTTCTTTTACCAGCAATTGCAAAATAAATTCAAGTACTTTGAGCAAATGAAAATCAAGTAGATCTGAAATAAATCACAATAAATTTCTGCTTCAAAACAAACATAAATGTTCTTTGGTCATTCAGTCGACCTGTTCATTATGAAACAACCAATGAAATAATTACTAAAAGTCAATATCACTTGTTCCCAGCGGCAGCTCCAGGATTTGGCAAGTGGGGAGCCGTTGGGGTGACAACTAACCCTAATCTAACCCCCAACTGGGGGTTAGACATTCAATAAGAGTGGCACAGTCCTCTGGGTCCCCTAACCTTGGTTCTCCAACTGCTTGTTTAATTACTTCTACATCTCTACCATTTATATATCATTGCTATACATCATTGCTATGCATACTGGTAATTCTATATATCATTGCTATATATCTTGCATTCTTGCTATATAACTCAACTACTGGCAGCTAAGTTTCACATGGTGTGAAAAGACTATCCCTCGAAAGTCAGTCAGTCAGTCAGTCAGTCAGTCAGTCAGTCAGTCAGTCAGTCAGTCAGTCAGTCAGTCAGTCAGTCAGTCAGTCAGTCAGTCAGTCAGTCAGTCAGTCAGTCAGTCAGTCAGTCAGTCAGTCAGTCAGTCAGTCAGTCAGTCAGTCAGTCAGTCAGTCAGTCAGTCAGTCAGTCAGTCAGTCAGTCAGTCAGTCAGTCAGTCAGTCAGTCAGTCAGTCAGTCAGTCAGTCAGTCAGTCAGTCAGTCAGTCAGTCAGTCAGTCAGTCAGTCAGTCAGTCAGTCAGTCAGTCAGTCAGTCAGTCAGTCAGTCAGTCAGTCAGTCAGTCAGTCAGTCAGTCAGTCAGTCAGTCAGTCAGTCAGTCAGTCAGTCAGTCAGTCAGTCAGTCAGTCAGTCAGTCAGTCAGTCAGTCAGTCAGTCAGTCAGTCAATCAATCAATCAATCAGCTTCTATGGCGCCACTATAATAATGCCTAAGGCATCAGCCAATAGATGGTGTACCAAATCCAATACGAATTAGAGCCAGGTCAACTAGTCAAGCCAGAAGGGTACGTCAGATCAGCGGAAGAGCAATCTAAGGGGCTTAAGTCAAGCCAAACAGGTACATGTTAACCAAGTTAACGATGAGGAGGCCTCTATGGTGGCAGAAGTCCATGCTAATGGGATTTTACTGTTGTCTGTTGCATATGTAATTTACCTTAATTGATAGAAACACCTACCCAGTATATAGCAGTATATAGCAGCAAAAGAGATAGCATAACAAATGCAAAGTTAGCCTTTACCAACATCTGATAGCTGAATAAACCAAGTTGGTCGTTCTTTTGTTCAGAGCTCTTACCAATTTTTTCACATAAAATTTGAACAGAAGGACAAGCCATAAGTTGGAAAGTAATTATTTTACATAGCAGTTATGCTTTGATCACAAATAATCGAAGCAGTAGATTCTCCTGATTCTAAAAAGTGAATTAAAAAACCATTTGCACGAACAAAATGTTTCCTCTAACCCTGTTAACAGACGTTAATAAGAACTAAAAAAAACTGCTCTGCAAATACAATGACTCGCTGAGGCGCTGGCAGCAGTCAAAGTGCGTCACTTCAGAAGCAGTTCAAAATAAACAACACAAAAGAGACAGCGCCATTAGCATTAAAAAACGCCATCCCCTCAAGAAGTCACTCAAGACGGACGGCTTTAATTATATGCAAAACACACAGACATCAACACAACCTTTATACATATAGGCTCGTCTCAACGACAGTTAATTCTGAGTCTGTTAAAGCGAAGATCAGACGAAAAAACCACCACAATCTCTCTCTCTCTCTCTCTCTCTCTCTCTCTCTCTCTCTCTCTCTCTCTCTCTCTCTCTCTCTCTCTCTCTCTCTCTCTCTCTCTCTCTCTCGTTTCTCTGACTCATTTAACAACGTAATCAAGGTGATTACCTTTACACGTATAAGTCTAAAAGTCACTCGTCAAGGCCGGCTGATATCATCTGCCCACAAGAGGGCTCCTTGAGAAGATAAACATCACGTTTAATCACTACAATCTTCGTTTACCTGTCGTCCTACCTGCAAGTCGCGCCAGGTTCACCGTTCACGACACCGATCACGTACACGCTGCGGTTATCGGCTGCACCGATCAAATGCAAACGATAGCGGGACAAAAGCCGAAATACATGTAGCCTAAATTTAGGCTCATTTTGGCTAATCTTATTAACAACATCATTTTATTTATTTATTTATCTATCGATTAGGCTTAATGATATTCTCACTGCTGTAATTTTTAAAATCACGCAACAGACCTTAAGACGGAAAATATGGAACTGCTCTTGACAGGAAACGCCCGACTCAAGAGCGCTGTCAGGACAAGAGACGAAAGACGCCGCAGGACTGGAGGGTGGCCCAGGTGGGTGCCAACGAACGGTTACCTTTAGGCACGACCAACCAGTCACTCCATTACGTCAACAAATTTAAAAACCTTTAGAAAAACCGCCGCCGATCGTGTGACGCCTGACATCAGTCACGCTTCGCGGAACTCACCTCCGTCCCTAGGAACACGATTATAATCATAATAATAATAATAAACCCCAGCCGCGCGCGTGAGCGTGCCTACGGGCCAGGCCTACTACACGTATGACGACAGGACAAAGCGGTCCCTATAGCACCGATCGAACTTGCATGCACCTGCCTCAGGCCACCGATCGACTTCGAAGCAACGCACGCTCTAACACCGGCGACCAGGACTCCCTCGTATCCCACTATAATAACTGCTATCGAATCAGGAAGCCTGGAGGGAACACCCCCTCAGCTAGGCAGACTGGACGACACGATCAGAGAGAATCGGCCTATAACGGCCCATGCTAATCAATAGCAGACGACGTAGCAGTTATTACTAGCACAGCACTCCGAGTGCTGTACCGAAGAATAGATAGGCTGTACGCTTCGCCTAATGTCGAACGGTCGACAGCTGAGAGCTTCAAATTCTGGTTTCACGGTGACGGAAAATTGTAACAAACAATATGCTAAATTCGAACTTTAAACTTAAATAAAATTGAGTGTCCATGCAAGGGGCCGTCCATAAATTACGTAACACGGTTAGGGGAGGGGTCCGGTCATTTGTTACGAAATGTGACGACCGGGGTCCGGAAATGTGACGTAAAGCAAAAAATTTTTAAGTGACCTTTTATTGGCTTGTCAGTGATTTTTGAGGAAAAAACAAGGATGACCTCTTTGTTTGCTTGTCAGGGTTTATCGAGAAGAAAAATACATGGATATGACCTTTTTTTGCTCGTCAAGACTTTTTGGAGGACGAAAAGAGAGGTCGGCCCGTCGTTACGTAATATTTTAGGTGGTCTGACGTTTAGTTACGTCGCGTTACATAGGGGGAGGCAGAGACGTCATTTCACTTTTTCAGGAGGGGGGGCAAAACACTTTCGACCTGACAAGTTACAAATTTGCCCCTGCCCCCCAAATGACGTCCTTGGGGGGAGGGGGTCAAAAAAGTGCCAAAATGGCGTTACGTAATTTATGGACGACCCCCAAGGCGTTTTCAAAAAGTCATTAGGCTAATAAAACACACATCTACTGCACAAGATAATCATGAGGAGAAATGGTCTTATTGTCAAAAAGATGGCCTAGAAAAGCAAGCAGTATTTCTTACCCACCAACTAAGACCAGTGTTTATTCTAGCCACCTTGACATTGGGGGGAGTTTGAAATGTTTGGGGGGAGGACAAGATTTCTCTCCACGCTTTTTTTTTGGGGGGGGGAATTTCCATCCCCAAGCCAACATACAGTATACTTTTTTGCAGGGAGGGGGAATTTTAAAACTTTGGGGAGAATCCCCCCCCCCAAAAAAAAACAGGCCTAGAATAAACACTGAATTAAGACCCTACTATGTCTATTACAGTCGGATCAACTAATGCAGCAATTCCTGCCTTAAATTGAGGTGATAAAATTGTGAAAATCAATGCATTTTTTGTAGGCTATGAATACAAGAGATCGTACAGAAGAATGGCTTCTACACTACAGTGTACAGTACCTTTAGTGCACACCCATAAACTTTTCAAGTTTATTAGTCAGCAAAGAGATGCAACATAACAGCAAAATCTGTCAGCTGTTACAGGCTAATAGAGACAGCTCAGATGACAAAAATGTCTGCTCAGACAATTCCTCATTGCAAAATTCCTGGCCCTGCCAATGGGAATCTTTATTAGATAAAAAAGAGCCAATATACTACACCAACAAGCCATTGGAAGTCCCTTAATAGTAAATAAGGTGCAATTCTGTATCACGTCAGAATCAATATTGTCTGTTTAGATTCAAAATTAATCAGAAACTAGCTTTTAATATTATACAATAGTTCTCAGTCAACAATTCGATATTCTGCCCACGGGTCGACAGGCATGCAGCCGAATCTGTCAGCTAACGTTCAATCAGGGATATTTCTAGGATTGTGAATTTGGGGGCGTCGATCTCAAACTGGGGGTGTCCGGAGCTAATTGGTGTGCATTTTGTACGCATACCATTGTCACATTACCAAATTTGGGGGTGTCAACCTCAAATTGTGGGATGTTGGGGGTATTGGAGGGTGTTAGGGAGGGGTGTAAAAATATCCCTGCGTTCAATCAGGAACAAATCCTCGTTTATTTCAGAACCAGAACATCTTCTGACCACCGCATCATCCAGAAGACATCTAATTGGCATCCTGCTAACAGTCATTTCCTGCTTCATCTTCTCCCATCATCCGGTGCTGAGTTACATCTTAAAGAAAAAAAGAGAAAGAAGACAATCATGTCAGATGATGCCAATCACAGTGCACCCACGTTAACATTGCTCTTACTTAGATGTTGGTAAAAGTGTGGTAAAGTTCATTAGCCATAAGAACATCAAGGCATAAGAGTGATGTGGTACAAAGTTACAGTAAAGACGATACCAAATTCTTTGAGATATGAAACTAAATTTCTGATCAAGGCACTAAGTGAAAATAAAAACAGTCACAAATATCACATTCACACACTGTACCAGATAAAAACTGCAAAATAGCTACAAGAGCACTGATTCTATTTGAATTTAAATCTATGACTAAGACTTTGCAATTTTCTGATCAATATAATTGAATGACAAAACAAGTAGCCTAAGTGTTAACCCTTAAACCACCAGATACTTTGTAAGTACATTCAATGCACTTGAGGTACCTATGGTTGAAGGGTTAAGTTATAAACCTTTAAAATTTCTTGTATCTGTAATCCTGCATTCTATCCATGACTCACTAAAATCAATTTCTTTCAATCCTCATAAAAAAGCCATTAAAATTTTATTTCAGCCAGTCGAAATACAATAAATGGGGACTATGCACAGAAACTTGTGGATTCAGACTCTGTGCTCTCAAACAGGTCAGCTTTCCTCCACCTTCCATCCCCCCTTCCCCATGATGTCAACAATTAAGCAACTGCAATACATATTTCACATCAGGTCAAATAAACATTACGCTGCATCAACAATTTACCATTACGCTCCACAATTACTATACTGAGAGCAAGCATACCATATCAGCATCATTAGAAAGCTCATCTACATAAAATGTGTAAAATCAAATACATTGCAGAGCCTTATGCACTGATTGGTTAAATACATGCAACTATGGTGAGCTCCAAAACATGTCCAACCATTCTCTCTTGTAGAAATAAAGCCAACATGGTGGAGCAAATGTCTTTGTTCATGTCAAGTAATGGCAAAATGGCAGATAGCACGTTTCAATCTGACACTAGTGAACTTTAACAAGTTGTTAAGTGCGCACGTGCAAAGGCAATGGAGACCATAGTTATCATTATCAAGTTGCATAATGCTAAATGGACTTATTAGCGATAAGTCAATTCAACATCATTGTTACCATCATAAGCAAAGTCATGAATGAATGTAAAGCAATATATTTAAACATGCATTTTTTGACATGGACATCTGAGTCAACCGAACCAAAGATCGAGTCTGACGGAAAAATTACACATCTACAAAAGGTGCACCATCAATATCATCACCAAACTGACAACAATACTTTAAAATCAAACATAGACCCTCTCACCTTGACATTTACCTTCGTCAACAGGAACAACCTCAGCACATGTCTCTAGCAAAGTATCAAGTACATCGCCATCATCATCTTCATCATCATCATCCAGAAGGATGATACAATCATCTGTGCAGTCAGGTTGAACACCATCAATTCCTTTCGTGTCATGCGTCATGTCAGTCAAATAACAACTCTGAAACTCGGGGATATTTTCACCGTCAACAGACTCGGCAGCAATAGCACCAAAGATTTCCAAGATGCCTTTGTTAGCCTCAACAGCGGGCGCTTCCAAACACTGAACATCCGCTTCTAATCGTCGAACGTCTGCAAACGACTGAACAACCGACGGTTCCACTGACTCATGCCTGTAAAAAGCTTCGTCAGCACAAGGTTCTGCCACTTCAGAGTTTACAATCGTCCCAGAAACCGACGTTACGGATCCTTCAGATGTTTTAATAAAATTAAAGCCTTCGAGTGCGTCATCAAACGACAGATCAACCGCCTCAAACTGTTCCACGTAAGGTTGTTCCATCGTAAGCAGACCTTTGTCTTCCCCCTCGACTACCGATGACTCCGGCGGTCGACAGGCATCAGAATCCTCGAGCAGAAGTTTCACAGTCGGTGAATGTACAGGAAAAGTTGAAACCACTGGACGAGAACTTTCATCTCCTTCGAGCACCACTGGCTCCACTGACTCACAGCCATCAGCCCACTCATCGAGCACAATTTCCCTGGGCTGCTCAGAGTCGGAGCTGTCAGCCACCTCAGTCACCGACATTTCCCCAGAAACATGAAAGCCCAGAGTTTCCTTCTGCTTTTCTTGTGAAGAGAGCGACCCCTCAAGAAGACATATGGGTGATGACTCCAGTCTCTTGCCAGACGTGATTGTATCTGACTCCGGAGGACAAACGATACTTGAAACCAAAGCTGTATCATTCTCAGACACTTCGTTGACTACGTCACAAACATTCGCACATTCTTCATTATCGATCTCTGACTTCTCCGGCAAGCATTCAACCGATGCCCGCTCTGCAACGGACGGAGTCCCCAAATCAGGATCATTGTCCTCTGCGTCTTCGTATGGCACCAACGAACAGGTGCCGCTACTCAGAAAATTGACATCCATATCCCTTGAAGGCCCAAAAGTCAATGTACTAGCACCAGGTGTGCTCACCTGCATCCTACCTGTATCTTCAAAACCTTCCTCTTCATCTGAACATGCTTCCATCTTAGAACCATGTAACTTCAGCACCTCAGAAGATGACCCACCGTCATCAGATACCGGCTCATCTTCTACCTCCTGAAATCCTCCATTTTTCTCCTCTGAATTCCACTCTTTCTCATTCCTCGGACTTTTCTCAACAGCAACACTCTCTGGTGGATTGGCCGGAATGCTTGTACCTTTTGCTGCTAACTGATCTGCCTGCATTATTGCCTTAGATTCAAAGCCATCTTTGCTAGTTTCAGAAAAGGATTTAGAATTATCCTCATCATTCACAGTGTCTGCTGTTTCTCTACTGTCACTTTTTTCCGTCTTCAGTGTTTCCACTTTAATGGCACTGAATTCATTCAGATACGCTGGATTCACCAAGCAATGCTCCTAAAAGAAGCAAAATCAACCACTTAAACAAATTAATTATTTCATTTTCAGGACCGTCTCAATATTTATTGAGTGGCAGTCACTTAGAAAGTAAACTACAGCAATTGACAATTCTGAAAACTGTACTACAAAGTACACGATTAGGTGACAATAAAAACAAAATAGCAAAGGTTACTCTGACAGTCTAGGGCTCTAGGCACAGGTACCGTCAAATCTACCTATGGGCACACCTTGCCAATGCCAAATGATCCATTTCAACCGATGTTAGTATACATACAAGCTATTCAATTCGTATAAATATTGTAAATATTGCATCAGTTGAGCAGTCAACCCATCCACATTCCCTTCAATGTATTCTCTCTAAACGTGCTATGCAATGCAGGAGCCATGTTTGCTCTTATAGTTGCTTCAATATCTGGTTTATGGAATGGACATCAAATCCAATAACTTTACCTTAAATTTGTCATTGTGCTCTTCACTGAGTACGTGTAGTTCTGCGTCTTCACAATCACCAGAAAACCGAGAGCATAACGTGCAGAAGAAACCTCGTATCGGCTTCATGAATTCCATTCCTGCATACACAAACCAATTACATAAACACTACGGCGTATCTAAACAAGTGAAACAGCCCTGGTTGAAGTAATTTACAGCTTCAAATTCTTCAGAAGAATCATAAGAAACGCAAATCTCTATTCAGTCTTAAACAGAGTTAGATTTGTGACTGATTGAACCTGTAACAGGACATTAAATTCTTTGCCCATTTTAATTAGAATATCGCATATCTGCTTTCCTCTGTTTTTCTTTCACTCTGCTAACCTGAAGCAGGAACAGAGATTGGTGGAACGCTGTTGTGTGGTTTAGGCTGCGATGAACAATTCACCGTCCATGGCTTTCCAACGACAGCTTTGTAACGATTTGCTTCCTATTGTCAACACAAAACAACGATTACCATTAAAGAACAATCCAAAGAAAAGTGTGAAATACCTTATTTCACTTTATTCCATTTCTGCCTTTAACCCTTTAACGGGCAGCGACGTTTATAAACGTCGGCAGGAAGTGGTAACGAAACGGGCAGCGACGTTTATAAACGTTGCGCCACTTCAAAGGCTATTCACGACCGGGCAGAGCCGTCTATAAACGTTCTTCAATGGAATATCGCTTTAGTTATTATCCATTCGCAAGATGGCAGCTCTCTTTTAGCTAGTGTGGCCTCTATAAGCGAAAAGAATATATTTTAAGTGACCGAGGGGTCGGATTTTGACCAGCATTCATTTTGTCCTTGGTCAAGGTGAAGATGGCTTCGAGGAAACGTGGGCCAACTCTGTCTTGCGCTGAAGTGCGCCGCCTACTGGAAGAGTCGGACGATTCAGACGTCTACGACAGTGAGTCAGAAGTGGATGACTCGGAGGCTGAAGCTGACGATCTGGTAATCGCCGACAACGACGACAGCGAAGGCAGCGACGACGACAACGGTGGTACAGTATCCTCTGATACTAGTAATTTTTCATTTGTTTTTGTATGTACATATGTATGTATGTATGTATGTATGTATGTATGTATGTATGTATTTATGTAAGTTTATGTCATGTTTATGACTATGTTTGGTTTTATTTGTCAGATTTCCAGATTTTTGAGAAATTCTTTCTGCAAAGGATGCACACGTCACGTCACTTCTACCGTAAGAAACCTAATAAATCCACCAAATTGGGTCCGATCTTCAAAATTTTTGAAGCTATCTGTTCCCAAGACACCCACCTCCAACTTTGCCACTGAACATATGAGGGTCATCTCTGAAAAAAATTTTTATTGACCATTGAAGTTTTTTTTTTTTGGGGGTTCATATATTTTGGCCCGTAGGGGGCCCAACCCCCGAAATTTCTTTTTCGGCACGAATGGATGGTAAGTACAATAAAAATGCTAAAGAATGATGTAAACCACATCTTTCTAGCTTCTATATAGCCTGTTACCTTGTGTGTTTCAGATTTCCAAATTCTCGCTGAAAAATGCAATTCGTCGATCAACTGGAGCTTGGTGTAAAAACCTAATAAATCCACCAAATTGGGTCCGATCTTCAAAATTTTTGAAGCTATCTGTTCCCAAGACACCCACCTCCAACTTTGCCGCTGAACCTAGAGGGGTCATCACTGAAAAATTTTTGCTATTGCCCCCAAAACAAATTTTTTGGGAGGGGGTCCAATTTTGGGCTGTAGAGTGGGCCAAACCCCAAAATTTTTTTTTTGGCACTGATGGATGGAAAGTGCAAAGAAAATGCTAAACAACGGTGCAAACCGCATCTTTGTAGCTTCTATATAACCAGAATTATGGCAAGTTTAAAACGTACATGTTCACAGTTCATATGAACGCTTTTCCCAAAAATTAATTACCCCGATTGGTAACGTCTTGTAAAATTTAATTACCCCGGCTAAGGGTTAATAATAAACCTATCAACTACCACTGGGCTATTTAGGCAGATATGGAATCCTGCAATGGTTCTACAATAAATGAATCACATTACTGTGCTGTATTACCAATAAGAACCAGTAAAGCAATGCTATCAACTATGCAATGCTAACTCTTAATAAGGTTTTGAGGTTTTCACCATTCTTCACAAGTGCACATAAAGTCTGAGATACAGTCATACAGAAATAAAGCTCTAAGCATTTGTATTCTCAAATATTTTTCTAAAGTATATATACAAGAGGAGTAGACAGCAGAGTGGTAACATTGGCATGGAGATCCGAAAGTCACGGATTCGAAACCTGGAGGAGCCCTAAGATTGACTTGGCCTTCACTCGCTAGAGGGCAATAGAGTACTAGAGTAGAAGTGGTAATGCTGCGCAGTCAAACAGGCACGCTATGCAATACAACAGCGCTGTATCCATGGTATTGCATGCCTAGATGAGGGCCCTAGAAACAGAGATCAGTGCCACCCTGTGAACCTTGCAGTTTTGGGAAGGACTTTGACTTTTTGTTATACACAAGAGTAATGTGAAGTTTCGAAAATTTCATCAGACAATGCAAAACAATGGAAGGAAAAGTTAAAAGCCATGATGTCTGGCCTCACCATCTCGTGCGCTTCGCTGTGAAGATGTTGAAGAAATTCGACCAACTTAGCGAATGTCTTCGTACAGATGCTGCACCTGTTGTTCCCTCCGTCGTAATAATCATATCGCAGCTTTGCTTTCTTTGATTTCTGCATTTCCAGTTTTTGGAAGGATCCTCGGGTTCTTTCAGATCAGCATTTTCGTCTGTGTCAGGTTTCAACTTTGTTTCTGTTCCTCGAGAGGCGATTTCTACGTTTGCGTGTACGGCAATTTCGCTCTTAGAAGAAGTGCCGGTATCACTTTTGACCTCACCGCTGCTATTCTGCTCTGTTTTCTTTGGTTTCACGCTGGCGGTAGGTTTCTGTCGTCCATCTGCATTTCGCCTGGTCACTTTAGTTCCCGATAACCGTTGGTCAGGACTTGATTCTTTGTTATTGGATGTCTTTTGGTTTCTTTCTTTGCTTTCTTCTCTTGATTTGCGATTCAATGACCGAGTCTGGGAAGCTCTTTTCGAGTCCGTCTTCTTCCGATTGTGTTCCGGTAAACTCTGAAAAACAGAAGTGCCATAATGTAAAGTTAGAATGTACAGTAGAACCTCGTTATATCGAAGTTCAAGGGACCGTGATAAATACTTTGATATATCCAAAGTTCGATATATCCGATTCCTGTATCATTAACACTGTTCTGGCAGGACCGGCACTCAAACTTCGATATAAACGTGATTTCGATATAAGCGAGTTTGATATAACGAGGTTCTACTGTAAATGATTTAAACCCAGAATCATTTTTAATTTTCATGAATTTGTTTTTAGCTAAAAATACACCTCAATCCAGCTTGTCATCTCAGATCACTGGCCTCTAAGAGCAAAACTAAAATGCCAAAGAAATTATAATCAAGAAAAGAAGTCGCAAAATCATTTATGTCTCAAAGAAATTGCTCCCATTCTGACCTGAATGTGACAGAAACATATGCTGAGAAACGAAAGAACAACGCAGCAGCTGTCAAAGCACTTCCAATTAAAGCAACAGCTTTTAAAAATAAGCCAAACAAACCTCTTCACCAGAAGCAGCCACTTCGTGTCGGTCGCCACGCCTTTCGATTTGTTCAAGTTCCTCAATTTCATCCGTAAGTTTACGTTGCAGGCGCGCAGCGGACACCAACTTGTCCTTAACGTAAGCACTCTTCTGTCGTATGCACATTAAACGGCTGTGCTCCTTTTTAGCCGAACGTAGTTTTTCTCTCAGAGATGTCAAACGTCTTGAGCTATTAGAGTTCCAATGAACATCGTCATCATCCTCAAATCGATTTTCTGAATCCTTTCGACTGAATTTTCTTCGTCTCTTCGTCGGCTCGGGAGACTCAGACGAGTTTCTTTTGCGACGCCTTGACGACATATGCCTCTGTCTCTCGGAATCTGAAGAACCCTGCAAGGAAGACCTCAACGGGACTTTCGTGCCTGGCCTTGGCGGCGCATCGTTTGTCCGCGGCTCCTGCAACTTCCGCAAGAAGTCCTCCGTGTTCTGCTCCCACTCGACTTCATCGGACGGGTGAGAACCCACTCTCGTCTTCGACAAACTGTTTGCACCAAGCATCTGATAACCTGGCCAGACCGGCTGCTGCTGCTGCTGCTGAGTCAGGGTCTGGTGTGAAAGTACCTGCGGCGGCATAAGAATCTGATGTGGAGGAATCGCTATCTGTGGCGGCGGTACGGCCGATGAGAGTGGAAAAGCAACAGGAGGGGTGGGAAGTACCGCGGCAGAAAAAGGGGCAGGTGATGGGAAATTCAGGTTTGAGGGTAAGGAGCCAACTACAGATGCCAGCTGAGGTTGAGCGATGGAGTTGTTAGAAGAAGCAGCGACATTAATATTCATTTCTGATTCGCAGAATTCGTCTTCACTGTTCGAGAAATCATCGTATAGAATCTGTTTTTTCTTCTCTTTCGGTCCGCCCAAAAGAATTCCGCCTGGTTCCGCGTCTTTGTTGACGACAATTCTCAAGTTTTCGAAAGACTTCGCCCCAACTGAAGCCTCTGACACATCAGCCCTTGCAAGCTGTTTTGCAAGAAATGACGAAGCCTGCTGAATGAGAAGGCGATTTCTGTCATTTTCTTCGCGTTCTTTCTTTGCTTTGTCCTGCATGACCTTCGACAGTTCAAAGTTGAAGCCGATTGACTTGAGCATGTCTGCAACAACCGGGTCGCAGTTACCCCCCGTCTCGCTGTTCCTCGCAGGTGTTTCTACACCCGATGGCATCACCTGCTTACGAAGAACAGACTTGATAACACTGCTCTCGACAAGCGGCTTATCCAAGTTCTTCGGAACCAGATCTTCGCCGTACAGGAACCTATCTTCGTCCTCCTTAGCTGCCTTTTCTGAACCAGCGGCACCAGTGTATCTGATGTGCGCAACGCCGCCGGATTCTTTCGGACAAAACGCAGCGGCAACAGCATTCATGTTTCGAAGGATCGTTTTTGCGACCTCACTAGAAGCACTCAGCTTCGTGTACGCCGAATTCGAAATGTTCACCATGTTTGGCCTGCCTCCGGCCTTCGGCGCGCTTTCTGCCGATGTCGGCTGCAAGCTTATCGGAGTCCAACCGGTCAGTTTTGATAACATCTCACGCGTCCGCATCGCCATTTCCTTTGCCCTAGCCACAGAAGCAGTTTCCTCGACGTACTCCTGCGGTGAAGTCCTATTAACAGGTAAGACGGCATTCTGACTGGCAGAGCTGGAATGAACACCACTTCCAGCCTGCTGAGGATTTTTGAATTTGTCGTTTCCAACCGTTATCTTCATCGACTCATCCCGAAGAAGAGCATTTATATCGCAATGTTGCTGCAAAATACAAGCAATTAAACCAGTCTAAATCATAGTGACTCAGAATTGTATTTCATGATACACGAATAAAAAAATTGAAGCTGCAATTTTTAAAATATGAACTGAACACACAATTTATGCATTAGTAAACAACAATAGAGGTGCACAGATAAGAACCCTGGCTGATTAATTATCGGCCGATAATGGTTGCACCTCTATACAACGCCATCCAATGTGTGTTCACAGACTGTCACACAAAGCAAAACCTCGTCACTATTGCAACGGCAACAACACTACAATTTCAGGCTCATATTAAACTTATTTCCTAAACATTTATATGATTTACTTGCTCATAGCCAAACAGTTTGACAAAGAAAGAGATGAATATTTGAGAATCTGCAGCGAAGAGATGGGATTGTTGGCTGTGACCTTCGATTAGTAAGTGAGTCAGCAGCAAACAGGAAAAAATGGGAATGAGAACAGACCCCAGCACGACACGATGCAAAAGAGTGAAAAGACATTATGCACATTCTGAAATCTGTACGGTACAAACAAAATTAAAGTATACATATGTTCTGACACTCTGAGCATCATGAAAATTGATTTTTTTAAATATTAAATAAAAACACACACACAAAATTAATTTCTTGTTAGGTTTACACACACAAGCAGCGAATTTTGAACAAAATCTACAGGTGTATGTATTTATTACATCACAAGATGAGAATACAAAATATTTCTAACCAATTTTCAGTTCCAGATCCCAAAAGACCCATGAATCTGTACTTGGGATCTGAAACCTGCATATGCCAAATCAGCGCACCAACTTAACCTGAAAAATGACTTAACATCTAACTTAAAGGAAAATGGGAAAATATTGCTTTAGTAGCCTAACTTCCAATTCATCCAAAACCCAAACTGTAACATACAAAAAACAAAATAGGATCCTAAACAGGATCATGAGAAATGAAAATGTGGCTAAAATGCAACACAGTCCCTGATGAAATGTTAAGGTTTAATAACTGACATTCCTGATCACTATATAGCCACCTAAACCTAATGTCTATACATGGAAAGAGTCTGCAGATGGACAACGGGAAGCCTTGATATTGTCAATCCTTTTATACAAGTACAACTTATTAAACAGCTGAGGATTTGCTTCATTTAAAAAGAAATTGGGCACACTGGTAAAAAATCTCATCACCCTCAAATTTCAGAAATTTGCTCATCTGTTGCACGTGTGCAGAAGCATTGCCCACAATCAACTGGCGATAAATATCGTCATAAGCAAACTATTTCCCTCATCACTGAAAACAATGATTCGATTCGATTTTGTCTATGCCTAAACGTAACTCAGTTCATTAGTTGAGTACATTTATTGCCAGGCAACTCAGACTGAGCGATATTTCTTGGCATGCACAAAGTAAGCAACTTTACAAAGCTATGGCTGGCAAGACCTTGCCATGGAAATTTGTTTTCCTTTATGCTGAGGGCCAACATTTAAATCTAAAAACTATGACAGGTATAGATGGATCATGCAAATGAAACTGTAAGATGATAGAAAATGATGCAAATGAAACTAGTCCTATTATTGCCAAAGAGAAGATTATGTAGTTCCATACAATAGTTAAAATCACAGGAGAATCAAACTGAATATCTACATTAATAAGCAAGCAACTGATTTCTAGTTCTGTCAATTTCTCAAACAAAATTCTGCCTAAGCAAAATGCAACACAATTCCAGAAAACTACGGAACATCATGAAAGAACAACCTTTGTGCCGTACTGCGACTCTCGTGAAGCGTACGGCGAACGAGACCGGTCTCGTCCATGCCCGTAGTCGTACTGTTCCCTGTGCAGGATTCCCTCTCGACCACTTCCTGCGCTTAATTCGTCGCCGCGATGTCTGTAGCTAACGACCAGAGGATGAGGAGGAGAAAGAGGAGTAATAGTTGGAGGAGGAGGACGGGGTCGATGGATCGGCATAGGAGGGCCGCGGAAGCCCCTTGGACCTACTGCAGCACGGCTACCGCCTCTACCGGGAAAAGGACCGTAATTGCTGCTGTTGTCCGGGCGGTAAGGACGATGGCCTCGACCGGGCCAACTGGGGCCGCCTCTGTGCGCCATTTGATTTAATCCCAATCCTTTTAATTTTTAATTCGTTTACTTCTATACAATGCTATTGCGAGCAAACGTCGCCATTTTCTTTATTATCCGACGGTCGTGTTGCCGTTAGACATTTTAAAAATCTACTGTCGCATAAAACGTAATTATGAGACGATGATGAGACGATGTCGATGAGACGACGGCGACGACGACGATGGTACATTTATAATACACAAAGGCGTCGGACGGTAGTAGTCTAAAATTCAGTGTTGAGATTGCCGGGGTTGATGGGGAGGGGGTTGAACGGTTGAACCCCCAGCTAGCGTTGCAACCCTCCCAAAAAATCGCATATCGGGCAGGAATTTCCCCTCCCAAATTTTTTTATATGTTGGCTGGGGATGGAAATTCTTCCCCCCCAAAGTGTGGAGACTCAGACCTTGTCCCCCAAACATTTAAAAATCCTTCCCAATGTCAAGGTGGCTAGAATAAACACTGCATATTGGGTATATGCAGTTTCTGTCTTTCATTGAATTTCAGTCCTCAACCCCCTTCCCAGCTCAAATCCCACAACTCCAACGCTGCTAAAATTAATCCATTCTCCAAAGATTAAACCAATGCCAACAAATTTTAAGATAACTATGATAAATATCGATGTTCGGCGAAAAATGGCCATTGTATTACTGATCATTCGCCTTATATTAATAGATATTATAAAAGAAAGGCTGATTGATATAAAGAATAATTTAAGTAGCTACTGCTGTGCTTCTATAAAGCGCTATATAAATCCACGAAATTTTATTTACTTCCTTACTTTCTTTCCCCTTGTTATGAACTTATGACAGGAAGACGCTTTATAAAATCAGTGAATGGCGGCTGCACTGACTCAACAACATTGCTGTGAAATTGCCCAATTAACCATTTGCAACTGCTGGCTCAGGGTACGGTAGCTGTACGTGAAGCGCGACTTGCAGTCTGCTTGTCCGCTAGTGTCACAGGCTCACAGCATTGCCGAAAAGGCTGGGCAGTGCGCATGAGATAACTTTGTCAAACATTCTAATTTCTAACAGGTCAGGTCAATCAGCTCTGAATTAACTGTACGTGCCACAGCGCCCAGCACAGATCAGCGCACAAATACGCGCAGTTACTGGTTCGACTGATTTGTGGGCAACTTCTTTTGTAGTTCATACTGAAATCACGTTGGGTACGACCATTTAGAACGAAATAAAGGGTCTAGACCCGAGACTAGACCGAGCATCGGTTTTTGGGCACACGTGCTATCCACTCGGCTGCACCGTTGTTTGTTGCCCGCAGCAGCCGTTGCTTTATGCACGAGCCGTTTCCAGCTTCCAGCTATTTTACGGAACACTTCTTGAATCGGCTTTGCGGAGAGAGAGAGAGCGCGAGAGCGGTGGGGTGGTAAGACCTTCCCGGAATAGACTGCTCAGGCAGAGCAGCGCAGATCCCAGCGCGGTGGGATGGAGTCTCGGCCGTAAGCAAGCACCCGTAGCTGGGTTATCAGACGAATTCTGGGTGTGTGGCGGAGTATGAGCCTCAACAGCATCAACATCGTCGTCATCAGCACCACCTACTTCATAGCAACAGCAACAGCAGCAGCTGAGGAGGAGCAGTTTAGTTGGTTTAGGGGGCTGAGAGAGAGGTGATAGGGGGTACGTGTCCCTTGATGGTCGTCAGTTTTGGGCCGAGTTGAATCGCTGGACCCCGTCGATGTCAGATTGACCTGGTACTGCAGCAGAGTGGACGTTGTTTTCGGGCACAGGTGAATCTTGATGGAACCTTCGTTTGGAAAGACTGCGCAGTATAGGTTCAAGTGTGTTTCTCATTGTTCATGACGCAGTGCCTTAGCAAAGCATTTGTTGCCAAAATCTAATTTTATAAATCATAATTTTATATGTAAGCCTATAGGCTTATTTTTAAGCAAAGAAAGCAATTCTATAGTTCTCAGTTTAAATACCTGGTGACTATTGGTTTGCTTTGCACTGATGATGGCATAGCCTTTAAAATGTTTGTTTATACTGTATACAATTGCATTCTAATGATAATGCTTAATTATCACTAGTAGTATCTCTAGTAACTTTGACAATTTGTTTTAAAGTGTTTTAGGCCATATTTGTTCCTTAACTTATTTGTTTACCATTAGATTGCTGCTGCTTTTTCGATATTTCTATTTATGTCAATATCTGCAAGATACAAAATAGGATAAATGTAGGCCTAACTTTTGATATCCAATAGAGTTCTGATTTTTTTAAAATAATAATTGTTTGGTCCTAATACACCACCAGAGACGTCATTTCACTGTTTTTCAGGAGGGGGCAAAATACTTTCGACCTGACAAGTTTGCAAAGCCAACCAATTGGTATGTAAAAACCAATTAACACAAACATTGGCAAAAAAATTTTTCCCTAAAAATCAGGGGGGGGGGCAAATGCCCCCTGCCCTCCAAATGGCGTCCCTGTACACCACTTCTGTTACCTACGATCAAGTTTAACAATGTTAACTTTTTTCTTGTTGCCTTGAGAGAGTTGTTTGATTTGACACCATAGAATCTAATTATTATTTAAAATTATTATGCAATGTTGACTGTTTCTGTACTAAGCATAGCATGATTTAAAGTGGCATAGGAGGTATTACTGCATGTGTGAAAGCCACTAGTGGCACTAACAAGGCATGAACCTGCTCAGCAGTCAGCCTACCGCTCCATCTCGCAACCCACTCTGCCATCTTCCGCCTTTGTTGAGCAGAAGGGTGCGATTTGTGACCTGGAGCAGTGGGGGGGGAATATGTCGAGCTTGGAGGGGATGTAGTTGTTGGGGAAGTGTAGCAGTGGGGGATGTAATGGTGGGGGGATGTAGCAGTAGGGGGATGCTGTTGGGCAGTGGGGGGGGGATCCCCCCTTTCCCTTCTACAAATCGCTCCCTGTTGAGCAGTGTAGGTTGGTTTCTAGCTTTCATTCTGGTTTCATTTTTTATTGTCTGTACGCATTGAACTGCTTTCGTGATTTAGTGGTTTGACGCCAACACTGACTCCTGTCCATATTCCTGGTTATATTTAGCTGTTTATGAGTGTTCTTTTCTCCATCTGATCACTTCATCATATAACATAAACTTGGCGTTCAGCTTGTTATTGATGGATGCTCTTGCATGCATTTTCACTACAGCTGCTCTTTCGGCATTTAGATGTTTCTGTCCATTGCTATGCCGTGAGACAGTTGTAAACATGCCGATCTGATTGTTACCTTTCTGGCTTGATCTGGCTCTAATTTGGACTGGATCTAGTACTCTATTAGCTGGTGCCAATAGGCATTATGACAGAGGTGCCGTAGAAGTCACTTGATCGATTGATTGAATGGATGTTTAGCGGTGCATTTCATACAATTGGATTTTAAAGTTGTTCTACCTGATATGATGTGAGTTTCTAATGCAGTCATGTCTACTCAAAAATTACCTTTGAAGGACTGTTCCATCCTGTAATTTTAAGTTGCTGTGAGGGGCTGTCCATTAATTATGTCAACAATTTTTGGGCAATTTTTGACCCCTCCTCCCCCTGTCAACAACTGTCAACTTTTACTTAATCCCCCCATAATTACGTCAACAACTCTTGACCCCCACAAGATCAATGACAGGTCCCAATAACAGGGTTATTATTTTTGTGGTAATGACCATTTTTCCCTTTTTTCCTCATCAAGTGTCAAAATGTGGTGGTGATGACCTTTTTTCTAATGCTTTTTTCCATTGTAATAAGTAGTATTCTATGAAATTTCCTGTTTTTTTTATTATTTGAAAAAAGTGAAATTGTTGACGTCAATTTCTCTTGACACCCCTCCCCCTGTCAACAACTGTCAAACTTTTCCAAACCCCATCCCCCCTAAATTGTTGACGTAATTAATGGACAGCCCCTGACATAATCTGGAGTTGAAATATTTTATAGCCTAGTTGCATGCTTGATCTTTGGAGATAATAAATGACTTAACACTGGAAGAAAATGGCTTTAAGCCATGGAATTTGCCTGTAATATGCAAAGAATTAGGCCAAAGTGAAGTTCAGACCTCTTAAAAACTCAAGAGTTTACGTTGGAAGTATCTGCTTTAGTAATTGTATGATGATGCCAAAGCACAGAGAAGTTCAAGTTATAGGACTGAGTAGTGTGTAAGCTTTTAAACATTTTCAATGATCAGTGATTTTGATGATTTTTAAAATTCATTTTCATAAGTTATTCTTCATAACGCTTATGAAAAAAGTGAAAACGTTTAATCACATTGAGCTGCTTCTGTTAGATATTTTGGTGTTTTGTTTTGAGAACTGTTGTTCATGAAGCATCACATCAACAAATTAGCCTTTTGCCGCTGCAATCTTTACAATACAATGGCTGACAGTTCTGCTTTTCTTGGAGCATAGAAATCCCTTGAATGATCTGTCACATCCATGTTTTTTGTCTAAATTGATTTTTAGACATCTCCTTTCTTCTACTCTTCTTAACAATTCTTTGTTTCATTTCTATTCTATCCATCCTTCTTCATATCTACATTCCAAATGGTCTTTCCTCTTTATACAAGTCCCTGCTCCATAGACAGCTAATGCGCATAACGGGATTAAGACCACATGTTACGTAAGGTCATTATTTATGAATGTTTCTCAACCTTTATTTGTTTAAAGCTTCCTTTCCAGAAAATATTTTCCTGTCCTAGATATTCTGGCTTCAGCTTTGTAGTTTTTAATACAATCATTGGATGTAATGTAAGGTCCATATATTTTATTCAATTCTTCCACATCTTCTCTTGAGTATGCTCGTCTATAGCGTCCATTATTGCTTTCATTTTGCCGATTGCTTGATCACTTGGTCCAAACTTGGCCGATTTCTGTGCATATTTTTCTCTCTGGTATTTCTTTAATAAAAACTGCAATTGGTTTTATCTACTGAGCACTTATTGAGTTAGGACCATACCCAGAACTAGAATTAAACCTGGCAAGAGAGCTTTTTCTGTGGCAAACCAAAGGTTTTGGAACTTTTTCCTTTGGCTGTCAGGTCTTCCAATGAACTGAGCACTATCATACAAAGACTCAAACCTCATCTCTTTCAGATGTCTTTTCCTCCATAGCCTTGTGATATCCCATTTACCAATATCTCGAATGACTTTACCATTGGGATTTTGAGTACCAGCAATTGATACCTCAGAGTATGAGAAATTGTGCTATAAAAGTGTGCAATTACTAGTTATTATTATTATTGGCACTTTGGCAGACAATATTCAATTTGCTGGGAGAATTTGGGGATTTTACCTCTTTACTTACAGTGTTGCTATTGGTCATTATGCTACTATGATGAATGTCATATAGCATATAGTAGTGAAGGGGTTAACTTTCACTAATCAAGATTGCTAAACATATGGAGGTAGATAATTTTTATGTGAGTCCAATTCCCTATTGTCTTTTTGAAAATAAACAAATATTTAAACTGTTTTCATGAATTGGCTTTATTTTTACTTTCTGTTTAGTTAATGTATCTGACTGGTTTTATTGGCAGAAGTAACTTCTGAAGAGACCTTGATTAGGAAGACGATTGATTGATCTTTGAAAAACCGTTATAATGCCGAGACCGGACAGTATCGCCACGCTTCGAAGCAAGTTGAACGCAATTCAGGTCGTATCTTTCATCGGAGCGCCTTCATCAGACGGTGCGGGACGAGCAAATGCTAATAAAGCTCAGACGAGCACCACCGCGTCTGGTGCGGATGTCAGTCAGGGCAGTGGACCCACCGATGTCAAGGCAAAACCCGATCCAAGCAGCAACACGAAACAACCAAGTGTAGGAAATGAACAGAATGGGACCAGACAAATGGAAGATGACGTTGATGCACGTTGGCGCATTAAAGACAAGGCATGTAGTTCGTATTAATAAAGTACATAATAATAATAATAATAATAATAATAATAATAATAATAATAATAATAATAATAATAATAATAATGTTTTAAGTGGTTCAGTAGGATCTGCCCTGTGTGAGAACCACTATGTTTCGCCCATCCATCCATTCGCACTATGGTCTTGCTGTGTACTTTAATTCTTTGCCCTCTTGTCCTCTGGCAGGTTTGTTTGTCTTCTTGTCTTTGCTACTACAAGTTCAAAACTCTGCAGACTTCAATGTCAGAATAATTACTGAGAACGAAAATAATGCAGGTGATTGTAAATCTAAAGTCGTCCAGTATGCAATTGTGTGAGCCAGGCACGGCCACTATTACCGGTATTATCACAGCATTTTGGCCTTTCCTGAAATTGCATTAAAGTTGTATTTTGAGCAAAACAATTATTAGGACAATTGATCAAATTCCCGAAAATTTATTTGTCTAAATTTGGGTGAAGATGACGATGATGAAGGTTTTTTTCTGATTAGCCAGAAGATGAGAGATCAGCAGCAGTATGCACAGATATCAAGAAAGACGCTCACTCAAAGATAAACGACGACTCAGAAGGTCACCTCATCTACCGAGAAAAAGATCTCGTAATAAATCGTTGTATGCAGATGCAACTCTGATCATTTAATTGTCTAATTAAAGTAACTGTTTTGTGCTGAGATTACTGCAAAATAAGTAAGTGAAATCTAACAGATTCTCACTCATTGCACTCATAATGCAGTGCCAGTGCCATCAGCCTGGTTCTAAGCTCTGAGTGAAACATATTATATTTAGTAGTGTCATTTCTTATCCTGACTCCAGATTAAATATCTGTGGGGAATGTTTGTAAATACACAATTTTTGATGTGGTATTTACAAATAAGTGTAAGTTATTCCAGAGATCCAGGATTAGGAAAGCATAAAAAAGAATTGGAAATTTAAATATTCAGATTGTCTTATTTCATTGAATTATGATTCTAGTTTGGAACAATTGTCAGCTGATGCCAAGTTCTTTACTAAAATGGCACTATAAATGTTTTTATTTAGTTGGATATTGACCCATTGTTATTTTCACTTTGCATTAATGACAGTACAATTATTAAGAACAAGTTATTCGATTTCAAACTTTTTTATCATAAAGTTTCATGTTTTTAAATGAGAAGTTTTCTTAGTTACCAGTAGGTCTGTTCTTGATATAATTCAGATCATTTTATTAATATTTAATTTGATTGAACTGTGCAGCATATTGTGTGTTACATTTATTCTTTATACGTAGTGGTGTTATTTTCAGACGAAATTGTTCGAACTCTTGGGGAGGGCACATTTGGAAAGGTAGTTGAATGCAAAGACACAAACAGGTACTGAAGACTGGCTTTTTTCTAAGCATTTTTATTCATCTTTGTTAGATTCAATTTCCTATGTGGGTTTTATGTACCCTGTTAACATTGAAGAGATCAATTTTCTTGTGGGCACAAATGATTGAGAGTGAATCCACGTAAGACTTCCCGGATATTTCAGATTGCCTTAGTTTGAGATGATCATTTGGATTTTAGATCCTACAGAAAGGGTCTTAAAAAACAGCTTTCTGTAGGATCTATTAACTGTGCTGAAAATTGTGGAATGTCTCTAATATTGGGGTGTTTAAATGATGTCTATCGTATTCTTGTAGTGATATGAGATTACAATGTATTTTGTGATTTTGCTGGGTTTTTTTAGAATTTTAATGCAGGCTGAAATTCATGTTCTATTGGAAAGTTACTTGTCTTGTTGAGTCAGATATGTGTGTGTAATTATAAAGCTTAAATTTAACTTAATTGGAATTATGTTTGGATAAAAGTTAATGTCTGTCTCACCTGAATTTGTATGTATTTATGTGCGGCATAATTATCGATCAAATCATCAGGGCCATAATTTTTCAGTGAATCGTTTTCTGTTGTGAATTTTAGAAATAATGAAGGTGTCGCGCTGAAGATAATCAGAAACGTTGATAAATATCGAGAGGCGGCGAAACTTGAAATAAATGTTCTTCAGAAGCTGAGAGAGAAAGATCCAAAAGGAGAAAAGTTGGCAATTTTTCTAACAGGCCTATTATTGTCTTTGTCAAAATCATGACATTACTGCAGAATGGTCATAATAATATGCAGTTTATTTTGCTAGATGTAACCCAGTAATTATGTATAAAGCTGCACTGGTTCTGTATAAAAGACTTGTATGTCAATTAGAGCCAATGTGCCTGTAATCATCATTATCTCTGTGGAGTGAGCCTGAAAATGATTAATGCTACTAAAGTTTAAGTAGTTTTACACAGTTATACTTCTACATGAAATTTCTTAACTTTTTTATACCTTTCATAAATTACTAGGGAGTTCTAGAGATATTATTGTCTCTAATTTTACAGTAATAATGGTTAAGGCAGGTAAGGTAAGTATATGGACACATTTCTTAAAAAAACGTTCCACTGTAGCTTTTACTACTTAATTTTGTAGCCTCTGTGTGCAAATGTTTTCATGTTTCGACTTCCATGGACACATCTGTATAACATTCGAAATGCTTGGCCTTAGTGTCTTTGATTTTCTGGTAAGTTAACAGAACTTATGTTCTTGTAAAATCATTCTGATATCGACTGATTTCTATCAGTATCAACGTACACACGTGATATACTTCAAATTTAACACTAATGAACAGTACAAGTACTCTTTGATAATGCAATCTTTCGAGCAACAGACAATATACCGAATAATAGTAAAGAGTTGCCACTAACAATATGCTTGAAATGAAAGGATATGAAACTATATTGCACAAGTGACTGGTTTGATTATTATTATTATTATTATCTTTTGGCATCAAGCTTAGTTATAGCGCTATAGAAATTGTTGAGATAATAATATTAAGAACAAGTGACTGGTTTGATTTTTATTATTATTATCTCGACAATTTCTATAGCGCTATAACTAAGCTTGATGCCAAAAGCAAGAGCACTTTACATAAATTGAACATAATATTGAATAGTGTTGAATATCTATGAGGAACTGGACTAGAAAGTGCTGAAGCTAAGTGCATATTCTGAGATGCTTACAGTTCAATGCTGCTGATGGTCTGTGCTATTGTTTGGTCTCTGTTCACCAGAAGGACAATGGCTACCATCCATACCCAATGGACCAAGTGCGGAAGATCTCTTACCAGCTGATAAAGGCCGTCAAATGTAAGTGTGTTGTTATATGCCATGAGTTCAGATCAGATCAGGTCGTGACGGATGTATGTAATTCTCAAGGTTGACTTGGAGCTTCCTTTCCTATTGTTAAAAATCAATCCAAATGATTGCCAACCAGCATTTTTGTAAATTTTGATTTTATTGCATAGTTATATTTGATGACCTTCCAGACAATTTTGGCAATTTTTTCTAATCTTATGATAGACCTGTAAACCTATATATTTGCAACTGCAATTCAAAATTAGCTTAATAAAAAGATCAATTTCTCATAATATAACTTTACTTTAAGCTTTAGGTATTATGATTATTCTGTAGACGTTGGTAATGAAGGTTACTAAGGTTTGCTCTCAATGTCTTGTTATGCATTCATCTCATGCATCTCTAGATGGGTCTACCAATTGCAGAGCATGTAGCGTGGAAAGGAAGAACTGTGAGCTACTGAAATGAATGAATTTCAATAACATTCTCGCAATTGCTGTTTCATCACATATTATAATTAATTATTAACCTTGTCTTCCAGATGATCTGAAATTTAAAGGTGGGGGTCAAGATGCCTTACAGTAATCTTTGTGTTCATTGGCTAATTATGATGTCATCATTATCGTCGTCATCCTCACCATCATCGTTGTGACAGATTTTGTTTTGAAAGTGAAAATTTCTTTTTAGTTCTTCACGATAATCAACTTACTCACACCGATCTGAAGCCAGAGAACATTTTGTTCGTTAATTCTGACTCGGAATCCATTTATAATGTCAAAAGGGTGAGTCACTATTTAGTCTTATCACCTGCTTATGTGCAGGAGCTTCGGTAGTACAATGACATTTATTTTGGATTCATGGAACAATTGCACAAGTTAACTGTGTCAGTTTCCTTCATGTTTGTGATAGTCGTGAGATTCAAATTCAGAATTTGACTTATTTAACTCATTTGATATAATCTCTTAATCAGGCTTTACTAAATTGATTATTGTTATGTCACTTATGATAGCAACATGTACTATACTACTATTGTACATTCAAAGTGGTGCAATCACAACATTTTCAGAAAGGTTTAAGAATAAGTTTGGCCATAAAGCTAAATAAATGGTTTGACAAGATTATTTGCCAGCAAATGCTTATGGCATTTGTTTACGTCCATGGCATACAATGAGGACAAAAACGGAAATATTGGCAGGTATTGATGCAATATCTTAAGATGCTGTTTTTCTGTTGATCTAACGTCAAAAGAATAAGAAATGAAGGCATCAGAAAAAGACTGGGAATGCAAGAGACAATAATAGACAAAATCAGAAGAAGACATGGACATGTAAATAGAATGAAAGACAACAGACTTCCGTATAAAACACTCTACACATACAAAGAAGGCAAGAGAGGAAGAGGAAGGCCCAGGAAAAAGTGGATCTCTACCATCAATGAAGACTTTGAAAGATACCAGATATCAGTAATCGATGGAAAGAGGTTAATAACGGGAAAAGATAAATGGATAAGTTTTGTGTCTAGCTTTAAGTATTGTTGCTAATGAGCTGGCAGAAAGTAACTATTTGCAAAAGCCCAAAGGAGCTTGAAAATTTGGAGAAAACAGCTAAATGTTGTTGAATTCTGGAACCTCCTAATACAGCTAAGCTTCATTACCATGTACATGGATAACATATGAGCTCTTAGATTATGCAAATTCCTTTACAACTAATTGCCTATTCTACATTGCTGTTCTGTTGATAGAAAAGACACATTAAGAAGGTGAAATGCTGCGACATCAAACTCATCGACTTTGGCTCGGCGACATTTAACCACGAGCATCACAGTGCAGTCATCTCAACACGACACTACAGAGCGCCAGAAGTCATTTTGGGTATCATTTGCTTACACTAGATGCAGTGGTGTTCCTAGGGCATTTGATATATATATGGCAGGGGTTGGAAAATTAAACTAGCAGGTTAACAAATCGTTAATTTGCTAATCATGGCATTTTATTGTCACAAGATTAAAACTACAACTGCATTTTTCATGCCTCTACTGATACAAACTGGTCTACAATGTTCTCAAAGTCAGTTTTATCAAAATCTCAGTCTTTTGGCTCCCCCTCTGCCCTCCTAACATATCCTAGGTACGCCACAGACTAGTGTTTTTGTATAGTTCTAGAGTGTCTGTGAGACCTAATAATCTTGAGGTTTGTCTGAATATAACTGTTCGGATGTTACCTAGGGTACAGTGGTTCTCACACAGGGCAATCTCTACTGAACCACTTTAAACCTTGTTATATTATTATTACCATACAAATTTATGTTGTACTGTTAATTTAGAACTTGGTTGGTCGCAGCCGTGTGACGTGTGGAGCACAGGCTGTATCGTCTTTGAACTCTATTCAGGATACACACTGTTTCAGGTAACTGGAAATGCTAATGTATCTGTGGTTTTGGTCTTAGGGTTTACTTATATCTAATTATTTTTCGATAAAAAGGTGCATTATAATGAGTCCAGATAAAATAATATTATTATGAAGGTATTTTAAAAGAGCCAAATGGTACTATATGTAAAAAAATTAGAATAGAAGGGTTCATTTGAAAATGATATTGAGCTTGTTAAATGTGGTTGTATGAATTGCATTTCAGTTGATAATAGAGTAACACAGTAGCTGAGGAAAATTATTACTGAAATTGGTGAGAACACCAAAAAATTTAGCCACAACTTTCTCTTGCAGTCTATCATTTGAGTGAATTAATGAAAGATTCATAGTAATGCTGAGACCAAGTTATCTTTGCTGTCTTGTATCTTGTTCTTCATTCTCGTTGTGCTGTGTCAATGCCTAAGAAAGAGCAGCTACTTTTAAAAGTGTTGACAGAATATAAAAAGATGTCTACTTTTCCTTTTTTCTGTTTAGACTCACGACAATCAAGAACATTTGGCGATGATGGAAAGAATTCTCGGATCGATTCCTTACAGACTCGCAAAAAAATCAAGGTTGTTTATAAAGGCATCTTGAAAATCTATTTAACTTCTTTTGCCTTTGATATTTGCCATTTATGTTATCTCGATTGTGTTTTGTGGATTTTTGTTCATATGAAAATTTTTCGGGTTACTTTGATGAAGGTCTAAATTAAAAGTCAGTCAAAGAAGAAAACCACAAATGGGACCAATGAAAATTTAGATAATTTCAGTAAATTCGTTTGATTTCCTGAGATTTTATCAAAAGCAGCAGTGGCAGTATCTGGGCCATTGAAGCTTAACTCTGTTCAAACTCTGCTATAAATACACGACAATTTGCTTTCTGAATGATTACCATAGTTTTGAGTAATGATTTGTATGATGGACTATTTGTATAGTACTTTAAGCATAGCATAGCCAAAGACAAGAATGTGTGCATGATGATATTTGTGTTGCATTGCTAAAAGCAAGTCTCAAAGATATCTGATGTCTAACCAACTATAAAGACTTTTGCAAAATTATATTCAGTTAGTGTTGCTGAAGGTGCTTTGAATTGTATTCTTTTGGGGGAATATGCAGAATTTAGCAAATGAAATTTCACTCAAATGATGTTTAAGTATTGAGATTTTTCTTATATAATAATTGCTGAAACTGTAGGAGAATACAGATCATGAGTGAGCATTCAGTTTTAAATGAATTTAGGTTATAATTAGGCACAGAATCTGTGTTAATTTGCGTGAAAAAACTAGTTTAATAAGATAGGTTTACCTTTTTAAGAACTGGGTATTTCTGGCACGGTCGGCTTGATTGGAACTACCATAGCCTTGCAGGGAAATATGTGAGAGAAATGTGTCAGCCTCTTTATGTGAGTTTTTCACTGCATGAGGGAGAAGATGTAGGCTATCCGTGTGATTTACTATTGCTACTCAAAACTTTAAAGTTTGAAATACTGTCTGGCTTTGCATTGGCAGTGGCATGATGTAATTAGACGACATTTCTTGAGGTGCCATTAACTCTCTAATGCATTGAAACTTTGAGCATAATATTATGTATATATGTTTATTACATTGTCATCAATTAGATCTTGTCTTAAGACATACTGTACCTGTTTGGCTTGGCCTATCCTCCCCCCCTTAGATTGCTCCCCTGCTAATCTAACTGACCTTTCTGGCTTGACCTGGCTCTAATTTAGATTGGATTTGATGCTCCATTGGCTGATTCCACTTAGGGCTGTCCATTAATTACGTCAACAATTTAGGGGAGGGGTTTGAAAAAGTTTGACAGTTGTTGACAGGGGAAGGGGGTCAAGAGAAGTTGACGTCAACAATTTAACTTTTTACAAATAATCAAAAATAGAAAATTTCATGGAATACTACTTATTACAATGGAAAAAAGCATGGCAAAAAGGTCATCACCAACACATTTTGTCACTCGAGCAAAAAAGAGAAAAATGGCCATCACCGCAAAAATAATAACCTTGTTATTGGGACCTGTCATTGATCGGGGGGGGGGGGTAAAAGTTTTTGACAATTATAGGGGTAGGTGGGGGTAACTGAAAGTTGACAGTTGTTGACAAGGGGGAGGGGTCAAAAATTGCCCAAAATTGTTGACATAATTAATGGACAGCCCCTTAGCATTATGATAGTGGCACTATAGAAGTTTCTTACATACATACAGTTTATTGTTAAATTTGATGGCTCAAATTAGATTCAGTCAAACAGTCTTGATTGATGGCTCAAATTAATTTCATTAATGGAAACTTCGTCAAAATGCAAAATAGCAAAACATCATGCAGTCAAGTAACTTGTAGTGAGGTGGAATTCATTAAAATGGTAGGAAGTTGCAGTTGCTGTAGTAAAACACACTTTTATGAGTCAGTAAAAGCATATCATGGTAATGGACATAATTTTTTCTGAATCATAATTCAAGTGTGTTAGTATTTCAATTTTTTTATTTCTGCCTTTTTCACTCTATCATCTTCATTTATTTAAACTGATATCTGTGAACTTCCTTGAGGTTTTTAATATAATCACTTATGCTAAATAAGAATGCGTGAATGGCTGTTGGTATAGTTAGTTGAATGCATACTTGTTTGCAAAATGCAATTGTTGCTGCAGTTTAATAACACTGATGTGTGTTGTCACTAACACTGCTGTTCAGATTGTGCTTGGTGTTTCAACTTGTGTTGAATCTGGTTTTTAACATAATTGCTGTTGTGTATTTTCACCTTATCGTTTTCTAGATGAAATCATGTAGGAGTTACTTTTAAATATATCTAATTGTAGGCACCATTGCCATTTTATTAGGCAAATAGCAATAATAATAATCTATGAGAAATTACCATCAGCCAATGCCCTGCTCATAATCAAAGAAAAGTGAAAGTCCTTCCTGACCTAACGGGCTCATAGGACATAGGCGGTGCTGATCTCCGTTGCTATAGCCCTCAGCCAGGTGTGCAATACCATGGATATGGGGTGAGTGCATCGCGTAGCGTACCTGTTTGACTTATCCTAGCCTCTTACCACTGCTCCTCATTTTACCACCGCCCTCTAGCGAGTATGGCAGAGTCGACCTTAGGGCTCCTATGGGTCTTGAACCCACGACCTTCTGCTCTATTGTCCACGAGTTGATTTTTGCACATTGTTACCACTCTGCTAACTTCCCGTCCATCCTGCTCATAGTAAAGTGGCAATATAGAAATTGGTGACCAATTTGAATTGTTAATTAAATCATAAGTCTAATGTTCAAATTGTCTAGAATTTTAACTGATGCCATCATTAATAGGTTGAACAATCACTAAAATTCTACAATTTTTGAGCATGGTGGCATTGGACCTGTTTAGCAGATAATTTAATTTTAAACCAGTCTAGTTTATTTTATCAAATGTCCCAGTCTGACCAACTTCAATATTTGAAATGTATGCTAATTTACCCCAAATACCGCTTATTCTTTTCTTAATGTACCTAGAATTGACGGATACTGAAAGTTGAGAACATTTTCCTCTGCAGGTCCAAAAATCTGGAACTCTCGTCATTTATCTGGCATATTGTAAAAACAAACTAAATATTTAAAAATACAGACAAAAATATTTCTTCCACCTGTGGAATGTCCTCCATAGTCTGTCTTGGCAGTTTTTCAAAATCTCACTGATCTCTGGAACTGATATCATCTTTTGCAGGTGGGCTTGATGTAAACTTTGATTGATACCTTCAAGCATGGTGTTGTAAAAAGTGCACCATTTCTTTCACTTGGCTTTACATCCATAGTCTCTGGCACTTACTTGGTCTGTTTGCATAGAATTACTCTGCCAAGAACTTCCAGTCCTGTGTGAGCTAAAGTCCACTTTAAGCATAACAATCAAGCACCTTCATAGCACCCCTTTATAGCACCAGTTAAATAATCAATGGTTTGTATCGATGGTATTCCAAATCCATTCGTAAAAGACCAGGTCATTTCAGAGATCAGTCAGTGCAAAACGGCAAGACAGAGCTATGGAGGAAATACTGAAATAAGGTACTGACATTGGTTATCTGGTGATGTGATGGTGAATATAACTTCAATTTAAATGGGGGAAAAACTTTCTTTACTGTAAATAAGAATTAGTAATTCTTGGTGTTTTGTGTTATTTCATTTCCTTGCACAGAGGTACATGAACTGTGACGGCGCAGACCACAGACAGCTCTTCGATCTGATAGAAAAGATGTTGGAGTATGATCCTGCAGGTAGAATCAGTCTGGCAGACGCGATCAACCATCCATTCTTTGCAAAACTGAACGTTGCTCAGCCACTGCAGCCACCACAAACAGTGGACTCCGACGACAGAATCAGTCGATAGCACGAGTTGATTTTTGCACATTTGCCATAAATCCTTCTCAAGAACTTCAATTTTCTATGAAATTAAGCAGAATTTCCTCAAGCAAGTTCTATAAATGGAAACAGCCAAGAACAATTTAGACTGAAGTTGGCCTTAAACTGCATGGGAATTTATGAGATCAAAAACATTAAAAGGGCCATTGAATATAATTATAAATCTACAATTAAGGGAAGAATGATGATGATGATTAATGTGCATGATCATATGTCTTATTAATATGCTAGTCATGTCTTATTAATATGCTAGTCAACCACATGACTACCGGTACTTGTTAGGGCTGTCCATTAATTATGTAAACAAAATATGGGGAGGGTTTGAAAAAGTTGGACAGTTGTTGACAGGAGGAGGAGTCAAGAGAAGTTGACGTCAACAATTTCCCTTTTTACAAATAATCCAAAAAAAAGGAAATTTCATGGAATACTATGCTATAATACTATTTATTACAATGGAAAAAGCCTGACAAGCAAAACAAGGTCATCACCACATTTTGACACTTGATGAGCAAAAAGGTCATAACCACAAATATAGGCTATAGAAATTTTGTTTACTTGAAAAATATTAACCTATAATATTTTTGGATACCCGTCAGTGATCTTGGAGGAGTCAACAGTTTTTGACATAATTATAAGAGGGGTCACTGAAAGTTTGACAGTTGTTGACATGGGGGACAGGGTCAAAAATTGTAATTAATGGAAAGCCCCTTGATAACCAACATCCTATTGGCTGTCATTATTCCCGCTAGCAGCAAATCTCCGATACAGTTTCGAAATATGCAGCATGGCTGTCACATTCGGATCGGTACCGGTCGTGAGAAGCGTTTGAGATGAACTTTTTTACTTGTTAAGACACTTGGGCCGAAACATGTGGAAGTGACCCTATTCTGCAACCCTGTCTACACCATCCATTTACGTTCATTAGTGTGTCGAAATAGGCTTAGCAAATGTGTGTATTGTTGTAATTTAAACTGGCAAAAATTGAATCTGATGATCCTTAAAAGGTGTTTGTCGTAGTCATCGCCATGCAAGAGGGGAGGGGTATAAAAATATGCCTTTTTTGCGTACATACTATATGGATGAACCCTATGGGACATGTGCTCAAAGAAATTTGTATTGTCCAAAAAAATTGCAGGTACTTTTTTATAGAAAAATTAAATGTCAAAATATTACATATTCAACTGAAGCAACTACAAGTGGTGAAAAGAGGTCAGCACCTCACCGTGCTTGCTCTTCTTTAACATCCTGAAAAGAGTAACAGGCAACCAAAAAAAGGCCATCACCATTTTTGTGAAAATGTTCCTTGGCATGAAGCAAAATTGCCCAAAAGTTAGTAAACTGGGAAAATGTTGCCCAAGAGAAATTTCATGTGCACACAGACCCTCAAGAATTAGAGGGAACATTGTCCACAACCTTCTGCTCTATCTTCTAACGTTATTACGACTTTGCTAACTTCCCATCCTTTTCTTCAGACACACATACCCGGTACACACAAACATACACACACATAAATAGCATCAAATCAAATTACAAAAGCTTAAACAATGAACATGTCCCATGGCATACAATTGTAGACTACATCATATAAAAAAATCCAGTTCAGTTTTGCAATGATCATAAAATGGAAAGACTGTTCAACGGTTTGAATGTTTGCTCACAAAAGTTCACTTGAGCAGACTGTTAAGACGGAAAAGACGTGAAACAATCACGGCCTTTGATCCTCCGTTGCAGCAGTCTCGTCTGCTTTGGAGTCACCTGAAGACATTTGGTCCATTCCAACAGTTTCTAATTCACTTGGTCTGTCATCCCGCAGATACTCGACAGACTGATCTTTTGGCGAATCGGGTCCGTCTTGACCGGAGGACGCTGACGAAGAATCGCTGTCACCGAACGAGTCGTCATCCTCCTCGTAAACCTCGGCACCGCAGAAGACGTATTGTCGGGGCGGACGATACAGATAACCATTTTCTGAAAACAAATTAACACCGAATATCAACAAGGAAGAGAACTTGAACTAACAACAATTGCACTGAGACATTTAAAATTAGTATTTTTAATTTCAAAATACACATATCTAAATTACCTTACAATCTAAGTAGTCACCACAATCACCATTAATACAATTGACTCGACATCTAATTGTCAACCATCTCATTTCCAGGTGAGAAATGTACCTTTTAAATAAGATGACAACTTGATCGACAAGGGTGCATTTCTACGACGCTGCTCTGTGTTTCCCACCGTCTCCGATTGACCGGCTGCAGCGATATTTTGCTCATCCGTTGACGTACAACCATCGTCTGTTTTCTCGGTTCCAGCACAACCTTCATTCTTTGGTACTTCTGGTCTAGGTAAGCACAAAATATCCAAATTGTCATCTGGTTTCTGCGCATCTGCAGCGGGACACAATGGACCGGGTAAATTGAGTTCTTCTCTCGTCAGTTGAGCAGACGGCTCTTTGGTCGTGCACAAGGACTTGAAGTCATCTCCCAAGAGATGACAAAGTTCATTTACAATGACGTCACAGTCCCCAAGAAGCTCCACATCAAAGCTGAGATGCCGCAACGGCTCGCGATTAATAAGCACCTGAGGAACATCGGCCGAAATTATACCTGTTCAAACGCAGAAATCACGGCAGGACAAGTAAAACTTCTGCAATATAACATATGTAAAAATAAAACATCCTGAATAAAACTGCTAACTGGAAAACTGAACAGCTCAACTAATCATATTTGATGATCACAATGAGCTAATGTCCAATCCACAAGTCAAGATTTCATTAACTCCCAGAATACAGAATCAAGGGGCAAGAAGATCCCTGGAAAAGAATGGCTACCTAGCTACCAACAGGGTCCTACAGTCAGCACAGCCAAGACATCAACTGAGTAAGAGTTCAGATGATTGCAAAGACTTACTAGCTATCAAGACTAACATTAGGATAAGTCACGTTGGGAAAACTCCGGGCATAAAGAGGCATTTTGTGAGGGTGCTTGCTGCTACATTTCCTCCACAGCTGCAACATCCCACCCACTTGCCCTTTTGATTAAATGACCTGGCATGAATGACCCCACCTTTGGCTATGGCTACTTCATTTTGAGATTAAGCGCATAGGAATAAGGAGCTACTTCAGTGCTTCTTTCGAAAGCGCTATAGAAGTTAACGAGATTTTACTTTACTTTTTTTTACATTTAATGTCACTATTACAGTTCACATGTTTTTACAATGATAATTACATTCTTAAAGCCTCTAAAAGTAGGCAAAGTTTGTACATGAAACCAGCTTTTCAATAAGTTGCAAATACATACCTAAGCTCACAACTTAATTCAAACATCATCAGCAACAGACACTTGTAAATATTTTCACTTGATAATATAAATATGACCAGCAAAGGACTTACTCGGTATGATGGCCACTGGCCGAACTTTTAAAGAAGACCCGATGACAATGAGAAGATCACACTCATCTTTGTCCAACTCGATCTGTCGATGAAATTCTTCGGATAAACTTTCACCAAAGAAAACAATGTCGGGCTTGAGGATGGCCAGCTCTTCCTCTGCGCTACATTGAGGGCATCGAGGTATAACCTACACATGCATCCATATACCAAATTAAGGAAAATTTAACAAGTTACCTTGATCCAAACAACAACATTACCTGCAATGGTTTGTGACAGTTCAAAACAACATTGATCTGGAGACACACAATACTTCCACAATGACATCCACTTACCTAATTAGCATCTACGAAAGGAAGTAATTGTGAAACACACAATCTTCAATCTTTGGATAAACAGTCGTGAAGGATTTGGTTTAAGTGCTGCTGTCGAAGATGCTAACCCTTAAACAGGGTGCTTACAGACTTGACATTTTAAGATTCCCTGAGTTTTCCAGACAATTTCTGAAACGTTTCCAGATGCATTAGTCATCATAAACTGTGGGTTTGGGCTAACCCAAAAAACTGATAGTGAAATTACTAACATGCATAACCTTGTATTACTTGTATGCATGCAAGCCTAATTTCAAAGGATCTGTCATTTTGTATGTGTTGCATTATAAAAACTTCATTATGATGGATGCTCAGGGACTTTTTGAATTGCCAAAATGCAGTGGTTGGGGTCAGATTTGAGTCTGCAAACGCTGCATGATCCACTGCCACTCAATCACTCTGAACATCTAAGAGACTTATCACTAGACTACCATATAACTGAAAACAACAAAAATCCATCTTCAGCCTGAACAAGTAATTTTCATTTGTTTTATAATAGAGTATTACTTAGAAAAATGGAAATTCTTAAGAATATAAAACACTCGACCTGATTCATTATGTCATCTCGAATAGCCTCTGCATCAACCTTGTGTTTACAGATCATACAAGTCGCTCCAGCAAAAGACCCTAAAAATCCACAGTAAATTAATTAACCACAGCAAATAGCAGTCTTAAAAGCCATAAATTTCACACAACAAAACAGAAAAACTTTTCATCTTTACTGCAAAAAATAAGTTTCACAGATTCACTACAGGATCTGTATACCTGTAAGTACACAGGTATACAGATCTACTGTCAATCCCTTTAACTCTTTGATCCTGGTGATCTGTATAACCACCAGGTTAAGAAGCTGAAATATCGGCCTTATAGGGTGAAAGGGTTAATGAGAATTCATTTTCCACATGTTATTGAACTCTCAACCATGCCAACTATTTACTCAAAGCTACAAAATTTGACAATCTGTCAAATGTGCCTAAGATGATCATATATAATATAATAAAATTAACTTCCTCAGAAATCATTGTTACTTCTAAATCGAGTGACGCTCTCTTTCCTCCGCTTTGATTCAAGATTACATTTAAAACTCACGAGAAAAACACCTCCAACTGTGTTGAAAGAAACATTCAAAATTACAAACACCACAAATAAACAACAAAACTACTAAATCCGTATAATTCAAAATCGCCCAGCTGCATCAGCCATACCGTGGCATTGGACAACCCGCGTGATCCCAGCAGCTGACTCCAGAGTATCTATGTTCTGAGTATAATTGCGCAGAAGCTGTTTGGAAGATTCCAGATGGCCGATGAACCTGTGGCTAAGCGATGGGTTGAATTGACCAGGATAAATCTCCTAATAAGTAGAACACACATATTCATGCAATGTACCAGTAATATAAGAAGCCATCCATATAGTACGTATACAAAAAAGGCATACTTTTACCCCTCCCCCTGTTGCATACCATACATTTTTTACCAACTCCCTATGCGTACGTACAAATTAGCACCCACCCACACAGTGAAAATTAATTTTTGGCCATAGTCAAAAAGCATTTGTTTACTATTGTATATCATATTTGTATATCATATTTAATCATTTGATTTAATCATTTATCATTTGTATATCATATTTAAATAGCCGCAAGAACAATAGTCAGGACCCCTTGTTTGACCGTGAGAAAGTTATTGTGTTCAAATCAAATGTTTGTGTGAATATAGTCAATATACCTACCTATATATTTTAAATCTGTGCGTACATACAAATTCAGTCGTGACCCTCTCCCCCGTATGCTTCCAGACGCAAACTCGCCTAAATCTTAAACTCCTCCCCACTCGGTGCATACATACTATATGGACGGCCCCTAACAGAATATATGTACAGCATCTCTTATTCTGAAAAAGAATCACTCATAATGGTCCCACTGCAAATTGATAAAGAGCCGAGTTTTAAATCGTTCAAAAAGAGGAGGGCCATTGAATTGGCAGCGGCTAAATTACATATACTGGGGTCAAGAGCAATCCAGTGCATAGGGCAGACTGACTCGAAACCTTGTTTCAGGAATAACGAGGTTTATGCTCGAGGCACAATCTGACGAGACCTTAAGTTGTGGGCCAAAGATATTCATACGACACATACACCATTTAATCCCAAATCAAATGTGGCAATCTCTGTCCTACCGTTGGTCATGTGACATTTACACTGTTCAACTATCACAGAAAATGTGTGCACGACCCATAATTCAAATTTATCCTAACCTTAGCAAACTTGAAAAAAGGTCGAGGGTTCTTTTTGAAATATTGAATGTCGAACATTGCCTGCGGGTCTGGCAGATCAGGATAATCGACAGCCAATCGCGCATAAATCCCGTCTCGCGATCGAAAATCAGGAATTCCGCATGAAACAGAGACCTAAATCTCAAAAGAAAAACTCAGTTTTAGCCCACAGCAAAAGAGTTAGCATGGCATATTGTCAGTAAGCTTGCTTAATAATTTGACTTAAAGTTTATTAATGATTGACTGATTGACAAAGATTTCTTAGCAAGAGCTTCATAAACATAAAATCTGTTTTTGACTGGTTTACAACCAAAAAGGTGATTTGTAGGGGAGGGGGAATTTCTCCTCATGCCCAACTGCATCCCCCTACTGCTACACTTCCCCAACAACTACATCCCCACTGCTACACTTTCCCAACAACTACATCCCCACTGCTACACTTCCCCAACAACTACATGATATAAGCTCGTCACATAGCAACCCCTCCCCACTGCTCCAGGTCACAAATTGCACCCTGGCCACAACCTCCATAAATATTCCATACCTTAAAGTCATAACAAATCAACAAATAAAACCGCTTACACCGGCACCAGTCAAGACAACAATCTTTTTGCAGCTTCGAATCAGCTGCACAACCGTCTCAAGCGTTGCAACGTCCTTCAGCTTCTTTCTCCTCGGCGGTTCCGTAATGATGCTGATTATCAGCTGCCACAGAGTTCCATCATCAAGGTCTTCCGGAATTTCTGTGCCGTCGGGAACGAGACTGCCGAGAACAACACGCAAATCCGTACCTTGTGCGATCTCGCTGTGAACCCACGCAATCATTCCTAAAATTTTTGTTTGAAAGATTTTTAAAATGCTGCAGTTGCTGTCTTTGTAGAACAACATGCAACAGAAGTATTCATACCCTGGAGTTTCACAGATTTCTAGGTCATTCTACTAAAAAGAAATGCCTTCAAAATAATATATAGAATTAAATGCATAAAGACAAAAATTCCGCCTCCAATTACTCGATTGAAAATCTAAATTCAAAAGGCCAGTTAGCAAAATGAAGCAATGATAATGGAATATTTTAACTAGCACCATATATATTATTTTTTTATAACAATCTATTAACAAGAAAGATAACAGTCATCAAAAGACCAAGTGTAACAAGGTCAACTGCATGGAAACTTACCAGCTGAAGAACTCCACCTTCCTTCCATGCCGAGGTCAGACAGTCCACTAATCTCACTAACATCATCGCAATCGTCATCTTCATCATCCATACCATTGGTTTCATTTCCATCCCTGATTTCCATAATTTCTTCCTGTATAATCAAATGAGCTCAGGTGCAATAATAATTTGTCCCAAATATTAAGTTAAATATTCACAAATGTTGAATATTACTGATCTAACTCAAAAAAAGTACACGTCAGAACTAACAACTAAATGCTCACCTTAAATCTGTTTAAAAGTACTCAAGAAGGTAAGTACTCAAGTTGTAAAAACATAATTATAGTTTGCATAAAATCATTACACTTACTATAGGTTGAGAATCTGTCACATGATTTTCTATATTATCTTGAAGAGGATTCTCTGATTCGTCTAAAAACAAAAACACCCATGCAAATGCTGATGAAACAAAAACCAGTAACCAAGTTTAGATTTCAATCCATTCTGACTAAAACGAAGCACTGTATTTCCAAACACCATAGCTGAAGGCATACCAAAATTCCTGTTACTCATATTATTATTATTATTATTACGAACATTTCTAGAGTGCAAATAATTGCAAAGCAGCAAATGCACTAATGTCAGTTGCGAACCGGATCAAACAAACAAGAATGACTTCAGTTGTTTTCTAAAAGAGAACAGTCATGCTTGAATCAGAGGAACGCAATGTTGCTGGCAGACTGTTCCAAACAACCGGGCTGGCAACGGCCAGGTTGCGGTCACCATAGCCTGTCCAAGTTCAAGGCACTGCGAGTGTGCTGGTCAGGCCAGGCAACTTAGCCGTCAAGCAGAACATATGAGTTAGGTATGGCGGAGCAAAACTGTGTTGAGATCTGAACAGGATGGTCCCAAGTTTAAAAGTCACGCGTTGACTGACCGGGAGCCTGTGAAGCTCCAGCAGGACTGGCGTAATATGATCAAACTTGCCTCTCTGAAACACCAAGCGTGCAGTTGCATTCTGAACATAAATAGTGCCTTAAATGCAACAATGACCAGAGTCAACCACAAGCCCTCAACCGCCCAGCAATTAACGACTTCTGAGCAGTGCATTGATAGATAGATAGATAAACATTTATTGAACCACCACAAGAATTTAGTAATATGTCGTAAATATAACAAGTAAGTAAAACGAAGTGAGTGTTCCAAAGGGGCGCAGCGGGTTAACTTTGACCTGCGCCCAAGCATGGCTTTATAGCTATGTAACTAGATCAATACAACAGTAAGCTATTATTTATACAAGGTTTAGGTGTTAGTAAGCATGCATTATTTGGTCGTGGTGCTACACAAGTCAAAGTAGCATAAGAGTGTGTTACTCTTACGAGTTACGCTGTCTGAAGGTGCAGGACGCTCTTTGTATCCTCCCTCGTCTTCGGCCGCGGAGTGCCCTGCCGTTGAAGTAGGGGACCGGGCGTCGCCGTAGCTGTGCTGAAGGGGCTCGGTGTTGATTCTCACTCGCTTAGACATGAAATTCCGAGCGTTGAACGGCGACCGATCGAATTCGTCAAAAGAAATCGACGGCGATCGATCGCCTTCGCTTCGTTTTAGTCCAGAATTTTGTGATTTTTTACAACAGAGTCCGTTTCTCTCCTTTGCTTTCTCCGTCGCCGCCATATTTGACGCTGGAGTAATTTTTTAGCGCCTATTTATATTTTAAACACACAGATTATGGCGGCGGTGGTGGTAGTGGTGGTGGTGGTGATGATGAAGATGATGAAGATGATGATGAAGATGATGAAGAAGAAGAAGAATGAATGAAGAAGAAGAAGAAGAAGAAGAAGAAGAAGAAGATGATGATGATGATGATGATGATGATGATGATGATGATGATGATGATGATGATGATGATGATGATGATGATGATGATGATGATGATGACGATCTGCGTGGTTCAGTGGAAAGGTTCTGCATTAAAACCAATGCTCACCCTACGGTTGCTTCTTCACTTGGATGTTTCATTTTTTCGTTCTTGTGGCCATGATCTCCACAGCCAACAATTAATTGTAATTTGTAGGTCTACGTTATACGCCTAATACGCCTACAGAAGTCTTGTCTTGTTTTCAACCATCCTCGCTTCGAGGGTAGACTGCATCGTGAATGAGCTTAATTTGAGCCACTGTTTTCTGTTGTCTGTCCTTCGGGTGGCCATTGCCATTGTCTTTCCAGCAGTGGCGTAACCAGAGTCAAAATGTAACCCGGGCAGCTGACCATGGGCTCCATCCATAAATTACGTAAGCAAACACCATTTTTGGGCGAATTTTTAACCCCTTCCCTTATCAACAGTTGTCACACTTTTCAAACTCCTCCCTCTTTTGTTTACGTAATTTGTGGACAGTCACTCAACAAAAATATTTTAAAAAATTAACATGAGGATTTTAAACTGATCCCATTCCACGAAGCAAGTTCAGACAAACAAGTGCTCAACAGATGTTTTCAAAGAGTGAATCCATAGGAATCTACCTTTGATCCGTTGCGTGCTGCCAATCAGGTTCACCAAATGGTGCGCTTTCTTTGCTCTGGTAACGACAACAGAAGCAATACGCAGCATCCTGCTGGACAGCAGTAGCCAACCATGGAGATTCTGCAATATACTATAGTAACTTTGGAAACGACGTTTGACTAATTTCTTTGCTCAAAAATATTTCCATGTGTATGTGTGCAATTTAGGCTTCACTGGGCTATCTAGTTCTCTGGAAATGTCCTCTGGGATCTTATTCAAAGGCTGAGACTGTTTATTCTGGTCATTTCTAGAGTTCGCAACGACGCCGATATGTTAACTGTCTGGCAAATTATGACTAGCTGCAATCGACGAAGAAATAGTTTGGCATACTTCATCTGATGTTTCTAAGCATGAGTCAGTTATGCCCAACTCTTTAGAATTCTTGAGAAATCCAAACGCAGACAACTTTTGCAATCCAGACGCTGTATCCGTGAAAATATGCCTTTCAAGAATCTGACTATACGCGAAATTGTTAGTAAAACAAATTTACTCTTGGCGCGAATTTGTCAAGAGTCAACTCTTAAAGCAAACCCACCTGCTCTGATATTATAGGCCTACAAAGGAATTTTAGGAATGCTCTCTTAATGTCAATGTACCTTGTTGTCCAGTGCTGACCGGGCGTTTCCGACCAAATGCACATGGAAATCGGAGTGATTCTCTCGGTCAAAAGGTCAATTCTCAAAGCAGCTGCGATTTGCTTATAAGGCGGGTCGACTTGACCTCGACCCGACGAGGGTCTTTGGGCGCAGAGGTCAAAGCCACTTCATCTGCCTGCTATCCCTGGTATTAGTCAGCCACGGCCAGAGCAACAATAATTATTATCACCTTACACTGTACCTAGCGTCCACTTCTAGTGGTAGAGGAAGATGCAGAGGGATTGAACATAGACTAATAGTTGTCCATGGATTGAATGGTCGATAGGGACAGGCGATTACCGCCATAACTGAAATTCGATATATCGCGTAGATACATATACATGCCAAACAATGACTGTAGTAATTACTGCACTTCTAGCTGATACCTGTCACCTGTGAAACACGTTTTCCAGACACCAAGTTTTAGACTATTAGAATAGTATTGCAATAACATTAACGTACTTGTGGCAGTGCAAAAGCAAGTTTATCCAAAAAATAAAGGTGTAATTTTAAAAATTCAACCCGGGCAGAAATTTTTCAACCCGGCAGAAAGCAAAGTAATTTGGCATTGCCCTGTAATCTGTCCAGGCGTGGTTACGCCACTGCTTTCCAGTCCATTGCATGATCTTATCGATCAGTCCATTTGGTTCTGAGTTTCCCTTGTTTTCTTTTTCCCATCAGTTGTGCCTTGTAGGCTATTGTAACATAGGGGTACAGCTATAGGCAGATACATAATTATAGGAAGCAGAGAGGTAGGCAGTGGGCCTATCGGTAGCGCACGCAAAACGGGCGCAGGTCGAACGCTATGGAAGCAGCCGAACGGGGGAGGTATATAAGAAGAGAGGAAGCGGGAGTCTGGGAGGGTTCTTTGGGGATTGTCAGTTCTTGGACTATTGGGATTGTTAACTCTCCAGAAGGGAGGAAGAGTCCGAGGGATTGTGCCGGAGCGTCGACGTTAACTCGTGTTAAAGCTAGTGCAACTTTTTGACCCCCTCAAGATCAATGCCAGGTCCCAATAACAAGGTTATTATTTTTTGCGGTGATGACCATTTTCCCCTTTTTTGCTCATCGAGTGTCAAAATGTGGCGGTGATGACCTTTTTTATCATGTTTTTTCCATTGTAATATTAAGTAGTGTTCCTTGAAATTTCCTATTTTTGATTATTTCTAAAAAGTGAAATTGTTGACGTCAACTTCTCTTGAGTCTTGACCCCCTCCCCTGTCAACAACTGTCAAACTTTTTCAAACCCCCTAAATTGTTGACGTAATTAATGGACAGCCCCATAGGCTATTTAGTAAGTATAATACCGCTGTAGCTGCTTATTAATTAAGTTCTTCTTAGACGCTTTCTGTAGCTAACGATCAATCAGCCAGATGTGTTATCGTAGTCAGGACCGGATTAACCATGCTGCGTATGTTTCAATTGAAACGGACCCACTCAGAAATCATTGGTAAATGTAGCAATTTAGGTTTTAACATGTAAACTACGGGGGCCGCGCCCCTGTTGTTTTCCTGTCCCCGCAGTAATTATGGCGGTCCGCCTTTCATACAAAGGCCCATGCATAGAGGTTATTCAGGTACACGAGCGCAGAAACTGTTGCGCATCGTCATTATATATACCTGACTGTCTGCACTTTTCATCCGATATTCGAAAATTTATTCTACTACCACTATGGTTGATTTGTCGGTAGCTGGGGAAGAATAAACTATAAAATCGAGAAGTGCCAAAATTAGTTTTTATCTGGAATTAATAAAGTTTTCCATCGCCCCCACCTAGTATTTTTCCTTAAAAACACCTTTGTACAATTGCCAACACTGGCAAAGCCTAACACCGCTGACTCATAAATTGTCATGATCCCAATATATATTATATATCAATTTGATCCGAACTTTTTTCTGAACATGCTATTGCAACAATTAATAGGCCTAATGCATTCATATTGTTTCATATTTGAATGACATCTTTTGTGTAAGGCTTCGCCATCGGGGGCCTATTAATTTATTCTTGAAACAAGCCTACAAAAGCTTAATTCGACCCTGATCGTAGGACTAGTCATTAGTGAAAACTCTTCGCTACAGATATCATCAGTAGCCTACTATTGAACCGCGATGTACTGTAGGCCTACTTGGCGTCAGTGGCGGCTCTAGGATTTGACAAGTGGGGGGCCGTTGGGGGCAATTAATCATGGGGGCCAACCATTTGTTGTTTAATGTATTTAGCATTAAGTATAGGTCCCAACTGGGGGCCACTGGGGGCCAGGCTCTCAATAGGGGGCACGGGCCCCCTGGCCCCTGGTGGAGCCGCCACTGCTTGGCGTGGAACCGACGAAGGAATTAGCTTACATGTCATGGCAAGCTTTAAGCACGCATATAGAGTATCCTTGCATCAAACGACAATAGTCCCAGTCTAGCTTAGATGCCCGGGATGTGCAAGGAATTGTACTAGGCTTCGCGCAGTGGCGTCTATGGAGTACAAATGTAAGGTTCTATGATATCCTACTCTAAGATTTAATATCGTTCTACGGATTCTGGTAGAACCACTTCCCTCTGCATCTAAGCCCCAATTTTTCTCACAGCGTAAGATCAGTCTTCCAACCCTAGCAATGGTAGACGCCACTCTCTGCACGAATGGCTTGTGCACAATTCATTTCAGCCGCAGCCCTATGAAACATCCAGTGGCGGCTTCACAGATATCACGTGCCCACTATTGAGAGCCTGACCCCCAGTGGCCCCCAGTGGGGACCCTATACTTAATGCTACATACATTAAACAACAAATGGTTTGCCCCCCATGATTAGAAGTTGCCCCCCAACGGCCCCCCCACTTGCCAAATCTTAGAGCCGCCACTGGAAACATCACGTCCAAAGCTAAGCCAGAGGGTCATTTGGGGGGTCTGGGGGGCCGTGGCCCCCCAAGGAAATGAAAATATATTAATTTATAATGTATTAATGTGCAAAAAACAGGGACGTCATTTGAATTTGGGGGGCATGTTTGTGTTATTTAGTTCTTACATACCAATTGGCTGACTAAATAGGTACACTGGAAAGCAAAAAAGGTCAGCAGCCAATCTGAAGTAACTAATCGTAAAAAAAGGACTGACAAGCAAAAAAAAGATCGTCAACTTTTTCGCAAACTTGTCAGGTCGAAAAATTGCAAAAGCAAAAAATATCAAAAAATATCAAAATTGCAAATTTTCCAACATTGGCCCTAAAATTTGCCAAAATTGCTCAAAATTTGCAAAAAATTGCCAAAAATGCCTAAAATTTATCAAAAATTTGCAAAAAAAATTTCTCCCCCCCAAGAAAAGTGTGAAATGACGCCACTGAGCTAAGCGCTCACAGCACAGACTGAGTAACATTGACAGCTGATTGGACACGCACAGCTACGCGCAATTTGCTAACGAACTTGCAAAATGTAACAAGAATAAGCACATATAGTAAGCATCACACAATTCTCTCAGTCCGTGTGAGAAGAATGTTGCCTTGGTGACTTGGTCTAGTTTAACCAAGTGCAGTTTCTAAGTTTAGAAAACTGTCCGGCTTCCGTACAACTACGAGGAGACGATGCGTGCCTTCGTGCCGTGCTTTCCTTGCTTTAGCGTCGTTCCGTACCTAAAGAGTACCCGCGTGGCCGTTGGTTCAGACGCGACCGATGATGACGGGTTCGTTTTCGAACGCCTCCCGGTCGCTCGTCGCCCTGTCTCCCTTCTTCTTCGCCGACATGACGAACATCGTCAGTCCCACGGACACGAACAGGGCGACGCTCGCCCACGCCAAGTACATCGCGAAGCCGAACCGAACAACGGCTCCGACGGGGATCGACGCCGCCCTGCTCCGTCTCTCGTAATCAACGGACGTCTTGAACACCTCGATACAGACGACGATGCACCCAGCTGTGCACAGAAACAAACACATTGACGACGACGACGACGACGACGACGACGACGACGACGGATAAGCAGAGCCGTAGCTAGGTGGTGCAGAGGGGGCAAGCCGCCCCGGGCGCAGACCGGTGGGGGGCGCATTTTGGATGTGAAAAAATAAATAAATAAATAAAAATAGCTGTGCCGAATAATTTGTGGCACTAAAAAAGGTCATCAGCCCGCAAAAATGGATAATAAGTAAACGCTGTGACAACTAAAAAAAGGTCATCACCGTAATTTAGGGGCGCAAAATGTAAATCTTGCCCCGGGGCGCCGAAAACCCTAGCTAAGGCTCTGCGGATAAGACGAAACCACGGCGTTACGACTAAAAGCTAACTACAGCGTGATCTAGAGTGGCTTAGGAGGCATAACTGCCTGATGACGGCCGGGGCTTGAAATTCTCTCCGTCAGCCTACCGCTCCAACGCGTAACCCACTCTGCCATCTCCCGCCTAAGTGCTTCATTAAAATGGCACTACAGAAGTTTTAGCCAGTCAGTCAGTCAGTCAGTTCTTCTTCTGGTTTGGACGAATGTTCGTTTAATTAAGCCGAACTTTGGCTGCATTCAGCAACAATAGTATCTGAATGCCGATGGTATGAGGATTGGATGTCATTGAACAATGCTGAAGGGCATGAAAGAGAGGATCACAAAAGATTATACGAGTTATGTGAACCTATGGGTTAGCTTCCTGCATACCCAAAGATAAAGCAATTATTGTTCTCCAATCATCACCCACACCATACTGACTCAATCAAATCAATCGAGCGAATAACGTTTAAGCTGGCAACCCTCGTCTATCGGTGCCTACATGACATCGGCCCCTCCTATCTCCGGTGCGAACTCCAGAGATCGGCAGACACAGACAGTAGAAGGCGTCTGCGATCCGGCTCCACTCAAGCACTCCTCGTGCCGCGCACACGCCTTGCCACTGCCGGCGACCGTGCCTTCCCGGTTACCGCAGCGAAAGCCTGGAATCGTCTTCCCATCTGAGTGTTCAAACATTACCTTCTCTGGAAATATTTAAGAAGCGACTGAAGACTTGGCTGTTCGAGATCAGCTACTCTGTTAAATACTGACCTACCAACTATAACTATGTAATGCGTTCAAGCCAGTGGCGTAGCGAGGGGGCAGGGGGGGCGAAGCGCCCCAGGCGGCACTTGTTCTAGGGGCGGCACTTTCGAGATTTCTTTTTTGTTTGTCAGAGACTTTTTTGAAGAGTTGATAACGTATTTTTTGCTTGTCAGAGACTTTTTGGAGAAGAGTTGATAACGTTTTTTGCTTGTCAGAATTTTTTCGGAGAATTGAGGGCGGCACTTTTTTCTCCCCGGGCAGCACTTTGCCTCGCTACGCCACTGGTTCAAGCAGTCCTCCTAAGACAATTTATCACATAAATCTTAACTTTCAATAACAATAATAATAATAATAATAATAATAATAATAATAATAATAATAATAATAATAATAATAATACATAATAATAATCGAATAATAATAATCGAAGCATCTCTTCATCAGAGTGGGGGTGAATGCCTATATATTTTAGACGCAGCATGCAGTGCAGTCGCATACTTGCCGGTGATGAAGTGCAGAGATCCCGCCAATCGCTTGAATATGTATCGAGGTTCCTGAATCGAATACCAAGTGAAGAAGTTCGGAATCGACGACAGAAGAAGACTGATCACGGAAAACGCAGCCTCCGAGCGATGAAGACCTAAGCCGAGGAGAAAAAAGCCAGGCTGTGAAAAGACACAGTCTCTCTCCCTTTTACTCAGTCAAGAACATTAGCAATCCAAGGAAACTAGCAGTTGACAAGGCTTATACTGCATAAGGCATATAGAATAAGTAGCTACTCCGGCGCTACCTCTGAAAGCACTATGTAAGCCCACAAATATCACTTCGAGAAACACGCTCATTACTATCTTTCATATCCAGTCATAAAACACGCCTGTTTGGCAGTGGCCCACCTAAACTTCTTATAGACCAGTGGTTCTCAACGGGGGGCGTACGTCCCACCGGGGTGGGGAATTTCATTATTTAGGGGGGCAATTGGGCAATTTCAATGTTTAAAATTTTTAGAACAGGATAATTAAAATGACGATTGCAAAAGAACTTATGGAATATAGATGCATAAAAGAATCTTTTATTACTAAGTGAGTAACGTATATTAATGCAATTCAGTTCTGTTTTGCATGTTTTCTATCTGTCGTTGCTGTTTTCCGTATAATTTCATGTTATTCCGATAACACAATTTCTGTGATTGCTTTTGTACATGTGGGGGGGACATAAAGATTTTAAAACGACTTTGGTGGGGCATGGTCTTAAAAAGGTTGGGAACCACTGTTATAGACCGATAGGCTCGAGGCCCCAACTTCCGAGAGACTAGGCTAGGGAGGGGGAAAGGTATAGGCCAGAGGTTGGGCGTCCCACTTCTCATCCAAGTTTGCGCCAATGCATCAAGGCGTTATGTGTGGATTGAGCGTTTACATCTTCTGCATTCCAGTTCAGACAATTAATTCATCAGTTGAAGCCAGCCACCTGAAAAGCTCGTCTTTGGCAAATCGGCAGAAACAAGGACTAAATAAATGTGACCAAGAAGGAATTTCAGAATAACTACACCTAATACTCATACGACTACATCTTTACTGAAGATCATAATATTAGAGTGGGCAGGGGGATAGAAGAAAAAACTGACCAATGACGATGTAGTCCGTTTCGAAGTCTCTGCTGCTCGTCTCCTTCAAGAATCTTCTCATTCGACAATATTCTCCTGCGACAGACAACATATGCAATCGCACAGGTGGCGGTCAACTCGCGAATTTTCAAGCGTTATCTAAACAGCAGATAGGCAGTTTATTATTGTACGTATTTCCTCCACAATCCGCCATCGTAATCTTCGTCTTATTCGATTTGTCGGGTGCTTCGAAGAGTTTGACCTCTCCCCACTCCACTGGCCAATCATCATCATCATCATCATCATCATCATCATCATCATCATCATCATCATCATCATCATCATCATACATTTCAGGTGCACAATGGAACTAATGCGCCTCGGCTTATAAATCGAACAGATATGTTTTTAATGATGTTAATCTCGAAAAACCCGCAATTCGCAAAAACAGTAGGCCTACCTTCATTAGCAGAAACTAACCACACGCTCGCTTGCGCGCGACAATGACGACTCCCTCTTTATTATTATTATGCTTATATTGATAATTCGAATAATGCGTGGGACTTATTCACGGCCCAATCGTACGAACATAAAACAGATGCAATTGTGGTACACTACAGTAGGCTAATGGATAGTCATCGCTTATGCCTACATATAGGTCAAAAAAACACTGCCTAGACTCTAGACTCTAGAGATTACAACGGGCCACTCAAAATGACCCAAGTGACCCGTGACCCATGTGACCCACGACCCATGTGACCCATGACCCACGCGACCCATGTGATCCACGACCCATGTCTGTGACCCATAACCACTTTGACCCAAGTGACCCATGAGTCCATGACCCATGTGATTCTTGACCCATGTGACCCATTGATCCGTTGACCCATTGCCAGTTCTGACACTGTCAATCAACAAGACTTATGGTAAACACGAAGCTCTGTTGCAAAGAGAAAATGCAGGAAAAGAAGTAAAAGAAGGCGAAGGAAGAAAGGTGACAAGAGGAGGAAAGATGACGAAAGAGGAGGAAAATCGACGAAAAACAGGATACGGCGGATAGAACATGAGGAGGAAGAGAAGGAGGAGGAGGAGAACGAAGAAGGAAAACGCGGCGATGAGGAAAAACGAATGACAAATGAAATACAACAGATTACAGAATTTATAAAGCGCTTTCTCCTCGTCTAATGTAATAGTGTTGTGTATCTTGTTAACTGTTGGCTTTCCAAACAGTGCCGACTTCGTAGGAATAGGAATTAAATTTCAAACTAATTTCGAAATTTGACGATTCTGAAATATGGAACCAATAAAAGCTGATTTTAATTTTGATACAATTCCTAGCACCCCCTCGAACTCCAACCCCTCCCCAATCTGCCTTCGATAGACTGTGCTATCGAACCTACACAAATCTGAACTCTCTTTCTAGATTGTATATAGGTTTGCATAAATTATTCGAGAGAACTTCAATTTGGGATCATCTCAAATCGAAAATGTTATGGACAGAGAAATTCATCACTCAACGTTCTATACCATAGCCTTAATACAGAGCCCGGTTTTCCTGCATTGTGCGGTTTTCCTGTATGCGCAATGAATTTGTGACAAAATCATTTCATTATACGTAGCGTCTGCTTTAATAGAGCTTCCTAAATAAATACTTGTAATTTTAAGAAATTTGCTGCTGCTGCTGAAACCAAGACAAGTTGTCATGCGCAGTTTGATATAATGTGTGCAGTTGTAAAGATGTGCAGTTGAAACAGAAATACGGTTACGAGGCAAAGTTCTAACAAACGTTGAACCACTTTCTAAAAATGCTCCAACACGCGATCTGCGCAGGAGAAAATAATTGCGGAGAGATTCCGATCTCTCTCTCTCTCTATCTTCCTTTCTCCCTCTCTCCCTCTCTTTCTCTCACTCCCATTGCTATGCCGTCAAAAACACCGCTGTAGTTTGAAGTACAAGTGACGATTTCGTGGTTTCAACGAATCGCTTACAAAACATTTTGCCATTTTCATCCGTCAAAGAACGCACCACATCCTCCGACAGTCCGAATAATACACGAAGATTAACATTCGGTCTGAGTTGTTAGATGGCATTCCTCTTCTATCGATCTCCTCCCATGTCTTTTCTTTCCTTGGCGTGAACCCATGCTAAGGGACGATCGCTTGAAAGGAGTTTTTTACTGAACCAGAGCGATGATGATGATGATGATGATGATGATGATGATGATGATGATGATGGATGATGATGGATGATGGATGATGATGGATGATGATGGTTTTAGTGGTACTCGTGCATGAAGGCAGTTTCTGCGATCTTCGAAAAATAAACACAGTTGTTGGGCGATGAGGTACACGCCATATGTGCTGTGCAGGGCCAGTGGAAAACCGACGTGGTGGAACGAGGCTGGCGTTTGGCGGTTGGCTTTCCAGGTGTCGACAGACCATTCGGTTCTAATGCTGTTTTCCAGTCTTCTGGCCACAGAGGGTCATGTGAAAATCCAGCATCAGTCGCTGAACTCGACAGGGTCGGTGTTCGAATCTGAAGGATGGAGAATTAAATGTCGATTGACCTATCGAACGTTCCACCCCTCTCTCTGTTTCTCTCTGTGTCTCTGTCTGTCTGTCTGTCTGTCTGTCTGTCTGTCTGTCTGTCTGTCTGTCTGTCTCTCTCTCTCTCTCTCTCTCTCTCTCTCTCTCTCTCTCTACTGTCTGTAAACGAAGATTTTGTAAACCAACAACAACCTGGATCTTCAACCAGGCTATACAATCAACAGAATTAAACTTTGAATTTCCTGTAAGTTTTATATTTTACTGTTTGGTTCAACGCAAATATTCGTATACAAACAGCTTGTAGTCAATGGGTCTATAGACCAGTCAAATACTGTCACACTTCGGCCCCTCGCGATGACATTTCCTAGTTGGTCTGATTTTCACGTAGTCTTTTACTCTCCCATACAGTGTTTAATCTAGACCCCGGACTCCGGGGGCAGGAACTGATAAGGCCGAAAGGAAGCCAACTAGGGGGCTACTGTTAGTTGATGTAGTATGCCAAAATTTCTAGGGGGAATTTTAAATTTCCGGGGGGAAGGGCAATTACCCCCCCCCAGAAACGGCCTATATTAAACCCTGCTCCCATCCATATATCATGAAGCTTCACTCCGTAATTTTGAATTAATTATTCCGGTTAGCAATGTCTTACCAACCTGTGGCAATGTTGCTGTCGTTGAGTGACAATCTAGTGAGCAGCATATATAGGCCTAAGCATACGGCATCCATATATACAACAACTTATAACTTAAATACACAATGTGGACATGGGTCCATATTTTACAAAACCCAACCCATTATGATTCAGAGAGAGAGAGAGAGAGAGAGAGAGAGAGAGAGAGAGAGAGAGAGAGAGAGAGAGAAGCGGGAGTGAGAGAGAGAAGAGGGATCTGAAAGAAAAGTCTGATTTCTATCTTCCTAGACAGTTGCGTTTCTCTGATTGCCCGGGTCTGAGCGATCGATGAAAGAGGAAAAGATTCTCGCATCGGTTTCCACTCAGCAGCTGACTACCTGTCCAGGTTAACCGAATCCACCTGGTAACTTGCGCATCATGTACAGTGTAGGTGGCGGCTGCCGCAGCAGCAGCAGCAGCAGCTGTACACGGCAATCGGCAACGAAACGTCCGCGGAATATTCTCGCCTATTCTGCAGTGGACGAAACAATTCGAAACCCGACTCTTACTTACTTATTCAGATCTGACGAAGTTTTATAGGGAACTGTGACACTGGCAGTTAAGTCATGGAATAAATGGACAAAGGAAATGTTCGTATGGGCACTTGCTTACAAAAACGACAATGACGACCACTTTATTCAACTCTTAATCAAAGATAACATAAGACAAACAGAAGTTGGAACAGAAGAATCCGTGACAGTGGTTTTCAACACTGGATAAATCCTACTAAACCACGTCAAATCTATTTATCCTTTATTATTTACTATTTATCCTTTATTGCCAGATCCGTTAATATCGATATGCAATAAAGTCAATAATGCGTGTTTTACTTACAATTGATTCCTTTTTCGTGGGAACGCACGGGAACAGCGTAAATTAATTACAGTTTAAAAACAACGAGCTACTGTACATGGTTTTGTAGTGTGAAATTTCAGTCAGTGACGTAACGTGGGGGGGCGAGGGGCACTTTGTTGACAGCCCCCGGGCCCCGGGCCCCGGGCTGGGGGGGCCCGAAGAGGGGTCTAAGCTAGGGTTAGGTTAGGGTTAACCCTAACTTCTTAACCCTAACCCTAGAAATGATGCGCTGACGACCTTTTTTTTGCTTGTCAGCTCGAAACTCTGGGGCCCCCATGGCAAAGATGCCCCCGGGCCCCCAAAAGTCACGCTACGCCACTGATTTCAGTCGAGGTCTTTTTTCATATATCAAATCAGTGTTCTATTTGTCCACACTGATCGAGACCGCCGAACACCCAGTGGTGGGGAGAGTTGGTGGTTGGGGGAGGGGTGGGTTAGAAATCTGAGAAAATCTAGGATTGAATTAAGCTTTCCGACTCTCCACTGGAGTAGATCGGTAGTTTTGGGAACGGAGTGCATGGTCCTTAGAGAGAACTCTACTCAGACAGTTTGATTTAGACCTCTAGTATATATTCTCTGTCTGTCTCTCTGTCTCTTCGCTTGTCTGCCTACCTCTCTCTCCAGTGTCTTAGGGAAGAAGGGAAGAGGAGAATTTCTTGGCCACTGCTTACTGGCCTCCCTCACCCCCACCTCCACCCCACTACCCTGGTCCACTCTTGAAGTGTCAAAAGGGAGAAGTTTCATATTGTCATTTAACAAAATGAAGCAATCCTAAATTCTTTCCCTACTGGTCCGAATCCTCACCCCCCCACCACCACCACTGATCTGATCCCCCACTGGCCTGACTCTGTTCTGACCTAGAATCGACGTTCTTCTTCTTACTGTGCATGACGGGAGTCGATGAGTTGTCCCACTCCGCCCAGCACGTCCTCCACAGACCACCGTAGTACCGGAGGACGTAGCTGTGCGTTGAGTTACGGTAGGTTCCAGGCGGCAGCACAACGGACACCCATCCGGTGACGCTCATGGCCGTCAGGAAGACGACGGACGCAAGGACTCCGAACGAGAAAGCGGTCCACAGGATGGCGATCGCCCGACGGAGCTTCGCCGCCGCCGCCGCCCGCTCGGCCCGTCGCAGCTGCATGGTCTTCGGAGGAGGAGGAGGAGGAGACATAGCTTCATCCTAAGCGATCCGGTCGTGTAACTCCCTGCTTGAATGTTCAGTGGTTCTCAAACTGGGGTCCGCGGTCCTATAGGGGGCCGCCAAGCGCGGTTTCAGGGGGACCGTACAGGGATTACTTTCTCAAGATATCTCACCGACACAAAACACGCCGATGGCTATATAAGAGTGATGATTCCACTTGAATTTAAATCTGACGACTAAGATTTGCAATTTTCCGAAGTAGCCTATGTGCTAATTACAGTTAATTTAAAAGTCAAATTTTATAAGGTCTGCGAATCATCACAACATTTTCTAATGGATCGCCACGCAAGAAATCCTAAGCAGTTTGAGAACCGCTGGTCTATAAATCCTATTTTGCGAAAACTGGTGGCAGCGAACGGAGGAGGAGGAGGAGGAGGAGGAGGAGGAGGGAGGAAGAGGTGCCTGGTTCGTTGTGGTCTGGAACGAACGGCGATTGGTCTAAACTGCTTCTGCTGCTGCTCCTCCTCCTTCTCCTCCTCCTCCTCCTCCTCCTCCTCGAAAGTTCTTAGAATTTTCTGTGTTCGCGGTTATAATTCAGTCGTTAGCGGTTCCGTTTTTAGGATCTTTTGCAACGCTTAGGTCATGACCTCTGTTGGGTCGAAAGAAGAGAAAAAGAGTAAGAGTAGCAGCAACTGACGATTCTCTCTCCTCTCTCCTCCTCCTCCTCTCTCACTCTCCCTCTCATTTTCTCTCTCTTCTCGCCCTCTTTCTCAGTGGATCAACGTTGCTCCTATCTTAATGCGCTGCCATAACTGTTTCTGGCTCAGCATCCTCTATTCGCTCTCGCAGCAGTTCCAAATGGAGATGCCGCGTAGGCGCTACAGTGACGGTGCCTCTCGTGAAGTATATGCGATAGAACCTCGCTATAACGCGGGTCTGTAAAATTCGGTATAAGCTTTATCGGAGGTATAGGCTACGTTTTATCCAATACCATCCGATACGGTAGCGCATCACACTTTCAACATTTCAAAATTCACACGGGACCGTATGCGCTCTAACCGAGTTCGTTAAAACGAAGTTCTACTGTACATTCATTCTTCAGCATTGCGAAGGAAATTTACACATTTACACATATGCCTAGTAGGCCTATACATGCATAGCATGCTAACATACGCTTGCATACATGTATATCTTGTATCAGAAGTTAGGGCAACCTGTGGTGTAATTGAGATTATCATAACTCAGATAGACGTTTCCTCGCTTAAATTTTGGTTTCTGTTTAAAATCTGTCTAGCATCTTGTGGGTTATACTGTGATTCTGTTATCGTCTGCATCGATTGGCTTTGTGGTTCTTGTGCCCTCATTTGCTCTTCGAATGCTTTGGGTCACGTGCTGTTGGCGATCTGTATTAATTTCACCAATAAAATCAACAGCCTTGAGTGATTGGTGAATGCCATGTTTTAGACACATCTATGGCCCGGTGTACATCTGCAATATTTTACTCCGGACACGTTTCCGTCAGTGGCGACCACAGAAGTTTTTCCAGGCGGGGGGGGGGAGGGAAGACATGATGATGGTCATTGTTAATAGAAATTCCAAGATATTCAATTCCACAGTTCTTATTAGAACCTAAGTTTCTCAATGCATCAGTAGTGTTTTAGTGTGAAAATGTTGGCTAAAGCCCAAAATATAGTTAGTTTCAAAAATAGGTTCGGATTTTCCAGGGCGCAAGTATTATCCTCTCTTGCCATAATGTGTGGACGCCCTTGATTTCTGTCATTCAGTGATTTGCCATTTTGGATTTCAAGTGAATTACGGACGAAATTGGGGTGGGGGCACGTGACATCTATCGTGTTTCAAAAACGATGGTTGAATCAAATTCAGATCAAGATTCGATTTAAATCTTCTGATTAATTATTATTAAGGTCAGTTACTTGAATAACTTAAACGCACTGAACAAGACAATAGTAACGTTTGAGCTATAAATAGAATCTCATTTATTTTATTTTTAAGATCAAAGTCTAAAAACGTTCGATTAGTGAGTATTCGATTACTTAGGCTTAGGCGAACGGACAGAAGGCAAAAACAACTAAGCTAACTCCCAAGTCGCAAATAATATTTTCATCTTGCAATCTTAGGCCTAATGCAAATGAATAGGCTATATGAAAACCCGACAACTGAGTAAAATCGAACTATATCGAATTACTGACCTACTTACTTCCTTGACAGACTTTCGAGCACAGGACAGGAAAATTTCGCAATCTTAGAAGAATTCGACCAATTTCTCACAGACTCAGGAAGCATTTATCTTTAACACATTGACCACGACGCACGAATTAACTCGTCCTCAGCGTCACAGGGACGAGTTGACACGTCCACTATTGACTATCGAACTAGAATTTGGATTGGCGCGTCTGACTTTAGAACAATCTACAGCCCTTTAATTAAAGATCCTCTTTAACCCCTTAACTGGGGACCCCGGATATATCCGTCCATTTTACATTGAGTTACAGTTAAATACCCAGTTAAGGGGTTAATCCAGTTTATCGAACAATCTGCCCTCTCTACAGCTGTTATCTTTATGAGTTCTGTACTGCCCTTTGCCTCAACTATACTCCCACTGCATGTGCTTAGCGACTGCATTGATCTAGACCTGCGGTTCTCAAACTTTTTAGGAGTTCTCACGTAGAAATTTGTGTGATACTCACGGACCTTATAAAATTCGAATTCTAAATTAGCTGTAATTATCATAAAAATCATATCCTCCATAGCTGTAACAACCTAGCCTCACTGCCCTTTGGACGTTGACTATTGCCTGGCTGATAATATACCTTCCCCATAGGCTATTTTAAGAGAGGCTGAGCGCCTAAGAATAAGCAGCTACTGTTGTGCTGTTCCCGAAGGCGCTATAGAAATCCACGAGATTTTACTTTAATTGCTTTTTACTTAATTAACACGAAGGCTACTTGCTTTGTCCGTCAATTATTTAATCAGAAAATTTCAAATCTTAGTAGTCATCAAATTTAAATTCAAATGGAATCAGCACTCTTAGAACCATCAGTGTGTGTGTGTGTGTGTGTTGTGTTCTGAACTTTTGAGGTGTTGGCGAGATATTTTGAGAAAGTAATCCCTTTACGGTTCCCCTGAAGCCGCTTGGACCGCGAACCCCTATAGGACCGCGGACCCCAGTTTGAGAACCACTGGCCTAGGCTGTCCTAGAACAATGCACGCTCTCCTAACAAGCGATGAAAATTGAGGCCTGACCATCACTCGACTGCATAGCGTTTAAACTGGTACATGTACAGTACACAGTGGCGTATTTACCATTGGGCCATTTGGGCCATGCCTCCCCCTTTGGTCTTGGCCTAGCCTGTCCTCAGACCCCCATTATAGGCTCGCGCTTCGCGCTCGCCATGGGCTGCCCCCCTTACCAAAATTCTAAATACGCCACTGACAGTACATCAGCGCTCATTTTATACAAGTAACATTCAAGGACCGGCCTCTCTTGACCGAGGAGCCCACGTTATCTGCGATCGTGTAAATCGGATTTTACTGTAGCTTGATAGCGTAAATGTGCAAACTCCTAGAGTAGTACATGGCACCGTAAACGCCGCCGCGACGACGTAAAGTAAATGCGGTGTGTAATTATACAATTGTACGTAAGCGACGATCGAACTGCGTAGGCGAGTCCTCGGGTGCCCTGATGTCGGCGGCGGTGGTTGGTTTTTCAGACGGGGGTGGTTCTCCTGTAGGAATCTGCCGTCGGAGCAGCGGTGTAGCGATGCTGGTGTTGTTGTTGGTGGTGTTGATGGTGGTGGTGGTGGCTGGGGGTCCTGGCGTCGACGGTCGCCCCACCGAGGGACAGCGTATACCGCGACGGCTCCCTGGCCATCAGTCCGTCCGACTCGAGGGTCTCGCGGGACCCTCTGATGTCACCGACGCTCCTGGCGCCCGACATCGGCGCAAACGCGTAGAATGACGTGGCATCCGACGACGCCGCGTTGCTACGGACGCCGGTCGTTGCCATGCCGACCATCGCCGGGGAGCCGTTGTTAAGGAGAACCGCACGGCCGTTGGGCCGCGAGGAGGAGTGGTGATGGTGCTGCTGCTGCTGCTGCTGCTGCGGGAAGGCGTCGACGTTGTTCGGTTGTTGGGGGTGAAGGGCCGCGGAGGCCGCCGCCGCAGCTGCCGTGGTCGCCGCCTGGAGGCGCTCCACCTTCTTGCGATAGGAGTGTTTGTGTCTGGATATGTAGAGGTAGACCGAGAGGACGCCGGTGAGTTCGGCGGCCGTGAAAGACAGGATCGTGAGGATGAAGGAGGATCCGTATGAGTACTGGAACCTCGGCGGATCGCTCGGCGACGACGACGCCTTCGATTTGTTTCCGGCCTCTTCGGTGATCGCTCCGATGTACAGGATCAGACCGATCAGCGTGAAAAGACCTGATCATCATCATCAACACATCAAAGAAGCACAAATATATCCAGACCAATTAGATCTCTAACAGACAGAGCTCGGTTTTAATTCTGCGGTCTTTAATTACTTATACTTCTGCGTTTTATGATTATAATTAGTCCAGGGTCTCTAATGTATGGCCCGCGGGCCGTATATGGCCCGCCAAGGCCTTTAATCCGGCCCCGCAGCATGAAACGAGGAACATGCGCAAATCTATTGTAGGAATCTTCTTTTTCACCGTCTGTGTCATAGAGACATAGACTTTAATTATAACTTGCTTCAACTGTAAGCGTAAGTCTACGAATCCACCTATAGATATCGTGGGCCTGCCAGAGCACAGGACCGTCACTGCCCCCCACTTATTCTGGCGCACTGTCTTAGATTGAGGTCCGACAGATGAGTTGTGTTTACCTGCGATGACGAATAGGATCCCTGAAAGAAAGGTGAGCACCTTTTTCCTGCGATCGCAGTGCGACATCAGACAGATAATCTCTCCGACGAGCAGCAACAAGAGGCTGAGGAGAGGAAATAGCGTCGACTTTCGTAAAGAAACTGCAACGAAGACAATCTCATTGAAAACGACGATGTGAAAGAACGGACAGATGCCGGAATAAAAGAGACTAATCTGGAAACACTGTATAAATACCAGCGACGGTCGGATTGCATAATCTATCATATTAAAATCGTTATTCTGTATGTCTGTTACCTTCAAGCGTTCTGATTGGTTGACTATTGGTAGACGGTTTAGACCGTTTAGTCCTTACATCGCGATGCGTTGGTGGGCGAGCGTTGACTATTGGTAGACGGTTTAGTCCTTACGTCGCGATGCGTTGGTGGACGATGTTCGAAGACGACGTTGCTATTGGTAACAATTGTTCGTAGAACCGGTTTAGTCGAGTCATTGCAGCGTCAGAGGGCTGGGCGTGCGACGACGTTGCTATTGGTAACAATTGTTCGCAGCCTGAGGTAGTTGCGCAATTTTAACGTACATTTGAACGTACACAAAAAATACGTGTACCGCGTCACAAATGGTCACAGTTGCGTGATTTTAGCGTACATAGGCCTAATTATTACGTGGCGCAGAGCTTGGCTAGGTGGCGCAACTGATTTTAGCGTACATAGGCCTAATTATTACGTGGCGCAGAGCTTGGCTAGGTGGCGTATGTACATTATTGAAACGTTGTTCAGCATGAATTCAATGATTGGGTTTTAGTATTATCCTGCACCGCGAGCGAAGCGAACATCTTTCTAGTACGAAGTAAAGTAAGTAAGTAAAATCTCGTGTATTTCCATAGCGCTTTCAAAAGCAGCACCGAAGTAGCTCCTTATTACTAGGCGCTTAAAGTAATCCTAGTATGAAGCGGCTATAGCTAATGATGGGGGTCATTCATGCAGGGTCATTTAATCCAAATGGTTATTGTGGTTGGGACGTTACAGCTATATGGAGGAAACGGTTTTTTAAAGAAAAATGTTTTGAGTTTAGAAAGAAAAACTCTACGAAATGTCGCAAGAAGTGAAGGAAATTGTGAATCAGAATTTATCATTTGACCGTGGTGTAGACAGCGGAGGGATGCTGGAATTGAGTTCCAAAGTTCTGGTGCAGCATGTGAAAAAGCACGATTGCAAGTTTTGATAGATGATTGATTCAGAGGTCGAAGGAGAGTTACATGAGAGGAAGATCGAGTAGATCGAGGATGTTGTGGGATTATCAGATTTCGAAGACAGACTGGTTTTGATGTATGTAGTGAATCATCGATATAAATTTATATTCAATGCGTTCTGCTATTTTCTATTTTCAACCAGTAAAGAGATTTGAGTAATGGTGTAATATGGCAGAAATTTGGTGATTTGGAAACTGCGCTAGCTAAGGCATTTTGAATCGATTGAAGTTTACATATGGAAGATTTTGGAAGATTGTGAAACAGTGAGTTGCAGTAATCTAACTTAGAGTGAACTATTGAACGAAGAGGCAGGTCTACAGCAGAGTTATTCAAATAGCGGGCCGCGGGCCAGATCCGACCCGCCAGGGGTGTGAAATGACTCGCGAAACTATTGAAACGATAAATAACTTTTCTAATACTTACGAAATATACTTTTTCAAAAACACCCGGTCATTGGGCACCAGATATAGAAAAATGTGGCCACTCGTAAAATGTAATTGAATACTTCTGACACCTGATACATGGACACTGAGACACTGACATTTCAACGTTCTCTGTGTCAAATGGCACTAATCAAACTACGCAGTTATACATTGGGAAATATAATTATAACCGCGGGTTACGTTACAATTCAGCGACTTTTCTGCAGGAAATCATCCCCAGATTTTAGCGATGTCAAAAATATATTATATTCGCCTCAGTAGCCTCGACTATTCACGATTAATATTCGCACTATTGAGGGGTTGAATTTTAGTTAATAAATTAAATTTAGAAGACATTTGTCTGCCTCACAGCCGATATATTAAATGAGAGATAATATTTTAAGTAAACGACAAAATGCAAAAGAATGTTAGTTCATGTGAGTGATTTAATATAGGCCTACTGTATGATACATGATAAGCAATAAAGGCCAAATTAATTAATTACCAGCACTGATGAAACTTTTCAAATCACTGTTGATGAAGATGATGAAGATGAAGATGATGATGAAGATGATGATGATGATGATGATGATGATGATGATGATGATGATGATGATGATGATGATGATGATGATGCTGATGAATTGGAACAGGTGAATTGCTTTGTCTAATTAGGTTGCAAACTCAATCAAGATGCTGGGTTCAGAGGAGATGTGAAAACCAGATTGGCTATGGGTACAGCAATCATGATCAAACTGACAAAAACATGGAAAAGCAAATCGATCACCGTTGTGGCCAAGCTTCATCTGATAATAACAGTTCTCGTTTGACCAGCAGCAACCTATGGCCGTGAATCTCGGACCCTAACGAAAGAAGAAGAGAGTCGTATCCAAGAATTTGGAAGTAAGTGTATCAAATATCTACTGCGAATTCCGTCAAAAACATAGAGATCTGCAGTTTGATCACTAGTACCAATTGCGAATTACTAAACCATATTAAAACTCACAAACTGCGATACTTAACGAGAAATGTAATGAGAAACAGCAAATATAAATTAGAAGGATCAATGACAGGGATATTCAATTAAAAGGGCCAAATTTTTATGACTGGTGCCCGAAGGTCAGGTGTTTTCGCGTTCTCGCCATTTTCAGGCTGTCTCTGTCTGTGTTGTCGACATTTACGATATTTCAGATGTCAGAAAATAGCGTCGCACCTCACAATTGACATGTGACCAGTGGCGGTTCCACCATGTTGATGGCTGGGGATGCATCTTCCCACTGGGGTTCCGGATTACCTTTTTGCTTGTCAACCTATTTTCCGGTGAGTTTTTACAAAAAAATTTGTGAAAAAACTAGTCGGTCTTTTTTTGCATTGCTTATTAATATTTAGTGGGCAAAACACTTTTTTCTCGTATTTCTTTTGTTTTTCTTCTTCACATTGCATCCCTCCCACCAACTTCCTATAAAATTTTTTCATCCCCCCCACCAAGAATTCCTGGAACCGCCAACTGCAAGTGACCATACGAACGGCATCATGCCTTGCGTAATTTGATTATTCTGCCGTCAAAATTGGGCATTCATGAAGACATCCAGCAAAAACATTCTTCAAATTTCTCGGCAAACTATATATGGGCCTACCAAACAAATTTTCTGACGAAACTTTAATTAGTTCGTTCAGATTTTTAAAGGAGCGAATATTCTTTAGCATTGGCGTAGCCACATGGGGGATAAAAGGAGGACTGGCCCCCTATTCTGCCTGGGACCGATCGTGAAATGTTCGTAAAACCGGTGATAATTTGTTTGTTTTTGTTTGGGGGTGGGTGGGTATCATGATTGAAGAGAAAACGTTAATGTACGAAGAACTCTATGATATGGTGACCTTTTTGCTCCTCGGAGGCTTTTTTACCCGAAATTATCGATGTGTCCCCGTATTCCTGAACCCTGGCTATACGCCACTGGTCTTTCGTCGGATCCGTACGAAATCGCCGTGTTTAAATGTGCAGAAATTAACACAAGGCGGGCGTTTACAGATGGATGGGGCTACGCCCCTCTCTAATTCCTGGCGTCATGCTGCTTCTGGGTTGTGACCAACGGTCATCGAAGATAGCTTCATTCACTGGGTTGTCCGTCAAAAGACGACGACGACGACGACGACGACGCCGAGGAAATATCGACTCACGTAGAATGGCGTCCGTCGGTCCCAGTTCGTTTTTGTCTTTGTCGACAGTTTGGAAGTAACTGATGTAGTTGCAAGTGACGTTACATAGCGTCATCGTCATGTTCGCGTACTCCTGTTCATCTGCAAAAAAACAACAACACCAACAATACACAGAAACAATCCGAATGCGTTTCGGACGACATACGAAGACATCTGTGGTTCTTAGAAGAGGACACACGCACACACTCTTGTCTTTGTCTGTCTGTCTCTCTCTGCCTCTCTTTATCTGTCTTAGGTCCCTTTTCGTTATCGCAGAGGGCTTAGGCCAGTGGTTCCTAACCTTTTATAGTCCCTGTCCAGAAGCATCCGTAAAATCCTAATGCCCCGTGACTTATATTTTTTTACTATTCAACAAGCAAATGAACTTCTATTTATGTGACAGAAAATCTTTCTTATATATAAGGCCCTAGAGACTAGAGGCCTAGGTTCCCTAGAGGTCTAGAAAATTAATAAGTAATTCCAGAGATTCACCTTTACTATATCATCCTATCATCCTCGAATTGTCCTGTTAATAATTTCAAATTTTCTAATTGTCCCTTAAAATTCAGATTGTCCTCCTGTGGGGCATGCAGGGGACGTTGGGGGGACCACTGGCTTCGATAGACTTCGGAGGAAAGCCTTAAGGAGTTCGAAGAGGTCAGCGACTTTCGGAAAAGAGGCCAAACAGAAAGTTCAGAACGAAATTTCAGATCAGTGCAAGAACTGAAAAACTACCGAGGTAAAGCTTACCGCTGCTATCATCATTTTCGAAAAATTGAAACTCCAATCTTTTATGATTTTTGATTTTTGTTTTACTCATTTAGGATTAAAGGTTCTTTTGCACCGAATTGGAGAAGCGGCGTCTAAAGCCCTTTCGCACCCCTTAAATCTTTAACTTAACCAAACCGCATAATGTCCATAACGGATCCAGGAACAACCCTACAAATTCTCAGAACAAAGAAGACGCCAGAACTAAAAAGAAAGTTAGTAAAAACCGAAGATGAATCGGGCAGGGGACTGTTATTCTTGTTGATGCATTTGATAGGCAACGTACTGACAACAGCAGGACCAATTTCTCAGTGGCGTACCCAGGCGTGGCAGGTAGAACAGATTGCCATGGGGGAGCCACTTTAAGGGGCCCCAAAAGACTTTGCAATCTTGCTCTCCACTCGGCCTAGAAAGAAAAGAAACTGAGTAAACTGACTTTGAGATAAATCTCTTAGTTTCGTATTTCACACGATGCAAATTCAAAACGAATCTGGTCATAAATTCCCTCTTCAAATGTTGTAGACTCCAGCCTGCCAGTCCAACAGTTGTCTACCAATTAATGGGGTAATAAATACTCTTAGTTAAGCGTATTAATTAAGTCTCTCTTTCGCCCGAGGCGAGGACATGACACGATACTATTATTAATTTATTATTATTATTATTATTATTATTGACACGATACTATTATGACACGATACTATTATGACACGATACTATTATTAATTTATTATTATTATTATTATTATTATTGACACGATACTATTATGACACGATACTATTATGACACGATACTATTATTAATTTATTATTATTATTATTATTATTATTATTATTATTATTATTATTATTATTATTAACTGACAGAATTCTACGCATTTGCGCCACAGTCCACTGGATGTCTTCTTCAGCTGGATCTTCGGGTTGTTCGGTGGTTCCGGAGCCATTCTCTCGACGGCGTGCAGCCAGTAGTCGGTTGAGACGGCGACGCAGAGACAGGCGAACGAAACACAGGCGAAGACGCTGGTCGTCACCGTCAACGTCGCCTTCTTACTGCAATCGCCCCCCGGCATCACCCCACGCACACACCGGAGAGGAGTAGGAAGAGGAGGAGTAGAGGAGGAGGAGGAGGAGGAGGAGGAGGAGGAGGAGGAAGACGATGGAAAGGAAGAGGAGTAAGACTCCTTAGTCGGTTGGTGCGCAGTTCGGTTCGATTGTCATCGTTGCATTTTTCAAGACCAGTCCTTGGCAGTTGTATACGGCGCCTGTATCGTTTACTTCAAGTACTTGTATCGTATCCGGTACTTGTATCGTGTACTTGAATCCGGCGTTTGTATCGTGTACTTGTATAAATCGTGTACTTGTATCGTATCCTGCACTTGCATCGTGTACATGTACTGTATCGGATACTCGAAACTGGGTAATTGAATTCTCACCACGGAGATTCGCTCTGCGTTCAGTATAAGTAAACGACGCGTTCAGTTCACGATGAGACTCTCTTCGCACCGGGTCGAGCGTCAAACATCTCAAGAAAACCGCACGGAATAGAGAAACAACTCAAAACGAAAGACTGTGAGTGGAGCGACAGTGTCCGCAGACGCCGGACGTCCGCTCGAAACAGCGTTAGGCTCGAACACGGACAGTCTGGAAGCTCCGACGATGACGAAGCTCGCTGCTGGGCCTTTGACTCCGGCATTTTCAGAGACGACGACGATGATGATGATGATGATGATGACGACGACGACGACGACAGCAGAGTTAAGACGCTAATAAGAGCGACCATAGAATAAAGGGCGCACCGTTGTCGATGGGACGATTAGGAGGAGGAGGAGGAGGAGGCCATCGCTGTCTCTTTCTTCCCCGGACGAAGGAGGGCGAAGGGACGACGGCGCCTTCCCGCCGCCGGACTTCCGCCCGGAGGATGGGCGATGCCCGTCAGGTCCGTCGTCCACCGCTACGACGACGAACATTTCAATGATAATGAAGCAGTTTCCTCTGCTGTTGTTGTTGTTGCTGCCGCCGCCGCCGCTGCTGCTGCTGCTGCTGCGAGAACAGTATCGCCACCGGCATGGAGCATCCCGCGTGAGTGACTCAGTACGCGCTGACCAAGTGACGGTCAGTCAGCAGCCATCGAAATCACTACTATGATCTGTCTGTCTGTCTCTTTCTCTCTGTCTGTCTCTCTCTTTCTCTCTGTCTGTATGTCTGTCTGTCTGTCTCATCAACCGCCTACTCTTGCGTTCCTTCCCTCGTCCATTGGTCTTCGGCTGGAAGAGGCCGGCGTCGTCGTCGTCGGCGGCGGCGAAGAGAGGAAGAAGAGGGGGAAGGCCGAAGCTGCCGGGCGATCGATCGCCCTACGATATCGAACAAAGACGAGGTCCACGGCGCTTGGGCTGCAGCCGGCGGCGGCCGCCGAAGGGCGAGGAGACGACGGCAGAGCAAGAGAAGCAGCCTGACTCAAAATGGAGACAGTGGTAAGAGCCCTGCTGCAAATGGAAAAGATGTCTGCGACGATGGAATACGGTAAGGAAAGGGTGATTAGATCGGATTAGATTGGAAACATTAACAGAATCCGATGAATGGAAGAGGAAAGAAGAAGCGAAGAGAGAAAGAGAAAGAGAGAGAGAATAATTGTCAGAAAATATAAGTTTTTGGTTATGCTATGTTTACGCGCTATATAAATAGTCCAGTATACAATACAATAAAAAGAAACGTGCGATTACATCAGAAGAGGATAGCGGGAGATTTTACTATATTTAGTTAAACGAAGGCAGAAAAAATTCTGCAGAAAAAGTAATGCTTTGGAAAACCGAAAAAGTGGAAATACATTCCTCAGAACACTGGTTCCTGGTTGGTTGGCCACCCATGCAATTCCACCGACGACTCTAAAATGAATAGTTCTTGGCTTTAGAGGCAAAATATTTGACCATTAAGAAAAGCTTCTGATGTCTCTTGTGCTTTAGGAAAGGTGGCTAACTGGCTATGGTTCGAGGTCTTAATTGTAAGAATTTCTCGAAAGAGTTATCAAGGCTGTGACGACAGCGGAAATGCATTGTAGCCATTTAGACCAATAACGTCAATGGATTCAAGGAACGGTGATCATTAGGCCAACGAGGAAAATGTATAGCGTGAACTACGTCTTAACTGGAAGCGGAAAATTATGGGCACGTATCATCTCCCACGCCCCAAGATTTCATCAGTGCTTTTCCGAGAAGAGCGTGTAGCAATGCGAACCATAGGCCCCTATAATTAATCCGTAGGACGTTCTCTGTAATGCCATCACCGCCAAGACCACCAGCGCTCGAACTCAGATTCACAGGCCAGCTCGTATCGTCGCTCAAAAGAGACTGGCGCTAAAACGATTTAGAAAAAATAAGCGTGGAAGACTTTAAGACGACGAATATTCGAGGCTGAAGTTTGGTAGAATTCAGCTTTTGCGCGCATGTAACGCTTTACCAAGTATACGCCTTCAAACATAACAGAATCATATGAGAATTAGACAATCCAATACTGTAGCCCCCCTACATTAGACTTTCCGCAGTTTCTAAAATCCAGCTGGCCTTCGTTTTTCAGTCATTGGGACAATTTTCACGACCAAAGGTATATTAATAATGCAAATCACGTGACCATTAGCTCTGCCACGATGGGCCACGACTCACAGAGGGGCGGGGCCCCCATTCGGGCCTGAACTGGTCATGAAATTCGTGCAAAAAATACAATGAAAGAAATGTATCGGCTGGAGGTCGTTATTACTTTCTTAGATCAGTTTGGAAACATTCAGACACCTCTGTTTTACTCCAACTGTGACCTTACTATACCCCAGAAATAAAGTGGCGCGGCCAAAAAACCCGTTGTAGCCAGAGGTTTTCAATTAAATTTTATGAAGGATCAAATTTTTATGGCTGGTGCCCGAGGGTCAAGTATTTGTAATCAACAGTTATCGCTTATCATAAGTAAGACTCACAGTTCTGGCAATACTCTTGATCTTCTCATTTCGCGCCTTTCTTCAAATGCCATTTCATCTGTCGACTTTCTTGTCCCGGCCTTGTCTGATCACTACGCCTTACTAACTGCCATTCAAGTTCCAAAAAACCTAGAACATCGCGAATTATTAAGTTTATACGTCGTTTTAAATCAATTGATCTTCATTCATTCAAGGCTGACTTTCTCCAGTCAGATGTTATCTGTCGTCCATCATCGGACGCAAATATTTTTGCAGATCAACTATGCTCCTCCCTTAAAAGTACGTTAGATAAACATGCTCCGCTTATCAAAATTAGTGTTCCTACTAGAAAATGTAATCCGTGGTTTTCTCAGGAGATAAAATCGGCAAAAAACTACGCAGTCATTTAGAGACTATTTTCCGAAAAACCCGTCTTTCGAGCGATCTCGCAGCTTTCAAAACCCAGACAAAAATAGTCTCTAAACTGATCTCGTCATCAAAATCTAAATATTTTCGTACCACCATAAGTAAGCTTCGAGATCGGCCTAGAAATTTATGGTCAACACTTAACTCACTCCTTGAGCGTAAGTCGAGTGTGGTTCTTCCATCTCACCTGTCATCTTCGTGTATTGCTCAGGCATTTGTGGAATTCTTCAGTAACAAAATCATTTCCCTTTGTAGAAAATTTCCTCCTGTTTCATGCAGTCCTCTCGTTGATCCTCCACAACCCCCACTTAAGCTATCTGAATTTGCGCCGGTGACTGTCACTGAAATCTCGAAACTAATACAGGCTGAGACTTCATGCTTACTCGATTGTATACCTACATCCTTACTTAAGTCCTGCTTAGATGTTCTTGCTGAACCCCTCACAGTGCTTACCAATCTTTGCCTAAGCCAGGGTTGTTTTCCTGATTCATTTAAAATTGCTCATGTCAAACCACTTCTTAAAAAGTCTAATCTACCTATCGAAGATCTCTCGAGTTATCGTCCAATCTCAAATTTATCGTTTATTTCTAAAATCATTGAGAGAGTGGTTCATTCAAGATTATCATCTCATATAAATTCCTTTTCCACTTTTTCACCATTTCAATCAGCATATCGTAAATTCTATTCAACCGAGACTGCTCTGTTAAAAATACAGGATGACATCCTTTTAACATTTGAAAATCAAAAGCTATCAGCTCTTGTTCTCCTTGACTTGTCCGCTGCTTTTGATACCATTGATCATTCTATTCTCCTTCATCGTCTTGAAACTTGGTTTGGATTATCTAGCACTGTCTTGAATTTCTTTACTTCCTATCTTGCTAATCGATCTCAATGCGTTACTATAAATGGTTCTATTTCTTCTTCAGTTCCTCTGACCACTGGAGTTCCGCAGGGTTCTGTTTTGGGTCCTTTGCTTTTTACTCTTTATACCACTCCACTTGCGCATGTCTTGAAAAATAGATCTGTAAATTTTCACTTTTACGCTGACGATACCCAGCTGTATGTGTTCTTTTCCCCGGACTCTGTTTCACCTGAGCTCGCTAATTTACTAAACATCCTTACTACAGCCCGCGACTGGTTTATTTCTAATCGTCTCTTCATCAATCCTTCAAAAACTGAATTCATGATTCTAGGTACTCAACCCCTAACGACGAAGCTACCAAAAAACTCCCTAGAATTATCTTTTGGAGATGCAGTCTTAGTTCCACTTAAATCTGTTCGTAACTTAGGTATATTATTTGATACCGATTTATCATTCAAGTCACATTTTTCTAAATTGTCACAGTCTTGTTTCGCATTCATGCGTCACTTTAGACGGATTCGTAAGACATTGGACACAAGGTCTTCAATAATCTTAGCTAATGCATTTATTTCGTCTAAAATCGACTATTGTAATTCGCTTTTTTCGGGTTGCCGAAGTGTTCTCTCCAACGTCTCCAGACTATTCAGAATGCTGTTGCGAGAATTGTAATTCCAACGGGGAAATTTGATCACATTACCCCTGTCCTTCGTAGGTTGCATTGGCTTCCCATTGAACAACGTATTAAATTCAAAATTGCTACCCTCGCTTTTAAGATACTAAGAAATCAGCATCCCACTTATCTTCGAGAAATGTTATTATATCATCAGCCATATATATCCACGAGGTCTGCAAATAAATGCCTTCTTGAAATTCCCTTTCGTCGCACTAAATCTGGGTGTAGGGCCTTTAGTTATGCATCTCCATATGTTTGGAACTCCCTTCCCCTTGATATTCGGATGGCCTCTTCTCTAGATATTTTTAGGCGTCACCTTAAAACTTATTTATTTCCCCCTTAAGTCTTGGTATAGTCCTGACTGATTTTTGGTTTCTGACCTGGACCGAACCGACCCTCCTCAGCTAGTCTGCTCTGCCGATCAGCACTGCGGTTTGTGGTCTGAGGCGTCCCCGATGAACACCTATGTGTTTGAAACGGACGATAAAATTAAATTAATAATAACAATAATAATAAGAAAACAGGTAAGTAGGTGGTAGACAACGGACGACCTGCACGACCGAAAACATTGAAACCGCAGAACAGATCGTTCTTAGCCAAGAGAATGCGCCTGGAACTCAGCGAAGTGTGCGTCGCATTGCAAGAGAGACGGGCATTGAGCAGACCTAAGAGAACAGGAATCGAAATCATAAACGACGCAATGACGCGTTGGCAATGGTGATTTTCCCACTGTGGAAACTTGCGTTTTCGGCTCATATTTTAAAAAATTAATATATCGTACACTGTACGACTGATTTTGTTTAAATTTAGACATTTTGTGTAGAATAGACTATGTTTAGCGTGGCCAAAATTTTATAAATTTTGGGTGAAATTTGTTAAAGTTATATTTATTTCTAAAACAGTGCCACTTCAATCGGGACACACTGTATATTGACGTCTCACATGTAATCGAGTATTATCGCCAACCGTTTGGAACAGTGACTATTTTAAGCGTGGAGTCCAACCAAAATGTGGAGTCCAAAGTCAATAATGTGGAGTCGAAGACTGAGAATTGGGGAGTCCACAAATATCATTTTTACTGTCTAAAAACTTTAAACACTGCAGTTCAGGTACATCAGTATAAGTACTGTTTACTTTACTGAACAGTACTTATAATACTGATGTACCTGAACTGCGAATCTCATTCCGTGGCATTGGTCTTGTGATTTATACTGTGTTATTGCAGCACAGAATTGAGACTGGCTGGCAGTGGCTGCCATTAATCATTTACTACATAGTACATAATTGAGATAAAAAACTATGGACATTAATCATTTACTACATAATGAAGATAAAAAACTATGGACATTTGGTCTACATCTTCTGTTGTGTTGCATGGCAGATATTTTTGGCTGCATTTGCTGACTCCTGAGAGGGCAAAATAGCACATTTTAACAGCTAAATGTTGTCAGCTTCAAGGGGCTTCGCCCCCTGACCCCCCACCAGGGGCTTTGCCCCTGGACCCCACTGGGAGCTCTGCCCCCTGACCCCTTATAGGCTCGCGCTCAACGCGCTCGTCATGATGTGGAGTCCAAACAGATCCTTAAAATAGTCACTGGTTTGGAAGAAATGTCTACGATGCCCGAACCAAAGAAACGCAGCTTGAAGCAAATACAGGTACAGAGAGAAAGCACTGTAGAATGCCCGTGACATAATAAGCAAACGATAGAAACAGAAGGCAACGAACGAAAACGGAAGCACAGAAGCGAAAAGATACGGCAAAGGAAGGAGAAATTGCACTTTTCGGAAATAATTGCAGGATAGACTACTGGAAAGAGCGACTGGAAAAGGCGGTAGGCATAATGGAAGAGACCAAAAGGAATGGAGAAGAGATAGAAGTCACCATAACAGAACGGTGCACACTGCACAAAGAGACTTTAACTTCACTAAGTTGACTAAGCAAACTGGCCAAGAACATAGATCAGGGGTCTCCAAAGTACGGCCCGCCAAGGCCATCCGGCCGGCGGCAAGAAATGAGTGGCATGCGTGGGTGGGAGTGGGATGAGTGGGAAAGTCCTGACTCGGTTTTTTTAAATCTTAGAAGTGAGGTTTAAATATTCTTAAATGACAGGGACCATCCACCGGTGATAATAGAACAATTGGCATGTTCATAATGACGTCGTGTTGACGTGACACTGAATATCGTTGCATCGCATTGTCTTGACACTAGGTTTTTCAGTGGCGTCATAATAGCACTAATGAGACTGACATATTGTCTGTCCTACGTCATTCGCTAAATATATCACTCGAATAATGACGTCATCGAATTGAAACGTCCTCTGGCCTATTTAAAGATGCGTCGTTGCATGGTGAGTAGGTAAGTGCTTTGAGTGGATTAACAATGGAATGGATGCACGTTGACTGTTCGTAACCCAGGAGATGCGCTCAACAGGACAACAATGGTACGAAATATATCGAGGTGGGGGTTGGGATTTCTATTGGCCGTTGTTCTGCGGAGGTTCAGGTTCTATAGGGAAGCGGGTAGCGACAGCTGCGTCTCCCCTTATGTTCAACCAGGAGGGCATTTATCCGCATGCGAGGGACGCGGCGGAGTAGCGGTAAGATTCTTGACACGCAACCGGAGGGTGACGGGTTGAAGTCTGACCCTAAGCCACTGTGTAGCGACCTTGGACAAGTTGTTCACCCTTAATTGTCCCGCACTTACGATTCTTCACTCTGTGAATGATTGAACGTGCGTCAAAGATATAATATTTATAATAATAATAACAATAATAATAATAATCATCTATAATATTAAGATCGTTATCTGTATGTCTGTTACCTTCATGCGTTCTCATTGGTTGACTATTGGTAGACGGTTTAGACCGTTTAGTTCTTACGTCGCGATGCGTTGGTGAGCGAGCGTTGACTATTGGTAGACGGTTTAGACCGTTTAGTCCTTACGTCGCGATGCGTTCGTGGGCGAGCGTTGAATTGGTAGACGGTTTAGACCGTTTGTACGTCGCGATGCGTTGGTGGACGATGTTCGAAGACGACGTTCTATTGGTAACAATTGTTGTAGAACCGGTTTATCTTTTGCAGCATCAGAGGGCTGGGCGTGCGACGACGTTGCTATTGGTAACAATTGTTCGCAGCAATTTTAACGTACATTTGAGCGTACACAAAAAATACGAGTACAGCGTCACAAATGGCCACAGTTGCGTGATTTTAACGTACATAGGCCTAATTATTACGTGGCGCAGAGCTTGGCTAGGTGGCGATCATTGAAATGTTGTTCAGCATGAATTCAATGATTGGGTATTAGGTATAGGTATTGGATTAGTATTATCCTGCACTGCGAGCGAAGCGAGCGCGAGCGAAGCGAGCCTCTTTCTAGTAATAATAATAATAATAATAATTTACTTCCAAATTTGTTCTCTGACATCTACTGTCGATCTTTGCAGAATTGCTATAAAAGTGAGTCATGCATTAACTAGATGCGGATGGTGATGATGGTGATGAATGATGATGAATGATGATGATAAGATGATGCGCATTATCCATAAATAAACCTAAACTCAATTCCTTTCACATGAGGAAGTTACATCAATCTATACACTGTAGCAGTGGCGTAACGTGGGGGGCGGGGGGACACTTTGTTGACTGCCCCCGGGCCCCGGGCGGGGGGAGCCCAAAGAGGGGTCTAAGCTAGGGTTAGGTTAGGGTTAACACTAACTTCTTAACCCTAACCCTAGAAATGATGTGCTGACGACCTTTTTTTTTTGCTCGTCAGGATAAAAAAGGAGGTGATGACGTCTTTTTTTGCTCGTCAGCTCGAAACTTTGGGGCCCCCATGGCAAAGATGCCCCCCGGGCCCCCAAAAGTCACGCTACGCCACTGCACTGTAGAGTATAAACTCTATAGAGTGTAGTGAGAACTTTCTGCTACACTGTAATCGAGTATTATCGCCAACCGTTTGGAAGAAATGTCTACGGTGCCCGAACCAAAGAAACGCAGCTTGAAGCAAATACAGGTACAGAGAGAAAGCACTGTAGAATGCCCGTGACATAATAAGCAAACGATAGAAGCAGAAGGCGACGAACGAAAACGGAAGCACAGAAGCGAAAAGATACGGCGAAGGAAGGAGAAATTGCACTTTTCGGAAATAATTGCAGGATAGACTACTGGAAAGAGCGACTGGAAAAGGCGGTAATGGAAGAGACCAAAAGGAAATGGAGAAGAGATAGAAGTCACCATAACAGAACGGTGCACACTGCACAAAGAGACTTTCATTTCACTAAGGTGACTAAGCAAACTGGCCAAGAACATAGATCAGGGGTCTCCAAAGTGCGGCCCGCCAAGGTCTTTAATCCGGTCCGCGGCAAGAAATGAGTGGCATGCGCAAATCTATTAAAGCAATCTTTTTTACCGTCTGCATCATAGAGACATACACTGTAGACTTCATCAACTCATTAATCGCCATTTTCGCGATTTCCTGGTGGAAATCGAATCTGAGTTTCCATTCCTATCTTACCATATTTTAGTGAGATGGCTTACCTGTGGGAAAGTCCTGACTCGGTTTTTTTGATCTTAGAAGTGAGGTTTAAATATTCTTAAATGACAGGGACCATCCACCGGCGATAATAGAACAATTGGCATGTTCATAATGACGTCATCATGCTGATGTGACACTGAATATCGTTGTATCGCATTGTCTTGACAATAAGTTTTCAGTGACGTCATAATTTCAAACTCAATTTCTTTCACGTGAGTTTTTAGCCTATTTAAGAAGTTACTTGATCGGATGAAATGGGCTGGATACTGCTCGTTCCCTGGAGATGCGCAGCGGTAATCAAAATGAGGGGAGGGGGATTTCATTGGCCGTTGTTCTGCAGAAGTTCAGGTTCTACAGGGAAGCGGGTCGATAGTGTCTCCTCTCCACTGGTGTGAGTCCAGTAATCAGTTTTACCTGACGTCCTTCAATTGACCCTAAGCGATGTGAGCGACCTTGGACAAGTTGTTCACCTTTAATTGTCCCGCACTTACGAATGAATGATTGAGCGTTCAAAGATCTAATAATGCAAACTATAACGAGGAATAATAAAAGTCTTCAAAAACAATTAAAATGTTTCATCAACAATATTGTCAGATCAGGGATTCAGAGGACCGTGACTATATTTTCTGCACCGGAGTCCGAAAATTCTCTCGGCGACCCTGATGCCGACACGTAAGACTAATGGTAAGACTGCAATAAAAGTTGTTACGAAGAAAAAGTTCAGCTTGAGTTTTAAACCAGAACAGTCGAGAGAATTAGTAGAGACTGAATTGCCGACCTCGAAGTCCAGAAAATAGTTAACAAAACTTGGCGACATCTTCACTTATCTAATGGACGTTGTTTGCTAAAAAAATTTTCGTACAGGCGGCGCTTTCGCCACCGGAAAACGATGGAACGATTGGAAAATCGATTATTTGAGGCATCGTATCAATCAGAAGATTCGCCTGGATTCGGTCACTAAACTACGATGACAGAAATCTGGAGGACTACGAGCAACATCGACATTCAAAAGATGGCACGGCGTGAAGGTTTATCTCGTGTCCGACTAAATCAATAACTACTGCTACTGCTACTTTTTATTTATTACGTCATTCGATGACTACGAAGACGGCGTCAGGTTGTAGGTCGATGCATCAATTTGCGTTGTATACGCCTAAAATCCTGGCGCGTGGAAATCGATTTATTGTCTGCAGTGCCATCTTCCTACACGCAACCAGGTGTTGCGTGTAGGAAGAGACCCTCCATCCGCCAAATTCGGCGAAAATGAAAGAAATTATATCACGCCCCAGTTGAGTTAAGGGACGTCATTTTGGGGGGGAGGGGGCATCTGCCCCACTCTGATTTTTAGGAAAAAATTTTTTTCGCCAACGTTAGTGTTATGTTTTTTGAAAAGGTCAGCAGCCCCTAAAAGGAGTGGTGCTTGATGTCGACTTAATCATATGAGACTGACAAGCAAAAAAAGGTCGTCAACTTTTTCCAACTTTGCCGAAAGTGTTTTGCCCCCGAAAAACAGTGAAATGACGTCTCTAGATGAGTTGTTTTGGGATATTCACAAATTACCGTAGAACAAACAACAATGAGAGAGAGAGAGAGAGAGAGAGAGAGAGAGAGAGAGCGAGAGAGCGAGAGAGAGAGTTTGACTACTGGTGTCTTAATGTCATTAATGCTGTCTGAGGAATTGTAGAAACTGTAAAAAGATTGCATAGTCTCGGCTCCTAGCAACGACTACTCACAGTGTTCATCATACCACCGTTGCAATGCAATATTCCAACGCTACTATTGCCAGATAATAACACCGTCAATGTGAGGGCAGCAACCCAAAAAGAAATTTGTGAGTAGTCAGGAACTTATTTGCAGAATACACAATATATATATATATATATATATATATATATATATATATATATATATATATATAGAGAGAGAGAGAGAGAGAGAGAGAGAGAGAGAGAGAGAGAGTTCTGCATTTGACTTTTTGTGTCGATTAGCGTTTGTACGTAAGCTTGTTTGTCAGTGTTAAGAATAACCGTTAAGCAGAGATGAACTTCACAATGGCTTTCTACTCTCGGCCCCAAAGACATCATCACAACTGATATAATGCAGCATGGGGCACCCGCAGAGCGCGTGACCTCTAGTGACCCCAGACGATTTCCTTCTATTTCAGTCTCTGGAGGTGACAGCGCCAGGTAGATCACCTCAGCCAGGTGATTGGACGATTTGCACTTATCTTCAATCAATCATCATCGTCGCCGTCGAAGTACTTGGCTAACTGAAAGCGTCCTACTGGGCCGGGCATTCGTTGTCCTTCGTTAACTATCAGGCCTGAACTTTGCGATTGAATCGAGGGCTGACATCCTAGATTGACCAATAGCCAGTTCAGTCTCGGCTTCTTTCAAAATGCAATGATCTATAATGCCCTCGATACCAAGCAGCGATTTCAGATTTGCGGCCTCCAATATTCACTTGTGGTTCAGGCCCTCTCTATGTACGAATGACCGCTCTGACAACAAAACGAAAGTGGTGGCCAGAGATAGTGTCAAGTCGGATCCACTGGGCAATCGTCGCTGTGTCACTGGCGTGACTTGGCATCCAGAGATTAGCGACTGTTCCTTCGTAATAGCTTTTAAATTGTCTGCTTCGAGTGGAATTTGACAAATTCGAGCGACAAATCGCCTTATTGGAGACGAGAGTCATTTGCTGGAATTCTCTCTCTTTTCCGAGACCAGACTTCCGCATTGATTAGCCATTGGATATATTTGCCACAGGTACGAACTCAATCAATCAGTAACTTCTATGGCGCCACTATCATAATGCATAGGGTATCGGCGGATGGCGCTCCAAATCCAATCCGAATTAGAGCCAGGTCAAGCAGGAAGGGTAAGTCAAATCAGCGGGGCAAGCAACCTAAGGCGTTAGATCAAGCCAAACTGGTATGTCTCAAGGCTATACATCTAAATGATGACAATGTCTTGGTTATACGGAGTATAATGAATTCCAGGGTCCAGGTTCACACACTGAGAAACAACTAGAGTCAATGCCTGTCAGAGAACTTTTAAGCTAAGAAGATTTTCACGAGATCACAAGATTTTCTTCTCTCTCTCTCTCTCTCTCTCTCTCTCTCTGTCTCTCTCTCTGTCTCTCTCTGTGTTTACCTGAAGTTTTGTTTTCAGTGAATCAAATACGAATCGTGCTAATGTCGATCGAGAAGATCGAATGAAATAATCTTCGTAATAAGATTCGTTAAAATAGCAATTGGTTTGGTTTCTATTAAAGAAGGCAAATTTTTTGACGCATTTCAAATATCAAAACTCAAGCAGAAATTGTCTTGGAAAGATATCGGGAAAACGAAAATCCATTTTCGTTTCTTTTTGGCGGATTCAGTCGACTGCTCCCCACACGAAGGAATTCTGGCGATGGAAGAAGAAAGAGAAAGTCCCTCTCACCTGAGTTCCTCTACCGCCTTTTCGCCTGCAGATGACAGCACCCAACTGGTGTCTCCGTCAAGAACCACTATACAGCACCAACTGTCCTTCGAACCCAGCACCGTTTCCACCATCGACGGCGCAGAGGTCGGTGGTGCCAGCACTGCCAGGTCCGACGAAGGGGACGACGGTGCCCCAGTGAAGACCCCCTCGCCGCCGCCGCCGCCGCCGCCGCCGCCGTCGTCGACCACCGATCGGTTCCCCCGTCAGATCCAGGAGGCGGTGAGCCAGGTGCTAGACGGGTGCGACTGGTCGACGATTCCGATGCCGGTGGCGCGGTCGGGCGGAGCGGACAAGAGAAAGGCGCACGTCAAGCGACCGATGAACGCCTTCATGGTCTGGGCTCAGGCAGCGAGGAAGAAACTGGCCGACCAATACCCTCAACTGCACAACGCAGAACTCAGCAAAACACTCGGAAGACTCTGGAGGTCAGTCACGTCAACAACAACAACAACAACAACAACAACAACAACAACAACAACAACAACAACAATAATAATAATAATAATAATAATAATAATAATAATAATAATAATAATAATAATAATAATAATAATAATAATAATAATAATAATAATAATAATAATAATAATAATAATAATAATAATGTGGTTCAGTGTGTCTGCATTGTGCGAAAATCACTATGCTTCACACATCCATTCGATATATCATTCATATAGATCCATAATAGTTAGAGTTGGGATGTCAAAAGTAATAGATTACATATTACTAAAAGTAATAGATTACATATTACTAAAAGTAATAGATTACATATTACTAGTTACCTTACAGGCACGCCGGAACGAATTTTCAGCAGTGGGTGCAGATTTTCTTTAAAAAATTCCCATCTTAAAAATCTGACGAGCAAACAAAAGGTCTTCACGCACGGAATTTACTCACTTTTTTAGAAGGTGCAGGGGTGCAGCTGCACCTCTGCACCCCCACTTCGTACAAGCCTGTTACCTTGTGAAAAATAATCCGATTACAGTAATAAGTTACCGTCTCAAAATTGTGATATATTACTAATTACTATTGAAACCAGGAAAATAACGGCCAGTCACAATGTCTACCATGACACAAAGCACTCAAACGCATGTTACAGTGCAGTAGATTGTCACCTGTATTAAACTTTTAATAGCTTCATTCTACTAAAGCTGAAGTTACCTGCATTGCAATCATGCATTAACATCGGAAACTCCAGAATTGCTCCTAAAACCCCCAATAAACCATTGCGTCACACTTTTCATACCACGCCGACAATTTTCTAGATGAAAAGTAACTAGAAGAGTAATTAGAATTTTGATTACAGTTACCGCATAACAGTAACTTATTACAGTAATTCGTTAGGCCTACTTAATCCGAAAAGTAATGTTACAGTAATATATTGCATAAAAATAATAAGTTACAAGTAACTTATTACAAGTAATCAAATACTTCACAACACTGGTAATAGTTTAAAAAATTGCATAGGCCCACCGTAATTCGCAGATATTCTACGTTATCAGTAGCATTACTGTACACAATTTGTGCAGTTAGGATGAGGTCAACTAACTGCAACGAATAGCCTATAGGCCTAATAATAATATTAATAGTAATAAATATAGTATTAATATTAGCGTTATTTCAAGTGGTTTAGGAGGATTTTGCCTAAGTGAAAACTACTATAATTTCTCTAAACATTTAATAATCAAGTTTTCTTAAGATAACTTTTGAATTCATTTTATTGTTTCGACTGTTACTGCCTTTTCGTCCAAACTGCTCCATATATCCACTATCCTATCAATGAAAAAAAAACAATTCTCTGGTCCCGCCCCTTTCTAGAAAGAAAAAGTAAAATCATCTGAAATCTAAAATATTGAAGAAGAAATAATACTTGAAAGCTTTCACTACCAGTGGCGTAGAAAGGGACGGTGCACCCCGGGCGGCACGTTCTTCGGGGTGGCATTTTGAGGGGTCAAACAAATTTTCAGGGGCGGAAAAAATTGCAAGCGGTTTGACAAAAATAGAAAAGCAAGGCATTCGCGGACCAGACGCGCCACTGTGTCGACATTTCATCGGTCGTCAGACTTTTTCAGGCGATGAGCAGAATTTGCTTTAAAAATTCTAAACTTCTACTACTGAAACATATTTCAAGCGCTCACGATCGAGCGCTGTAGAGTTGGATTTGAAATAAGACGAGTTATTATCACGTGATGTCTCTGTTTCATAAAAGCCAAAAAATTAACTTTGAAACTTCCCCTTGCTATGTATAGAGTCAGTGGACCAGTTGGCGGGGGTGGGGTGGGGGAGCGGGACAGGAGGCATTGACCAGGAATACCGAATACAGTAACTTTCACACCGACAAATGCCACACTAGCTACTATAGGTGAGAGAAAATAGTAATGACGTAAGTTATGAAGAACATTTGGTACTAGGATTTTTCCAGTGGCCGATCAAAAAAATTAAAATAATTGTCACCGACACTCGTGAGAAAGCCACTGAAAATCTTTCCTCCAACAACTCGAAATTTCTTCGTTCTAATGTATACTACAGACATTATGAATGTTTCTAAGGCTCCATCGGGGCCGTCCATAAAGTACGTCACGCTGCGAGGGAGGAGGGGTCTAAGAAAGGTTGACAGTCTGTGACAGGAAAGGGGTAAGGATCACATGTGACGTCGTAACTTTTCATATCTTATTATATAATTCTCGATGTCCGGCGAATCCGGCGAATCTGTCTGTCTGTCACGATACATGGCAGATTTTGCAAGACGCTGTCGCCATAACAACGAAATTGTTTAATCAAAACTGTATAAACAACGCAGCGTTTAACGAAGCGTCTTAATTGCAGCTCAAATCCCCGTTACCCCTTCCCTCTCCCCATCCCTCTCCCAATCGCCCCGGCCCCAATCCATTCTCCGGCCTCAACCCATCCCCGACCCGGCCTCCCCACAGGCCCCAAACCCCCGTTCCCTTCCCTCGCCCCAGGCTCCCAATCCCCCTTCCTCTCTCCATCCCCTCTCAATCGCCCCGGCCTCAACACATCCCCGCCCAGACCCCAACCCATACCCCAACCCCACAGGCCCCAAAGCCCCACCCCTTCCTCTCCCCATCCCTCTCCCAATAGCTCCAGGTCCCGACCCATACCCGCCCTACCCCACAGGCCCCAAACCTTCGTTCCTCTTCCCTCTCCCCATCTCTCTCCCAACCCCCCTTCCCTCTCCCCATCACTTTTCCAATCGCCCTGGCCCCAACCCATCACCGCTCCGCCCTACCCCACCGGCCCCAAAAACCCCGTTCTTCTTCCCTCTCCCATCTCTCCCCAACCCCCCTTCCCTCTCCCCATCCATTTTCCAATCGCCCCGGCCCCAACCTATCACCGCTCCGCCCTACCCCACCGGCCCCAAACCCCGTTTCCAAACCTACACAACGCTGCTCCGAAAACCCGTACAACCCACCTTCCTCCTCCCAAACCTCCCTTCCCTCTCCCAATGCCCTGCCCTGCCCCATTATTATATATATATTTATTCATTCCTAGCCTCAACCCTATTTTTTAAATTTAACCCTCAAGTGGGGATTAAATTTTCAGACGTCGTCACCGTACTGGGGATTTAATTTTTGGAAAAGCGTTCTTCAGAAATGATTGCTGTAACGTTTTAAATTTGCTAAATCTCAGGATATATAGAAGATAAAAAGATGAGGTTTGCACCTTTGGTTAGCTTTTTTATTCCGCTTTCTAACCGTCCGTGCAAAACAAAATAATTTGGGGGTAGAGTCCACTTTACGGCCTAAATATCACCCTCTCCCCCAAAAAAATGTCAAAGCCCCCTAGCAAAAAATTGTCAGCGGTCAGCGGCAAAGTTGTAAAGGGATGTCAGAGGAACAAAATAAACCAAAAAGTTTGAAAATCGTTTGACATTTGGCAAAGATCTATCAATTCTAACCCGATGACCCCAATGTTTGAACATAAGTAATTATCGGTGAATTTCGCGAAAGTTTTGAATTCTGATAAAGTTTCCTAATTTTTTTGAATTTGCTATATCTCAGGCTATATAAGAGCTAAGAAGATGAGGTTTGCACCATTGTTTAGCTATTTTATTCCTCTTTCTAACCGTCCGTGCAAAACAAAAAGTCCAGCGTTCACGAGCTTTCCGACAATCAAGTGAGTAGCAGGCTGTTGCTTAGCGTGCAAAAGCAGCATAGCAAACAAGAGAATCAAGCACTGCATGTCGTTCGACATTAAGTTAAGTTAAGGACAATTAATTGCTCAAAATGCTATTGCATCTGCGCAAAATCGGGTGGTAAAACAGCCAATCTCCCCCGTCATTTTGACGGGTAAACATCTAGTATTATATAAAACCTGAAATGTACGGTGATATTTTTACTTTCTCTTCTGATGGGTGCATTCTAACAGAAGCTGTCACTGGTGTATAGTAATTATAGTATGCTGGGTGCGTGGAATTTTTAAAATCAATTACATTAGTCATCACTGCCGTCTGGCGGTAGTTAAACGGCTGTTTCTCCGCTGAAAATTGAATGAGAAACTCGAAGTTTTTAAATGGAAAACCTGCGCGACGTAATTTATGGACGACGCTTTAAGGGGGTCCGAGATTTGCGACGCATTTTAAATGGAGGGGGTTTTGTGACAGGATGTGACAAAAGGAAAGGAACTGGGTAAAAATTGTCAAAAATAGCGTGACATATATATAGGCCTACTTCTTGGACGCTATTGCAAATACGAATGCTTGGTGCATGAACCATCTGAGTTACGCGTTTCCTTAGCAATCACTATGCAATATAAAGGCTAACTTCTGTGCAGCGCCTATTTAGTTATATTCAGAGGAGACCCCGACTTTGGAGTCCCATGATTAAAGTCAGACTTTTAGTTTTGCATTGCACTGAGTGAGGGAGTAAGAAGTGAGGCTCGAATGGATGGGGTCAATGCAATGGTGTATTTAACCATGCTCCTCATGTTACATGGATGATGGAACAGGGTCTCCTAGACGGTTTAGACCGTTTAGTCCTTACGTCGCGATGCGTTCGTGGGCGACACTATTGGTAGACGGTTTAAGGGGTCCCCATCTAGTAGCTGAGTTCCTTATTTGCTCGTCACAATTTTTCTAAAATTCTAAAGTTAATTAAGAGCGCCACTGGTAGAGTCACAAATAGCCTGTTGCGTGATTTTAACGGGCCTAATTATTACGTGGCGCAGAGCTTGGCTTAGGTGGCGATCATTGAGGACATCTGGAACAGGACCACAACAACATCCTAAATACGGTCCTGTCACAATTTTTTCTAAAGTTCAACTGTATTCCCAAATCTGGAACAGGACCCACAACATCCTAAATACGGTCCTGTGTCAACTGTATTCCAAAGGCAGGGTCCAGTCACTGCAAAAGCCCGACGCTGAGTAAGAGCAGAGCGTGATCTGGGAACATAAAACATCCTTCCGATCAGTGGAGCGGAGCAGGCGATGAGCAGTGAAAGATGGTGGTTTGAAAAGCCCAGTAATGTAAGACTGGGCCTGACCTCGAAGTGCTGCAGAAACAATAATAATACTTGCTTGAATTTAATGCGGTCAGAAATTGGAAGCCAGTGGAGACTGTTAAGCACAAAATCTAATTATATTGCATAGGCGAGTAGCTTTAGCCACGAGACGAGACGCAACATACGACAGATTGCAAAGCAGACGGCAGGCTTTTGGACGGACCAAAGTTAAGTGAATTGCAATAATCTAACCTACTGGCAACAAAAGCATGTACCAGAGATTTTGCTCCAGACATAGAAAGCGATGAACGAGTGACCATAATTTGCCTCAGTTAGTAGAAGCAGAAACGATAAAGTCAAAGTCTAGCAAAATGCTCTTTGAAGATCAAGTTAATGTAAATAATGTTATACGTCGTTTATATCTTGCAATATCAAACTCTGGCAGTGGCAGTTTCGTCAAAGAGAAGCGCGCGTACATGTAGACAAACGAATGAACGAGTGACACGCTTGTGTCCCTTATAACAGAATTTCAGAATGAGTGATTTCAGTCACGTATATAAAGAATACCTCATTCATTGTAGATTACGTGCCGCCGTGTCGGTAAGGCGTTAATCTTCTGAATTTGTACGACACAATGACAACTGCGCAATTAATTGGCACACGCGGGAAAACACGAATTTCTGAGCGAAACCGTCAAAATTTGGCACAAGCAGGAACTGAGATGCAAGTTTATGCTTTGGCACCATAGACCCACCAGCCTATACAATAGTTCTATGGTGTAGGCCGATGGACCGAATTTCAAAAACAGACAAGTTTGCTGTGCCTCGGAACTCAAATATTGAGAATAAGATCAAAAGTGTAATAGATAGGTAGGCCTACACTGTAGACTGTAGAGGTAGTACCATAGGGCCTACTGGAACGGACGTAGGGTCCGGCGCTGATCTTCGTGTACTAGGCAAGAAGCAACGCATGGTGGCTTATGCCATTAATCTAGATGACTAATCTAATTTAGACTAATTTAAACGTTGCCATTTTCTCTAAACCCGTGTTTTACCTTCGCAGCTTAACGAAAAAGCATGAGAGCGCATCATTAAGACTACTAGCACATTAGAGTAACAGCAGCTGTGGCCTTGTGTGAAGAGATCACCATCATTTACAAATTGTAACCCCTGTATTTTAAAACTCGCATGCGGTCGATTACCAGCCTCGCCGATTACAGACGCAGCTGACGAAAGCAATCTGGTAAGTAAGTAAGTAAATTCTCGTGATTTCATATAGCGCTTTGGTGAGTAGTATCGCAGTAGCTGTATACGCTATGAGCAGCCTAACAGGCAATCGAAGTGGAGATCAGTTTGCATTTTGTGCTTTTTTAAAACAAAAGGCGTTTGGACGAAGAAGGGAAAAGACCTTTCATTCAGGAAGCTGAGAGAATTCGCCAACAACACCGAAGCGACCACCCGGAATACAAATACCAGCCAAGAAGACGAAGACAACAACAACAACAACAACAACAACACGGAAAGACAGGCCACGAACAAGAGCTGTATAAGAGTGTAAGTCCTCCTCCTCCTCCTCCTCCTCCTCTTCTCTCTCGAGGACAATCGCTAACAGACTTCCTTGTGAAGACGAGTGACTGCAGCGAAGCGAGGAATCAACAACGAGGACTCTTAAGACACACGCCGATCTCTTCTGCCTCCAACAACAGCAACAACGACGACGACGACGACAACAACAACAACGGCTGCGATTTCTGGACTCGTTATCCAGGCACGGAGCGCTGGGCAACAGACGGAAAAACCATCATCACCCCCTCCGAAGACGATGATGATGATGATGATGATGACGACGACTTTGAAAATGACGACGCAGATGATGAAGATGGCGTCAGAAAGACGAGGAAAACAGCTGAGAAACAAGGCAGACGATGGAATGGAACAACCTGTCAACTGCACCACCTGCCAACGCCACCCATCACACCCGATCGCCACCATCCCCCCACCGCCGATCCAACCGGCCAGAGGTTCACACAGGTTGCCATGACGACGAACGCTGGCTATCAGTACACTGCAGTACCTGCACCTGACCCAAGACGATGCAACGGCGGTGAGTACTTATTATGACGCAACACGTAATTAAAGTACTCAAAACAACATTTCGGGATCTGTATTTTTAGACTATGATCGGATAATGTTGGCCATTCGTGGGAGAAGTCTGCAAACCGCTGATCTGGATTTTTACTGTAGCCTACAGTATACTGTATGCTTTCTTAGATGTGATGACAGCGAAGATGTCAACGACAACGATGATGATGATGATGTTTTCGTGAACTGAATTAAAGAAAAATAGCATTGTGCATTAGAGTACTTGGTCGCAAAAGCTGATCCAGAGGGGAGAGGCAAACAGACAGAGGAAGAGATAGAAAGAATGTTCTATCCAGGCCTGTTAGGGGGAGATTTTCACCAGGGGCGAAAACATGACTTTGTCCCTCGTGTCCTGACACGGGTGTTTTTTGGGAAGGTCGTGTCCCTATGGGCGTGGACAAGGGTGTTGTGTTTTTTGGCTATGAAATAACAAAAAAACTTGGTTTATTTTATTGTCAAAATCCAAAAAGCCCAAAAGTGGTCATCACCACTCTTAAGCAATTTTAAGTCAAAAAGCAAAAAGGGTCATCACCTGATAAAAAATTAGGACACGACTGTTTTTCTGACCAGGTTTACGCCCATGATTTTCACCCCAAAGCCTCAAAATCCCCCCCCCAATTCAGCACTGACACAAATCTTTGCATTGAACTATGTTGTTTCTTCCCCTCCAGCCAAGTCAATCCCTTCCCAAGACCTGAAGTCTGGATAAAACACTGGATAGCGATCATAGAGAGAGGGAGAGGGAGAGAGAGAGAGAGAGAGAGAGAGAGAGAGAGAGAGAGAGAGAGAGAAAGAGAGAGAGAAGCAGAAAACAGGGCCTGTGCATATCGGAGATGACCGAGGGTGGGTATTTTATCACTAAACTTGAAGTTTATGCGGCTAATCGTCGTCTTTCCGATTGGTGTCGATGATTGCGCCGGCAAGATGAAAGACGTCAATAATTGCCGATAGAAGATAGCGGGAGATAAGCGGAGAGGGAGAGGGAGAGGCCACCTCTTCCTCGGCAGTTGGTCTTATCAGTCCATCGTCGTTGTCATCGTCGTAGGGGCTTCGATTGTGCTATCTCTTCGTATCTTCTTATCTCGATGCAAACGTCATCGTCATTCTTTCTCTTCACCTCGTTCAATTGCTACATCTTCATCTTCGGTTATGCGACTCTATCGTAACAACTGTTGATTCCAGCGCTTGACCAGGCGCCTCTTAGCTGTCTGTCGATATGTTCAGGTCTCCCTGTGCATGGTTTGATCGCTTTCGATTTGCTGGCTTTTTTCAAACTGTCCAAGTCCATGGATGAGCAAGGTCTGTCTTGCTGTTTCCCACTCTAACAATAGGCCTATTTATCTTTGAAATTGACCGAGTCTTTTGCAAATAGATTTGGAGTACCATCGAGTTATACCTTTTCGGTATTGTAGTCAGTGCTATAGAAGTGTCAGTAGGCCCTATTATTATTAATTATGCTATTATTATTGTTATTATTATTAACAATTATTCGTATCTTAGTCGGTGTTAATTAATTAGGCCTAATTCTCTAGTACAGCCTGTCGTTATGTCAGGAAGATAAAATAAGACCCAATAAGACGTATTTCACTTAAAGAACGCAATGTCCGAAATTTTGATCTCAAATAGGCCTACCGTAGTACCGATAGGCCAATAGCTAGCTGTTGATGCAAGTGCATTTCTCAACTTAGAAACTTATTCAACGATTCAAGCGATACAATTTCAAAGAGCCCCATCAAATATAATGTTCGTGAATTTTAGGTGGATTTCTCCTGTGCTGAAAAAAGTCACTCATACATGATACATCCCTCTATTCTAACTTCCGACTTTCGTTTTTTCCGCTACGGCTGTTGTCTTTGATTCTACCCAGTTGTTGAAGTCGATACTATTTTTGCTATTCGTTCAGCACCAGCGAAAACCGCTGTTTCAGAGGAAATGAGAGCATTCCAGCTTGTACTAGGGTTGCCATGATGCTCTAGCATCGCGATTTGCAAGATTTGCAGTCAGATCATATTTAAAGAAAACTTTATAGCCAAAGTTCACACAATCTTGGAGAAAGATAAAACAATTTGGTAGAACATTTTCCAATAATATTGGTTTCTAAGAAATTTTGGAGTTTTTTAAAAGAAATTTTGGAGAGATGTTTTCAGTCCGCAGTCCGGGAAATTCGTTTCGTTATATAACGACAGGGTCTTGTATGGTCGTCAGTTGGACGCAGAACTGTTATCTTCGTTTGTAGGATGTTCCGGCGACGAATGGTCGTTTCCGGTCGACTCGGGTCGACCCGTGACGTCAGCGGGTCGACCTCCGGACCAGTTCGGTCAGTCTGTCGTCTGCTTCCAGGATTACCAGGACGGTCGTCAACAGGTGAGGCGGGACAACAGTCTGTCGTCCGTCTCTTCTCCCGTCTTCAGTCGTTCCTCATCAGTTCCCAACGGTCGTCATCAACGAAACTCGTCAACATCACTTCCTCCTCCTCCTCCATCTTTCTCATCCTCAGCAGCCGTCGATTGCTCTAATTTTATAGACGCCGATTACGATCCTCTGTTTTTCAACGCGACTGAAGACAGCTCCAACATCCTCAGCAACTATAGCGCCTACCTGTCGCCCTCTTCGTCAGATGATCCACTCCAACTGCAGCAGCAGCAGCAGTCTTTGATGGCGCCTTCTCCTTCTCTTCCTCTCCATCCTCCCCCTCTTCAGCTGTCTTCTCCTCCTCTGTCCGCCGCCGGTGCTGCCGCTTCGGATTTTATCGTCGGTTCCGGCGGATGGGTCCAGCGACTGTCTGCGGCTGAATTTCGGTCGAGAAAGTTTTTCAGAGCGCTACTTCAGCAATCGTTCAAACAACAACAACAACAACAACATGGAAGGATAACGGAAGACAACGACGACAACAACAACGACACGGTGTCATCATTTCAACTGCCGTCGGACAATCGACTCTTCTCAACAACGACAACGATGACAACGACCCCTTCGTACTTTCGCCAAAATTCAGTCAACGAGTCGCCCCTGACGCACCTTCACTCCCTCCTCCCCTCCTCCCAGCTGCACCTTCCGAAGGAGGGGTATGGTGGCGAAAGCGCTGTGTCCGGAGAGGGCTTCTGTGTGGGGGGCCTGCGTTCGTCTTTCCACCAGTCCTCATTGGTTCCTGGAAATGGCGCCTCCGGATTGAGCGCCCTCGGAACGCCATCATCACCCTCCGCTCCTTCCATGCTGCACTACGATCATCGCTATCACCACGCCGTTTCCAATGCGATGTCTTCGTCAAACGGGTGGGCGAAGTTCAATCAGTGATGCAATCAGTTTCAAGGTGGACCACTCCCGTGGAACGCCATCCCACCTGAAATAAGGAGGATCAAAGATCGGCCTATCTTCAAAAAGACTAAAAAGCCATTTGTCTAGGAAGGCATAACCCTAGCTTGTAAAGCGCCATTGTCTCTAGTTATTCTATGCTTCATCTTCATCATCGTCCAGCTCCATGGGTGCTGTACCCGTAGGTGTCGACAGCCTGATTGGAACTTACGGCGCTATATGAATAGTCCAGTATACAATATAATACAACGATGCAGCAATTCTGGTTACGAATCATTAGCTCCAGTGAGTGCTTGGAATTTAATTCTTCAAATTTTGAATGCTTCTATTCTGCATCACAGCCATCATTGCTTCCTCAAACTCCCCCCAAGGTCGTTCGTAACTGCCTCCTGTCACCCTCCGAGTGTCAGGTCGTCAACGCGCTTTATGCATCTTACGGTCGTACCCCAGGGGCATCTTACCCCATGCTACCCTACTATTCAACAGTCACGACAATGAATAAGGGAAGGCAGGCAGGCATGTATTGAAGAACGTTGCCATTGGCAACGAATTCTGCCTTCTTTCAACGTATTACTTATAAGGGGTAATATGGCGATCTTTCTACGGAGTCTGCGCTGCTAACGGCCTTTTATGAAGTGCGGCTAACTTCTGCACAAGTGCCGCGACTGCGGGACCGGCATGGGCGTCCGGAGGGGGGGGGTGCAATTGCACCTCTGCTGGAAAATTGTTGAGTTATGAAACAAGTAAAATTACTTGTTTCTTTCGTCACAAAACCTTGTTTTGCAACCCCCCTGGAAAATTTGTTCATTTCTTTCGTCAAAAGACCTCGTTTTGCACCCCACTGGAAAATTTTCTGCGGACGCCCATGAGGACCGGTCGGGGGCGACGCCGGCCCTGGATCCAGAGGCGGTCAGTCGAGACATCGAACGCGTCTGTCAACACCGACGAGCTAGAATCTTCCACTAGTTAACAATACAAGTGGTTCTCACACAGGCCAGTCCCTATACTGAACCATTTTAAACCTTGTTATATTGTTATATATTATATATAAAGACATAATAATTATGGGAACAGACCTTATGAGAGCCGTTGAGGTCTGGGGAAGGACTTCAGACAGAAGCTGAAGAAGACGAAGCGAAACTCTCCGTTTAAAATCGTTAATAACTTAATAAGCAGTTCGATTGCGAAAGTTCATTCCCTCATTGGTCGCGACCTGTATTATTGCTCCAAGGTCGCGACCAGGAGACGTCATGTGTATTAACCCTTTCGTTACCCTCGACTCCAAATGGAGTCATTGCGCAAACTAGTGATTTTTCTAACTACGTAATGCATGTACGAGCAGCTATTTTGTTTAATACATAAATATGTCTATTTTGTGTAAAACGTGCATTTTCCAAGCTAGCCCGTTTGATGGAAGCACTGAGCCAATTTGAAGTGACCCTTTGCAGAAAAATATTTATATTAGGTATTCATGCTGCCCATGCATGTTTCTAATACTTTTAGTGAATTTATTTCAGCTTTAAAAATATTCTATCATTTATATGTTACTATTGTGTTTTACCAAAATTGTGGAAGAATTTTTTTAAAGACTGTGTATATATAATAATGAAATTCAGCAGTAAAGTTCATAGTTGAAAATATATCATGAACATCTCTTAAATGTCGTAGCTGCTGCAGACGTTTGACTATGAATACTCATCATCATCTTCATTTAGGCTACTAAATAGACGTTTTCAATACAAGCCAATCAATTAATTATATCCACTGTGATAACTCATAATAGCAAACAAGTTCTCATTTACAATTTCCTTCACTTCTTGCAACACCTCAAGCTTTCCTATCTAAACTTAGTGTTTACTGTATGTTCAAAAAATCATTTCCTCCACAGACGTAATGATTAAAATGACCTTGCCTGACCTACACCTCATGGCCATAGCTATACCAAATTTAGATAAGTAGTGATTGCAGTACTACTTTTCGAAAGCACTAATGTATATAAATTCGCAAGATTTTACTTACTTACAGCATTTCAAATCAATGCATCAGTGTTTTGCTAAAATTGAGTTCTACCACACGCGCTATTTGTGTGTGCTTTGAACAGCGAGTTTTTCATCGGTTTGTAATTTAGTTCTGTGTTGCTTTGCCATTTCGACCCGGAGGGTTTGGCCTCGTATCTGCAAGTTGGCGGCGAGGCCACGGCACTTTCGGCCACATCCAACGCCTCAAAATCGAGGAAAGCGTACCTCGCTGATCCCATCCATTTCAATTTGAACGATACACTCAGACTGTTTCTAATCGCATCCTTAAGCTCTCTAACTGAAACAGAACTTGGTATGTTCCCGACAAAGACGCAGCCACCACGTTGACTTCCACTTGCATTGATTTCAATCAACCTGTGTTCAGAATCCGATGATACCACGTTGCTATTTTCTGTTTTAAAATTCTTTGGTGGGCAATTCTGAATGAATGCAGTGCTGGCAACACCAGTGATTTTAGCCATATTAGTTCCCCTTTCAGAAGATTCTGTCATCGGGCTTTCACGGCCGACTTTAACACAGTCTTTACTCAAAAGTTTTCTAGAAGATGGGTTCACGGGGTCCAGATATTCTGCTAACGACTTCATCTCATTACTCATGTGAAATTCCTTTTTCGATGGTCTTGTGGTTTGTCTTTCTTCTCTGCTCGGGTATTTCTGCATCTGCTGTCCAACTGAACCCAGCTTACGACCAACGGTATCATCGTTGTCATCAGCCAGACAAACACCATTTCCCATCTCTCTCTCTCTCTGATAAATCAGCCTCAGCACTGGAATCTCTCTTAGTTTCTCTTTGGTCAGGATATTCCACAGAAGCCCACTGGGCCTCACAGCCCGACCTTTGCATTCGATGATACGAGTCGGCGTGGCGATGTAATCGACAGAGAGATCGTGTGGACCAAAGAGACAATCCGGAAGATCGACCACTTGGCAGTCGTGAACAACTGCCACGACGGCAACATCTCTGTTAACAGCATAGACTGACGTCATCAGTGCAAACTCCATGTCGGAGTAGCCTTCGCCTTTTCCAATCCTCCATCCTACAAGTTGGAAAGATTTCTTTCGTGCACGCAAAAACAAAACAAGTAATATTCTGTCTAATTGCCATCTCACAATGCTCTAATGGAGAACAATGAATTTTCAATTTTAACACATATTCACTTATCAATACTAACAAGTATTTATTATAAAATATTGGCCATAGCATGCCAGGGATGTTGCATTATCAAGTTTGCATCTTGATTTTCTGATCAAAAGACCATTGCCACTGAGAAATCTGCATCACATAAACAAATGGCGACTATAACATGTTGTCTAATGGCATAACTGCTTGCAATCGATTTGAGTAAAAATGAACAAATAGTGATACCCTTTGGGGAAACAGCAACGCAACCGACCACAACGAGATCAACAGATATTGCATCATTCAGATCAACAGGAACACTGCTGTTGCGTATGCCCTGTACAACGCACAATTTCAAACTTATTTTCCTATACGTAAACAAATGAATTAGGCAGGCATGTAAGAAAATCCTAATTGGTTCTGGTCTGACTTGCTGGTTATTAACCATCCAGTTACTGCAGACATAATCTATTCAGTACAAATTTACTTCACAACTACCCCAATCTGTGCAAAGTGCATTATCAAAATGGCACCATAGAAGTCATTGATCAAGCTTCAGAAAAACCAAACAAAAGTTCCTCAAGAATTTTTTCAACACGTCAGAAATTGGTGAAAGTTGTAAATGATCTAAAATAATAAGAAATAGTTTAGCTACATTTCTTGAATTTGACTGTTTCATAAAACAGCAGAACTAGTGCACTGTTAAAATGGAGTCAAATGTGTCTAATAGACCCAATGCCATATTTAATAAGCTCAGCTAAATTGTTTGCAGCAGTATTTTAAGATCAAATTCCCGCCATGATAGCAAAGTCTCACCTGCATGGAAGCACAATTTCTAAGTGATTCAACATTTGAACTGATGGTTTGTACTCTGTTTAAAAGTCCTGTACGCAAGCGAGGTGTTGGAACGTACAGTGTCTTCCCAGCCTATCAACGATCAAGCAAGACCAAAAACATTTGTTTTCACTATTAGTAGCAGGTAATAATTAACTGCATACAACTTATATACTGTAGTTACCTGTTGATACAAAGTCTTAATAATATATGACATAAGTGTAATAAACTCGAATAGCTAGTCAAAATTATATTCAACTGTTTACCTAAAAGTCTATGCTCAGTTTTCTATCTTACTTAAATGTATTGATGTTTACATATCCTGGTTTCATATTATAAAATAATGCTTTCACAATAAGTCAATGTCTGCTAGAGAGAATCAATATACTGTACAATTGCGTACATGTACCCTGTAATACATCTACCGGTACACACAGACGTCCACATTTAGGGGCAAGAGGGTGCACTTGCCCTTCCTTGGAAGATTCAAATCTATTTTTATAACAAACTATATTTTGGCTTTTAACCAATATTTTCACACTAAAACACTACTGATACACAAAGTGAAATTGAGGATTGAGGAACCTAGTTTCAAGTAAAAACTGTGGAACTGAAATTATCTTTGAAACTGCATTAACCGTGACCACTGTATTTTGCCCCCTGGAAAAATTTATGTAAGCACCCATGCGTCTACAGTTTATAATAACCTTCATACAAAATAAAAAGTGCTAAAACTATTATATTGTTGACTTACTTCCAGTGTTCTAAACCTGATTTGTTCCAGGGGTTTATCAGGATCAATTTTGACAGATCTAGCTTTCTGGAAGACTTCCAACCCGGCAGCCACATCGCATGCTCTACTGGAACCCTTGAAAAAAACATTCAAAAAACTAAAAATTCTACAGAAATGTAGAAGTAAACAGGGAGGGTCTTGCTTAGGCTGCACAATAGCACAACCAAAATAAGTTTCTCTTAGAATATTAACAATATTTAAGGTAGAAATATCTCGGTTTTCATCTAAGCACAGACCCGGTTGAAAATGTGTCAAGACAATATAGATGCAGACATGAAATGTCTACTGATATAATCTGCTATTTCTGGTAGTTTTAGAAGCTCTGACAATCATGGCAGTATTTGAGAATCAGACCAAGGGGGAAAGAGGATAGGGGATAGTGGTAGAAGATGTCATTTCTCCAGCTCCCCCTTCCACCTGATATCTAGAGAGTGGACAGGCCAGTAAGTAAGCAGCTACCAGAAAGTTCCCCTACTTTCCCACTACAAATGCAATCCTGCCAATGTAGCTAAATATGGCACAAAAATGGTCTGCAATCAATAGAAAGCATACAGGGAGAACTTATGGGTTCCTATGACTTTCTAATGCTGGACTTTTAGAAGCCACTATTGATCAGACAAAGACTGAATGTTGCAGGAAGACTGTATAATACAACAGCTGGCTTCATACAAACAATAACAAATCACAGCTGCTCATAAGCTGCTGTCAGTCTGAATGCACTCAAAATGTACAGATGCTGCCACTGTGGCTCTGCAAGAATAGTTTCCAGATGAAAATTTTTAGCAGTGTGTTAATTTAATGATCCTCCAAATCAAAATCAGTTACAATCAAAACTGTTCACAGTTTATTCCGCATAGGTATTTTTGTTTTTTAATTTATTTAAGGTGCAATCGTGTTCAGTGAGATCTCTAATCTGCTGTAATTGCTTCTGCAAATACCATTGGTAATGACTGAAGCAGGAAGATCTTATTCTTTTACATAAACAGATACATTCACACACAAAAGCAATGTTTGAAGACAGATTGACTGTGCCAAGAATGAAAAGGATTTTATAGCAGGCATTCTAAACTTAAACCAGTAAAAAGAAGAGGAAGAGGAATTTTTAAATAGCAAAAAAAATTCCTTTCTTCTCACTCATCTGAGCAACGCATGCTGTACTCATATGTTCTACCAATCAAGTGCCATTGGAAATTACATAAAAACACACTTCTGTATTTCAAAACAACCAAACATCATGCTTGCTTTTTACAGCATATCACCTTTGTAGAGTAAAAGTCTTATTACCATCTATAGACACTAAGACACTGTGTTACATAGGGTGACTTGTAATTACATCCCCACACACAAATCAGTAATCATAACAGAGGATTTCTCCACTCCCATCAATCTATCCTGTGACTTCCTTCAAGGCTCGGTCCTTGCACCTCTGTTATTTAGTCTTTATACAATCCCCCTTGGGTTCATTCCTGGATGATCATCATGTGGCATAGTGTTTTAAAACGGATTTTTAACTGGTAAAAATTCTGGTTATTTACCGGTAAAAAATCCATTTTGATTTTTTACCAAATAGATTTTTTACCAGTGTAAAAATATTTTTGAATGTCAAAAAATATTTTTAGTCCATTTTGGTTAATGCTTTCAGCACAACACATGCAATACATATCAGTTATGTTGAATGTTCTTTTAAGTTTTATTCTAAAGATGCCAGCAATTTAGAATCAAACAGAACTAGAAGGCTAATAAATAACCTTAAGGAATATAAATCTAACATTAATTACTATTAGCTATCAGTCTATCACTCATAGTTGTAGTAGTATTTCTCAAGATTTTTTGACTTATTTTAGTTCAAACAACACAACACCTAATTTAAATAATGACAAAGCCTACTTTAAAATGCACTGAATTTATATATCTTATATATCCTGACTCAAAATTCAAGAGATCAACTCTGACGACAACTGATCAGTGATTTTAATTTTGTAGTTGTATTTTGTAACCAATCTAACCATCTTGTTGTTGTTGATAGCTTGTTAAGTACTGTTGTCTACACTACTTTAAAATAACAGTATTATTAAACACTGAAAACCAAACTGACAAGCCTGCAATTGCCAAAATTAGCATCATACTTCCATATATGTTATTGTTATATTAATACGTATTGTTTTGTCAATAAATGCTCAAGTACACAACAAGCAGACTGTTGCTAAGGGGCTATCCATTAATTACGTCAACAATTTAGGGGGAGGGGTTTGAAAAAGTTTGACAGTTGTTGACAGGGGGAGTGGGGGTCAAGAGAAGTTGACGTCAACAATTTCACTTTTTCCAAATAATAAAAAAATAGGAAATTTCATGGAATACTACTTACTACAATGGAAAAAAGCATGACAAAAAGGTCATCACCACAACATTTTGACACTCGATGAGCAAAAAAGAGAAAAAATGGTCATCACCGCAAAAAATAATAACCTTGTTATTGGGGCCTGTCATTGATCTTGGAGGGGGGTCAAAAGTTTTTGACGTAATTATAGGGGGGTAAGTGAAAGTTGACAGTTGTTAACAAGGGGGAGGGGGTCAAAAATTGCCCAAAAATTGTTGACATAATTAATGGACAGTCCCTAACATATCATAGAAACTCGATCCTAATTTAACCATATATGATATTTCAGGTTTTTATTTTGGGTCACAAACTAATTATCTCATAACATTGTTTACCGGTTTTTTACTGCAAATTTTTTTTACCCGTAAATGTACAACATTAGTGTAGTCAATCATCTCTGTGCTGATGATACCCGAAATCTCATCTCTTTTGTTCACTCCTCTTCAAACTCATACCCTGATATTACGATATATCCTTTGCCTTATCAGATATTCAGTCATGGATGGATTCCAATAAGATTCTTCTAAATTCATCAAAATTTCCAATACACAAAGTACCAATAAACACATGTAGAATTGTAGATATAATAATCCAGAGCCGGATTAACCACATTGCATATGCTTCAATTGAAATGGGTCTCCTCATAAATGTAGGAATTTATGGGACTTACTAGGTTCTACTAGTTTACTGTCAATGCTTTGGCCATCGCTATTCTTGTTGTTATATCTTTGTCACTTTTCCCATCGCTAGTGATCCAGCTTCCTAGGTATTTGAATGCGTTTACTTGATGTATCAGTCAGCCTTTTATGTATATTTTACATTTTGGTGCTTACTTTTGCTTGGAAATTACCATGCAGTATGTTTTCTTTGTGTTTATTTTCAATCCTTTGCTTTCTCCTTCTTTAGTTGCTTCATCTAATAATTTCTGCAAATTCGGTTGTGAATATGCCATTATTGCTGCATCGTCAGCGAATCTCAGATTGTTTACATTTTCTCCTCCTATTATAATTCCTTCTATATGTTCTATCTTTTCCATAATTATCTCACTATATGCATTAAAGAATTCTGGTGATAGTCCACACACCTGTATTGCCCGATTTTGCATTTAACCCATTTTCCTCTCTTCCATTTATTCTAACAGTTGCCTTTTTTACCAGTAAATTTCAGAGTAGATTTTTATGTCCTTTCCATCTATTCCCGATCTATCTAGACATTTGAATAGCTCGAAACAGGCCTACAGAAGTTTAATATGGCTCTGCAATAACCTTAAAATTTGGAATGCGTCCATATGGAGGAAGTGGGAACAATGCCAAGTCTTCTTTCACCAAATAATCCCAAAGACGTCTTCTGATGTCAGATTTTGTATCACCTCAAACAACAAAAACATCAAACATGTGACAGACAGTCCATGCAAACCTAGTTCAAGTTCACTTCTGCCACATCAACCAGTGCCGAGGAAAACATATTAGTCTTCATTTAGATAATGTTGTAAAAATGAGAATCTTGAAAATTACAAACATCTTTATATGCCATGGATAGAGAGAATTAGATCCCCCAATAGTCAGTGTTGGGGTAAATAAAATAGACTTTCAGCGGTCTGGAGGACAAAAATATTGGGGAAGTCGCAGTCATACACCGTTACTGAGTGAATGTGGAAAATATGTATATTGAAAAGAACCTTATGCATATAAATATTCCCAGGGAAATGTTATGAGCAACTAGAATACCAGGTGAATATTAAATGCTGCTAATACCAAAAGTGTTCTAATTAACTGATCAGCAACAACCCAACCTTTTTGAACGAAACTTCTACTCGAAGTCATTTCAGTCCAATATTACAAAACCTGCAACAACATTCAAAAACAGCTTATTCATTGCATGGAAATATTGTTGCTTAGTTACAGTCCAATCCTATTATTAAACGCACTAATATCGAAATCCCGCTTAAATCAAAGTTCAATCGATGATTCCATCCACCAATACAATGTTAATAAATATAAAACAGACCCTGATATATTAAACTCGCTTATTTCGAAATATAGGTTATATCACAGCTGTTTCTCAGTCCCTGTCGATCTGAAGCCAATCAGATATATCGAAGTTATGTTCAGTATATCGAAGTTCATATATTAGTGCGGTCCTTTGAGCTTCGATGTTTCGGGAATCTACTGTAAATATTTGACTTTGGTCGATGGTCCGGGATATCTTTATACAGGAATACCGGTAATATTTTTCTCCTCCACACTAAACTTTGTAGCCGGGACCACCAAGAACTCTGCTTATTAGTCCCTCGAGAGGTATTCTCCTGACCGCTGGACACATAGGCATAAATATCTACATGCAAATAGGAAGAGAATAACAGACGATTGTTTTCTTCAAACCTTATCTGTTTCGGTGTCAACAGTTCACCTACTGGTGCAATTTTTGCGCGATGTGGTGGCCTCCTGCCATTTAGAACTTATTAGTTTTACTAATTATTCGCTTTAAAAATAAATCTTGAAAAATACGCACTTCAATGGCGTCTCTGCACAAGTAGAAGCGACTATAAACAGCCCGTGCTGTTATGCTGGCACATTATCGACGCGTCGAAGGCACTATATAAATTGAATACATTACAATAGTGCCGACTACTGCACTCCAAGACGACTCAATAAAAAAATTAAAACAAATAAGAACGCTGTACTGACCATACAATAGATGGTTTTCATTTAACATTTCTAATATTAAATGCCGAAACTATTTTTAATTCAATGTTAAATTAATAAATAACGCATAACGTCAACATGGATTGTGACCTCGACCTGACCCAGTTTTTTCACCGCTCTAGATAATGTCAACATTGTTAACCCTTCATCCTCAGCTAATTTTTGTTAAAGTGAAATTGAATTAATTCCGAAAACCTATGTTTTAAACGACTTCCGTGAAACATTCCTCAAGTTTCACGATGCAATCCAAGAAAAATTTAAATTCATCTTCTCTAGCACCATTTCACAGAGCTCCGGTCATCAGAACATTGATGGTCAAGATTGAATTTGTTTTGGGCTTGGAAAGAAGTGCTTTGTAAAAAAGATAGCTAATAACACCAGATAATATAGCCAATATTAACCTTCGGACTATGCAATCTAGATCTCAAATGCTACATATGTATTATTGACACCTCTTACTTGAGGTCAACTGTAACGCTGACCCCACGCATGCAAATGCTCATTCCCTCAAAATGGTTTTGTTATGGTTGTGGATCATACCAAACGCAAAACTTACTGTTGGTTGTCATTCCTTCAGTAAAACCAATAATAACAATTTCAAAATAGCCAAAGAAAAATGTAATAAAACTCAGAGCTTGCATAAATAACGCTTGCAACCATGAAGTTTGGGTTGAATTTATCACTATGACACATAATCAGAAAACGTCTCTTAAATAATTAAATGCCTGAAAATGCTGGGCAACTTGCAGTCAAAACCTAATATTGTTTCCAGTAATAATCTCACTGTTTTGATCTTTTTTGTGCATCTTTTAGATACAATTCCTAACTAGGTATTTTTTAACACAATTCCTGATGCACCCATCAGATTTGCAGTATTGTTAAATTGCAGGATATCAGTTACAGCATTGTCAAGCAACTCATCTGTGTGGGTCTATTATCATGGAGTGATGTAGTACAATACATATTCTCCATTGGTACCTGATATCTATGGTTACAATAAAGTGAGCATTAACAATTATTTTCACTCTCAAAGTAAAGTCATTTTCAGAAGTTAAAACTTCATATATATTAAACATATAATATAAAGCAATAACAGCAGCTAAAAACCTAATACATAAATTCATTCTAGCCACCTTCTAACACACATCATAATGCTTACACTAACACATGTCACATCTACTGTATTTCATCCTGATTAAAAACACATATGATAGCAAACTGTCTTCGAGCTTAGCAGCTAACAAGTTCTAAACAGCCTACTGAAATCCTCTGCCAGAGAACTGCCTACTTACTGACTCAAGTAGCAGCAAATGAGGTCACAAATTACTCATGCCTGCAGTTAAGCAGTACGTGCATCAGCATGGTGTATCGTTGCTTTACGAAAACAGTCTACAAAATATAAAACTGATCAGTTAAAGACAATAGAAAGACAGACGCAAAATGGCAACATACAGCAGAGTTTAAGTTGAAATGTCATTTCACAGTTCCAATAAGAAGACAGTCATTGTGCAGCATGTCAAATAAAATTAATATACAAACAGCATATTAAATACTTTCATTATGCAAAAAAACCTTTAGGAACTGTACAGTTTTTTGCATTTATTTCTTCTTGATAGACAAAATTCTGACAAAAACCTTGTGGAATAATTATAAGAAAATTTTACATGAAGCAAAACACAAGTTTCATTTCTGTTCTGTCAAGCCAAAATGTAATAAAATTTCTGAAAATAATTACACTAGAATTACTTAACTAAAGTCACATGAACAATAAATTCAACATGAATACCATATTTGTAACTTTAAGATGACCTGTTGAAAGCTGTTCTTATGAACAGTAGAAAATAAATGAAGTAATGTGTCACTCGCAATACAAAGTTCTGACATGTATTTAACAACCTCTGTCATAAAACTATTAGCATAGAGCAAATAACACTGTTCCAGTAACAATTCATATATTAGAATTAGAAAAGCCACTTGACTTTCAAGAGTCAAAACAAATTCTCATTAGTCATTACACATCTAAAGGAGGACACGAATTGAGATACACTGGGCCAAAAGTCTTTTGCAGTAATTTGACAATCTCTCAAAGCAAATTTCAACTAAACATAATTAGCCAGTTTGACAACTGCTGTGAGATCATTTTACATATAATAAACTGAAAATTACAAATGCCGTGCAGAATTTTATAGAAACAAAAGAGGTAATGAGCAAAAGTAGTTAATATGAAGGCAAGAATTTCACAATGCAATTTTTAAAGATAGTCATCAACAAAACGATGGCAAGAAACCTGAATAAAAACACAACCAAAAGGCAGTTTAATAAAAAAACCTCAAAATCAAAAATTTCCTTTTGCTGGATCTATACTGAAAATCAACATTTTAGATTGAAACAAAAACAACCCAAATCAGTGTCAAGTTTCAAGCCGTAAAATGTAATCTCATATTATAAAAAATTACATTCCACAATATTTAAAGCAACAATAAATGCATTATTATCAATATATTGTCAAAAATTCATAATTACACGATATCATAATCACACACTGTTTACCATACGTATAAATGCATGCTCCAGAGCCCAAGTAACTTAGCTAAATATTGTAGGATATAGGGCAAAGCAGGATGTCAAATTTCAGACAGAATCAATAGTTTATGATATATTAGAACAAATCTTTACAAATACACTGATCTGAAATTGATTCTCAAAACTGATTTTCTCTCTTTCCTCCCTCTCTCTCTGTCTGTCTATATCTATATGTCTGTCTATCTGTCTATCTATCTATCTATCTGTCTGTCTGTTCTATCAATCTATCTATCTATCTCTCTGTCTGTCTGTCTGTCCATATCTACCATTTACAATCAGCCCACACAAATAATACAAATAAAATATTTCTGCAGAATGCAGCACAAGCAATTTGTACAGAAAAATAATGTAATATATTGACAAATGTACATATTCCTAAATCTAAGTGCTTGATAAACACATTGAAACATTATACCAAAGCAAAAAAGTCATAGACACATTTCTAAATTTCATCTGAAATACAATAATTAATTAATAACATGCAAGCATCACATCTAACAAACGAAATATTGCTGACAACGTACCGAGGTTAAACACTCGTTAAGCAAATGCAACAACTGCAGACCGAGTAAGTAAGTTGGCAAACTGAAGCGGTTCACCAAAGATAACAGCTGAAGATTTAAAATTAAAATGACTGAGTTTATTGATTTAGCTGAATATTCTTAAAGCCTTGAATGACCAGGCCAACAGTTGACAATATTAATAGCTAATTACAAACAGATATGCAAAACTCGTTACAGGATTGCTTTGAATTCATCAACAAATCACTTCCCATCTGTGGCTGTATAAAACTAGCAAATAACGATATGTTTGCAATCAGTTTGGTTTTAAGACAAAGAAATGGAAATATTTCGCAATTAAAGGAGTAAGATCTGTCGTCCAGATAAGCACAGCAGCAGCCAAATGGCAATTTTTAAATAAAGAGTAGTCGGCAAACTAATCAGATGCAGAAACCTGAATAAAAACACAACCACAACAGTTTAATAAAAAGTCTCAAAATCAAAAATTTGACTTTTGCTGGATCTTGTCCTGAAAAGTGCACTTCAGCTGACTTCAATCTAAAAGAACAACCAAAATTCCAGAAGTTGGTAGAAAATCAAAGCAAACAAAACCAACAAAATAAAAATTTACTGAAAACAAAACAACCAGATATTATACTATTGCAAATAACAAACAATGGAAATATAATTATCAACAAAACTACATACTAATAACACTTCATTTTTCACACATAATTTATAAATCTAAGCAAAAAGGGCTACTGCTCAATAAAAAACAAAAACAAACACCGGTTCACATAACCTAGCGCTTTCACCAGTTGTGGCCAATACTTAATAATGCTCTGTAACATTGTCATTTACATGACACTTGCGTCTCACAACCCAAAAAAAAATACACATATGGTGCAAAAAATGATCTGAATATTCATTCATTCATTCATTCATTCATTCATTCATTCCTGGACAATTTCTCTCTCTAACAAGTCTATATCTATATGTCTTTCTATCTGGGAATAAATCTGTAATCTATCTATCTATCTATCTATCTATCTGTCTGTCTGTCTAACATCTGTTCTGTAACCCAACCTAAACAGATCTTTTTAATCTCTGTCTGAAATGTCTGAGTATCATCCATGGTGGTCTTCAGGAAGAGAGTTCCACAAGAAGGATTATACAGTGAAAATATTTCTGCAGAATGGCGGTCTTGGATGGGGAGAAAATGAAGTTTAATATATTGACAGCTCTCCTGTCATTACATATTCTCTAAATCTAAGTGCTTGATAAACACACGGGAAAGCGCTTATACGTCCAGCCAGCATCATAGACACATTTCAGGGAATTTCAGCCAAATACAATAATTAATTAATAACATGCAAGCATCACATCGAACACAACAAACGAAAGATTCTGAACAGACTGCAGCCGTTCAAGTTTTGTTAGGCCCAACGTTAAGCAAATTGCAATAGTCAACTGCAGACCAAGGCCGGACCAATTATACCAAACTTACAGGCAGATCACCAAAGATCGGAGCTTCTCAATTAAATTAAAATGACTGAGTTTATTGTTTTGGCTGAATATTCCCATCAAAGAGTACCCCCAACAGCTGCATGCACTCAGAGGGGACAATGGTAACATCACCCACAAACGGTTTAGACTCACCAACATCCTTCTCCGAGGGGTGCTGATCCACAGGAACTCAGTTTTATTGCATCTGACCACCAAATGGTGCCAAACTCTTCACTCCTTAACCAAATAAAACCGGACCACCGTCTCACTGAAACTTCGACAAAGCAATTCGGTCAAAATTTCAATAAACAGCTGGACAAACAAACAAACATAGTTCAACAAACTCTGCCGTAGATGGTGGCAAGCCATGGTTGAGAATGGAGGAATTGTCTAAAATTGTCTTTTAAACAGACCTACTTGCATAAACACAAAGACAGCTCAACGTAACTGAACTACTAACCGTATCTTCATGCATGTCTCATTCTAATTCGGACACAGTGTGCTTGTCCATGCAGCACTTTGGACGTCTCCTCAATCTAAAAGAACTTCCAGAAACTTCAAGAAGTTGGTTGAAAATTCAAAATCAAACAAAACCAACAAAACTAAAAATTTATTGAAAACAAAACAGCACCAGATATTGAATTTCACAGCCCCCTGTCACAAACAAAAAATATTAACAACGATTTCCTAAAGAAGGTCATTCGCCACCAACACATAATTGATTTCAGCAAAGAAATTAACCTTGCCATTCTAAAAAAACGCTCTCAAACACCTATCATCTAGCACTTTGAAACCAGTTGCGCTGCAACTGGCTTAATAATGCAAAACATTCCGTCATTTACATGACGATCTGGCATCATCGTCAAAAAAAAAAATGCCAATACCAGTTGTCAAAGTAATTCTAGAAAAACATACTGCTAGATCAACAACACTATTACCGTTGTACTTTTACTAAAAGAAAACCCTTTATCAATAAGCAGTAATTGCACTTCTGAGCGATCCTTCAGAAGAGGTGCTAAACAAATATTCTGTTACTTTACATTACGTTAAACAGGTACAGCCGGTCATTTCTACATACAGTGCAATATAACATAACTGACTGACTCAAGCAGATCATGTTAACAGTGAAACAGCAAATTATGTCTATTTCAAATGCACAATATCAATAAACATTGGTAACTTTTTGCTGCACTTGTCAAATCGCCATTTTGTAAAGAAGACATCAAATACATTACATTTTTGTTGATTTAAATTTCCTCCCCAAGGCCTGTTCTTGTCACTCAAGACTCTCTTCTACCCATTTCTTTGGATGGCAAATATATCAATAGATCAATCTTCTGGCTGATTAGTTAAAGAGATCAGCTCACCAAATTAGAGGTTTTCTTTAAATCAAATGAAAACAAACCTCGATGGATAAGAATTGGAATCAACTGTCAGTGAGTCATTTGGCTTTTCTGCATTCAACAGCAAAACATTCAAAGTCATATGAACACTAATGAACACTTTCAATCATAGGAACACAAATGAACACGATCAATCATATGAACACAAATGAACACTATCAATCATACGAACACAATGATCATTGTCAAATCATTCAAATCAATCAAATCAAATTTATTTTTTTTCTCAACATTTCAAGAGTAGACAGCTTAACTATAGTATAAACCATGAATAACTGTATATTTGAACAGAAATATGTTGAATACTTTTAACATCAAATTTGTGCAAATAACAAAAAAGTAATAATCTAGTAATAATAATTAATTAATGAGAATATAAGGTAGATCTAGGTCTTATAGGAAAAAAGTATAATAATAGATCATACAATATTTATATAGTCAATACTACTTTTACTAACATAAAACCCTTTATCAGAAATCAGTAAGAAAAAAAAAGGTTCCTTCAGAAGAGGTGCTAAACAAATATACTGTTACTTTACATTACGTAAAACAGGTACAACCAGTCATTTCTACATACAGTGCAATATAAAAGTCTTTAAATGATCAGGAAGATCATGTTAACAGTGAAACAGCAAATTATTTCTACTTCAAATGCACAATATCAATAAACATCGGTAACTTTTTGCTGCACTTGTCAAATCGCCATTTTGTAAAGAAGACATCAAATACATTACATTTTTGTTGATTTAAATGTCCTCCCAAAGGCCTGTTTTTTGTCAAGAGAAAGACTTTCTTTTAAATCCATTTTTTTTGTTGTTTTAAATAGGTCAATTGGTTCAATTTTTAGTTAAAGAGATCTATTCACAAAATTAGTCAAGGTTTTGTTTAAATAAAATGAAAGCAAACAAAACAAATATTGATGGATCTGAATTGGAATTTAATGTTTAGTGAGTCAGAATTTCTTTACTGCATTCAACAGCAAAACATTCAAAGTCATATGAACACTAATGAACACTATCAATCACATGAACACAATGATCATTATGAAATCATTCAACGGCTCTAAAAACCCAAAATATCCAACCACAACAGAAACTTGTTTATAACTGGTGCACTTATAACATAAGCCCACTGCTACTTGACAATAATGTTCAGTACAATCATTTTCTGCAACGCCAGAAGTTGTCAAGCACGCCAACCACTGAATCCAACTCTCCAATTCTGTTCATAATTCCGTTTTCACTGCTACCATCATGCCTTACAATAGACAAAATAGTATCCAACTTTTTCTAATTCTTGCACAGTCCTTGTTTCTGTAGTGACATAGAATTGGACTTTGTCTCTCTTGTTCACTCCTTCTCACTCATCAGCTCTCTCAGTCCGTCTGCTTCGTCACCCACCGAACGGCATCGTCTGCAAAGTTTAAATCTGTCACTCGTGTCTCCTCACAAAACTGATTTCATGGTGACTGGCACCCTTTGCACAGATTACAATCAATTTTGGGGCAAAACAAATGACAGTGCAAACTTCTCACGGAAGGGAGACAGTCTGAAACCATTTTCTAACAAGAAATATATCTTTGTAAAATATATCAAATATATCAAAAAATATATCATGATATCTTCTTGAATGCTCCATATTCTTCCATTCTTTGTGAATGGAATGCCATAAATTTTGATGAGGTCTCAAATTTTAGACATCCAGAAGGCTTAAACAGTTGGAATAAATGACAGTGAGGCAGAAATGAATAGTAAAATATTGGCAGAAAGCGATTATGGAGGATGACCAATTTCACCATATAACAATAGGAGCCTGATGTGGAACTGAGAGAAAAACGGATACCTGAAGATACTTGGAAGGCTATCACTGAATGAAGGGCGTTGAATGACAAAAAGATAACATTGAGAAAGCAGAACAAATCATTACAAAGAGAAGAAGGACATTTATTCAAAAGCAAACCATGCAAAAAATGTTAATAAAGTTTTAGAAAGATTTATTTGACAGAAATACACAAAATCTTTTAAAGGAACTCCTCACAAACTGTTAAAATCATGGCAGCAAAGAGTCAAACATACAAAGCAACATTTGCAAGTAAATCCCATCGGTCGAAACAGAGACAATTAGCGGCATATTTTCCTAAAAACTAATCTATAATCAAGTCATTCAGACTTTGAGGCCAAGCAAAACAACGCACCATTGTTGATGGCACCATTTCTGCTGAGTTCAGCGGACGTGACAGCCAACTTAGACGACGGGTCAGAAGCAATGGCTTTATTGTCTTTGATACTTTTATCAAACACAGTCTGTCAAAAATAGGAAACAAACACAAACATTGTCATAGATTCCAACCTGTCCTGCATTTTGACAGTACATATGTCTCATCCTCAAATATCTATTTGACTTCTAAATGCACTTCTCGGTCTACATATCACATAAAAACCAATAAACAACAATGAATAGGAAGTACAAACATGTTGTTATTTTTCATCACTAGTTACAATTTAACATCAAATAAAAAAGGCTCATCAGAAACATTAAAATATGTCAAATTTCATTTCTTTCTAATTTACACATAATAATAATAATAATAATAATAATAATAATAATAACAATAATAATAATAATAATAACAACAACAACAATAATAATAATAATAATAATAATAATAATAATATAGAGAGATAGATTATCATCATCGTCGTCGTCGTCATCATCATCAAATATGTCTATTGTTATTTCAGAGTATGACCCTATGACCCTGCTATGTGCTCTTACTGTTGACATTAGGCACCTAATAATAATAATAATAATAATAATAATAATAATAATAATAACAGACATTAATAAACAAAGCATTGGCTTACCTGGAAACACTAATGAAAGTCTTTTAGTCAAGCATTTACACGGCAGCATTTACCTTTGCAGAAGACCCAGGCGTTGGATGAAGGAGGCCAACGGAGGCCGATGCTTTACTAAGGCTTGGAGTCAATATCTCAATTTCCTTTGACGACACCCTTCGTCCTGCCGTTAAACTACTCGGCCGTGACTGCGCAACATCAAATCCGTGACAGAGAAGAAGATCGAGTGAACTTCCAGCTGCCTGAAGCATCTGCGCCGCCTCCTGCTGAGTGGTTCCAAGTAGACTCTGGCCATTTACCTGAACAGGTGTACAAATTCAGAAATTATGACAATTATTACATAATTAACCACGAAAAATATAAACTCAGCAATCAGAATAACCTCCAGGATCTGTGAACTTCATTGTATTCTTGATTATACTTTGTGATTTGGTCCCATGTGAATCAGTGCCCTCTTTAATGTTATTTCCAACTAAATCATCATATTGCTGTCATAATTTCACTTCAAAAACGGCTCGGCATGAATATATAACATAAAATATCTCCCATTGAACCATTGGACAATATCAGAAGTAACATACTCACAGTGTCCTTAAAATGAAATGCAAAAGACTGAAAATGCTAACCATTTAAACACTTCAAGCCCTTCTGTACAATACACAAGATCAAAGCATTTCAACATTATTTCCATTGGGCAGGGGCCTAAATATTTACCATTAGTGCACAGCCCTTAAACATAAAGCATTATGTACATTTGTATTGGGCTGCTGTTGGGCATCATCAATTCATTGCTATTTGCATATATCAAACAGTGTTCAAAACAAACCTCAAGTATGCGCATTCCAACTGACAATCTGCCATCACGAGCGACCACTGTCCCTGGAGTTATCTACAAAAGGAAAATTAGACAAATTCACAGAAACACATTAACATAATTGCATACATTTATACACAGAAGCTCTCTTAACTAATTCCACCAAATATTCAAATCTGTCTGGATTTTATCTGAAAACCAAGCATAACAAATATATTAAATCACATCATAGAAACTGCAAAGAAAAGGTATAAACAGGAATTTTAATAGAAAAACTTGATTAAAGAATGCGGAACAAAATCACACAGCTTCTGAACACAATCAAAAACAAAAGACAATTTACCCGCGATATGAAAATGCCTTCGTCGGTTGTGTCAGCAGCGTTTCCGCAAGGGGTCCCGGCACCACCGGCTATGCTCAGACCAAGTCTCTCACCAGGTGCTTTGTGAACAACAACTTCCTAAGAACAACCACAAATCCTACTCTTCAGTGGTTCTCAACCCGTGGTCTGCAAGAGGGGGGTCTAGCGGTCTGCGGCAAATTCAGAAGAAACGTTAATAAAAATTAAACATATATATCTTCCATAGAACAAGTAGCACAATTAAGTAAGGTGACGACCTTTTTTGCTTGTCGGGGCACTGGCAAGGGGAAAAGATCACACGCGATGACATTTTTTGCTTGTCATGATTTTTCTCAATTTTCAGGTGGTCCGAGATAAATTTCTGATCTTCAAAAGTGGTCCGCGAGGCAAAGGGGTCTGAGAACCACTGGTACTCTTTATTTTAATAACAAAATCACTTAAACTACAGTAAAACCTCATTAAAACAAACTTCAGAGGGTCGAGCATGCATTGACATGGATCCTGTGCGATTGTGACTTGGTGCATGAAGTTGTGCTAAAGAAGCTGATGAACAGATTTTAGATTACAGGATTTTATTCAGTGCAGAAATAAAACTGCCAACCTTCTCTGTCGCCAATACAAATAACGACATACCCACATATATGTAGAATTGGTCATAATAACCCAGAATCGATCAAAACTTAAATCTAAAGCTCGTAAATTTGGCTCTGTAATGAATCGCGAATGTCAGACTCCGATTACCTTTAGGCCGGTCGGCTGTGGGTCGTGTCGGACGTCCAACACCGTCTCTTGGGTCGGAGCAACAAGCGCCATCACGGCCTCCTCGTGTGATGCATTCTCCATACTCTGACCATTCACCTACAGCAAACAATTAATTACTATTCTCTACAAGGCACTGATAAACAAACAAGCATCACATGGACAATTATAAAAATTAACACTAATTTGCCCAAACAGTCGGGTATATGCACCATTGCTCCTAGATATGAATGTACCCGATATGCAGTAGAACTTCGTTTTGACAGACTTGGTCATAATGTATACATGGTTATAAAGTACTGCAATGTACATTTCCTCGTGATTCACTGATGTATTGGATGGTATTGGATACAACATACCTCAGATATAACAACATACCTAGGATATAACATACTAAATTTTACAGACCCGCTAAGTATGTTATAACAAAGTTCTACCGTAATTTATGCAAGTGTGCGCAGGTGTGCACCTATGTATGCATGCATTTATGGATGAATGTAACAATGCACGTGTGTGTGTCAAAGTAAAAAATCCATGAAGAGATAAAAACTAACTGCAAGAATTCTGTCTCCGATCTTCAACCTCAACGCCTTGGCCGCTGTTCCGTGAGGCTGGATCTACAGACAACGAATATCGGAATAGAGACTTAAATTACCTGCCAAGAAGGTTACATAAACCACTTCAAGCTAAATCAAGTAAATACAAGACCAAAATAAAAGCCTTATTAAGTAAAATCTCATACAAAAATCTAGCAATTACGGCCACCCCAGGCTTAAAATTTCAACCCTCTTGACTACTGTAGCCAAGCATTACTACAAGAAGCACCATTGCCTTTGCTGTATTACATTACAAGTTTTATTACATTGCTATGCTTATAAACACGACTGACTTTTTAAAACCACAGATGGATGGTTCCAGCAGTGCAAGAAACAGCAAGACCATCGCCATTGCTATACTTATTGAGATGAAATAGCAAAGTGAGAAGAAGCTGATCAGTGTCATAATGACCTTTGACATACTAACTGACCTTCGATATAAATATCCCAGGTTCGTCAATTCCGAACGGATGACTTGTGTGACCTCTTCCACCCACAATACTAAGCCCCAAAGGTCCACCGGCTTTTACTATTACGACAGTCTGCAAGCAGAACAAGAACAGAACATAATGACAGCTCCTAACAGTCAAAATGTCAAAACACAGGCAATAAATTATGACTTTCGAGGCTTTTGTCACACTATAACAAGCCTAACTCTCAGAAAATTCCTTATCTGAGAAATACATTTTCTCAGTCAGAGTCAATATCTGCAATATAGTCATACATAAGCTAGCCCCTGCCAACCAAGTGGCTCCATTTCTGAAATGCAAGTCTCAAAATCCATTTTGTACATTTTGCTGTAAGCATACCTGGTTTATCTTGGTTACATTACATTACAATTGCTTTTGTCAGAATGACTGTCTAAAGAAAAAATAATGCTGCCTTTGGAACAACAGAAGTATTCAGTTGATGGATAATGCCAGACATTCCTTTTCAGCAGCCTTTGAATGCACATATGGGGGACAGGGGGGGTGTTCAAGTTATCCCCATGTATTACCTAAGGCATCAAGGTACAAAACTTTTTGAAAGCCCCTCATATAAACAGTGAAGAAGCACAACTGAAGAATTGATTGGGCATATTAAGCGATCCCTTGATTGGGACTGACAGACTGCAAATCTGCACAAGTTTCAAAGTGATCGGGGATCTCAGAATTACCCACAGACAATTTAGACAGACACAGACAAACAGACAGACAGACAGACAGACAGACAGACAGACACTGTCAATTCATGATTAATTATACAGGTCAGGTACATGCAAAACCATCTGAGACTGCAGACAATTGTTAACCCTTAAACTGCAGAACCAAGCATATGCATTAAGACTGCATATCAGGTCAGGTCAGGTCTTCGTCCTCCGGCTGCGTCCAGCTATCGACTTCTCCATGACATCTCTACAAAGTTCTCTGTCCTTGGCTATTTCTTCTAAGGTCATTTGGCAGTTTCTGTCAGTTTTTCCATTGAGATTCAGTCCTGCCATGTGCAAATCCTCTTCCAATCCATCCACCCATTGTCTTTTTGGTCTTCTTTTAGATCTTCTCCCCTCTAGTTTGTAGTTTAAAATTCGTTTTGGGTTTCTTATTTCTTCCATTCTGAGTATGTGTCTGGGCCATTTCATTATTCTCTTTCTGATTTCTCTTTCAGAAAGAGATTGACATTTAGTCAGGTCAGGTCAGGTCTTCGTCCTCCAGCTGTGTCCAGCTACTGACATCTCTCCAAAGTTCTCTGTCCTTTGCTATTTCTTCCAAAGTCATTCAGTGTCTTCTGTCAGTTTTCCATTGAGATTCAGCCCTGCCATGTGCAGATTGTATATATAGTACAAAGTATTTGGCGGTTTAAGGGTTAATAGCCCCCAAAGTTAAACTAAAGACGCATCTATTCAACATCTCGTTTCCACGTTCCTTGTAAAGCACCCTTGACTTTGGCCCTTGCTATGTTACGGCGCTATATACATTGTCACGAACAATAACAATAAAGTGGTTTTTGTAAAGAACGTTAAATCACACAAATAAAAGCTAATGAAGCAAGCTTTTCGTATAGTAAAAATATTTCTATAAAAATGATTGCATCCAAAATTATCTGAGACCAAATAAATGGTCACTGCAGCCAAAGGAATGTCAGAGACCCAAAATTGATTCCAGGACCACAGGACCTGACTTCAGGGGCCACATCTATCATCTTAAGATCAACAGTGCTTTACAGCAATCATTCTGTAAACAGTCAAATGTTTTACTTACTGAAAAAATAAACAGTAACACAAATGCAACAATTTAATAGGCTCACTCCTACTGACAACTGACTTACCTCCTTGGGATATGAACTGGCAACTTCAGACTGGACACCAGAAGAAGCTGGCGGCAGATTTGAATCCAGTGTTATTGTTTTAGTCGAAGCAGATTCCGGCGCAGTCGATACGTCGCCTGCCTTTGTTGTGTCCTTCGCCCGACACTGCGGTGACGCAGACTTTACCCGCGGACTGTGATTTATTGAGGTCAAGGTACTTGAAGAGGAAGAAATGCTGCTGAGGCCGTTAGATTCTCTGACCGGAGTGTGGTTATTTTCTGGCAAAAGGTTCTTTAACCGAACGTCCTTCGGCAGAGGACCTGTCTTACCCCAACCAGGTCTCCGTTCATCAAGTACAGAAGGTAAGGCACTGCTACCGCTCGCAGATGAAAGTTCCGTTGCTCCCAAGAACTCAAATCCAGCACCAGAACTCTCGTTGTTTCTTTCCGGTTTCTTAAGAATATCGTCCGGCGATCTAAAAGAGCCGGCCGCAACATCGGGCGGTCGGCGAGAATCAGAGGAGTCGACAATCTCCAGAGAGCTCGATCCTACTTTCATAACCATTGACGGTGTGGCGGAAACACAGGAAAAGTCTAACGTTGTATCCTGAACCATATTTGTTGCATTTGTTTCTTCCTAATTTCATAGGAAAATAAGATAAAGCAAATCGTAAACTACAAATTAAACCAATGGATCCAATGTATTCTTCCAAAGCATTACAACCAATGCAATCATAAAAAATACTAATCACTAATCTGGGCTCAGTCAATATTGTAAATGTACCAAATACTGTTTAACTATTTGCTTTCCAAATGAAAAAATTAGCAGTTATTTGCATATCAAAACAGTTCAAACACATGTATGAAATGGATGATGGAAGTCAAGGAACATCTAATTAAAATAACAAAAAATATTAAAGAAAGCCATAAAACATTTCCTCACAATTTGAAAACGAAATATTCATATTGCCTCTAGCCATGGAATTTGACTTAATTCCCATAATAAAATGAAATTACTATATAACTTTGGAGTAACCCGGCTACAAAAGATAAGAAACGAAGATTAGACAATGTCTTAACCTAAAAGAAACAATTATCGACAAAATCAGAAGAAAAGACTCAACTGGTATGGACATGTCAACAGAATGGATGAAAGGAGACTACCATATAAGGCACTCTACACTCCAATAAAAGGAAATAAAGGAGAAGGAAGACCCAGGAAAAAGTGGATGGACAACATCACAGAAGATATGAACATGAAAGGAATTTCAATCGTAGAAGGAAGATGATTAACGGAAGATAGAACTTCTTGGAAACATTTTGTGTCTAGCCATTGCTGCTAAAGAGTTGGAAGAGAGCAAAAATTATGACTAAATAACCTGTAGACTAATTATTCAATGAACAACAACAACAACAAAGTGAAATCAATCACAGTTCAAAAATTCAGTACAGCAATGCTATTTATGCTATGTTTTACAAACGAATCAATATCATGAAAAATTATATCACACAAAATATTCATAGTCTTATATAGCAACACAAACACACATAAATATTTCAATTATATAATAATGCATAATCAGATTCAAATATGCAAAATTTCAGACAACAAAGAAAAGATCTTGATTAAAATTTATTCTGAACATTCAAATGATTTCATCAACATGAGATCAACACCAACTGATACAAAGATTATAATTTATGATTGTGACCAATTTCTCAACTTAACAAATGCACCCAAAAAAAGTTTTGCAGATACATTATGGTAACCAACCTGTGAATTAAAACTGGATGTTCGGATAATAACTAACGTCACATCATATCCTGCCGTTCTTAGCACAGCGACTGCACGACTATGTTCCACATTTTCCATATTTATTCCATTCACCTGAAAAGTTACCATTCAAAAAGTGAAAACCCAACCCAATGAAAATTAAAACCAAGAGATCGATGAGTCAAATTCATCTGAGCATCCAATGGCAGGTTTTTAAAAGAATTTTTTTCTCAGTCATCATTGCTCAAGATTGCTTGTACATGGCTTGTGTCTTCATTCTCCATATTGCCCGATTAAACTGTCATACTTTGGCAGAGAAATGGTCGAAAAAAGAGTGATGGAAAATAACAGAGGTAAAAAGAAGATAAACAGAAAGAGAGAGAGAGAGAGAGAGAGAGAGAGAGAGAGAGAGAGAGAATAATGATGGAGAGTGCACCATGGGGAGAAAAATTCAAAGAGTGATGCTAGTAATAAATACAATCCCCTTATAAAAAAATAATGTACTGAAATGCATAATCAAAATATATAGAAAAACCTCAAGTGCCCAAATATCAATCAAGTAATCATCAATCAAGCAATCAATCAATAAACTTCTATGGTGCCACTATATGTTAAGGCAGTGCATTGCAGTGGTCATAAAGGAAGCAATGTCAGCATAATATGAGTACAATATTATTATAACCTACAGAGAGTATCTTATCTCCGACCAAGAGTCCCTCCTTCTCCGCAATGCCACCACAGTTGACTTTAGAAATGAAAATACCCTGCAAAACAACAAACCATTAATTTGACATACAAAGCCACAGAATGCAAGATATGACACTGATGAATGTAAAGAGGAGCTAACTTAGTCATAAAACCATTCAGTCTTCTGCCAGTAAGGTTGGGTAAGTGAATGGCTTACGATGTTGTAACAAAATTCTAGGATAAAGGCTAAGAGTAATACACAAATAACAAAGAAAACAAAGAACATGACAATTGTAGAAGGATGCAGACTGGCGCAATACAGATAAAAGTGGAAATGTTTTCTATCTAACTATTGCCGCCATGCAGGCAGAAAGTGATGATTATGATGATGAATCGACAAATATACAATGACCTCATTCACACGTTCTCAGAATTACAAATATCATGAACTGGTTGAAATCTGTAAGTCTCTTTGGAATTCTTTGCCAAATACCGGTAACTAATAAGACAATACAATAAACTCAAACTCTTCCATAAACTCTTAATGAAACTTAAGGTTTGCACTAGCAAACTATTCAGCACAAGTAAACAAAGCTGATGTATTTTCTAATGCTCTGATGTTCTAAACTGGTGTACTTTTCAATTGCCAAAAGCTTCTTAATTAAATCATAAGTAATCATTTAAGTCACACTCTTCAATCACTGGGCTCCCACCCAATGAATTGTTCAATACCGGTATTTTGTTTCTCATTTGGGATAGCTAATGCTGCTACAGTCAAAATCAAATAACATCACAAAGTCTCAGTGTCAAATGAGACTATTTATCAGTGGAAAATGAATATTCAAGTATTCAAGTCCAAAGCACATAAGCAGTTCCATTCTCTGTGTTGGGCATTTTCATTGAAACTTCTTCTCCAAATGATAAAAACTGTAAATTTATGGCTGCATAGCATAATGAAAAAATACCAAGTCTATAATACTGTCTCACAATTTAGGTTTTGATAACAAACGCAAAATTCTAGACCTGCACCTTTAACAAATAACACAGAACGATAAAGAACAAGCCATCTGACCTCATCATCATCAAGAAACGGATGGGAGCCAAGGCCTCCGGCAATGCTAATCCCAAGGCCAGTACCAGGAGACCTTACAATATGTATGGTCATTTGCTTGGCATTAGGCATAGCAGGGACAGCATTCTGACGACCATCTAAGTGGTCAGTCTGCAAATAAATACGACCGATGTTAATTATCATAACAATGGAAAAATCAGAGCATGCACTGAATTCAATTTGAACGTATGAGATTCGATTTAATCAGCAAGCAATTTGATTTAAATAAAAAACCTTTCAATTAATTTTTTTAAATAAGTGCAAGTTGCAAACTACAACAGCAACAGTGGATGGCAATAAGTATGAAGCATGAAAGATCACGAGAGAAGAATCAACTCATGTCAGTGCTCTTCATTCGCCGTCAATTTTTTAAAGTTTGAAATTGCAGTTGCAATGCAAGGTCCTTTTGAAATAGCAATTTCAATTTGAGATCACCAAATGCAATGTCAAATTTTCTCATTGTTGTCTTGCAAAGTCAAACACCAGTACATGCAAACTATCAACTGAAAGAGTAATATCAAATAAATGACAACAGCTGTATATGTAAAGCAATGACCATATGACATACTTCATTTAATCCATCCAGGTCATGCTCACTCTTCCTGGCATCAGTTGTGCCGTCTTCTCTGGAGAGAATTTGCGTAGAAGAATTTACACGAATGTCTTTAGCATCACTTGCAGTATCACGGTTTCTTCTCTCATTAGTTTCTATTTTGTTTTGCATCTCTTGTCCATCTACAACATGACAATAATAATAATAATAATAATAATAATAATAATAATAATAATAATAATAATAATAATAATAATACTAAGAGCAAAGAGCCTGTTATTCAAAAATTACACATTAAATGCACAAAAGAACTTTCTCATTAGGATTTAGCCCAAGCCTGTTGCAGGCTATCCAGATGTGCATGCAGTTGATATTCATCATTTTGATTAGTTTCATCTGAAACACATCTACTGAGTCCTATGGAAATATATTTGCTCATCATCATCGTCGTCGTCGTCGTCATCGTTACCAACATCATCGTTGTCATCATCATCATCATCATCATTGTTGTTGTCACCATAATCAACACCATTGTCATCATTGTCGTCGTCGTCGTCGTCATCATCATCATCATCATCCATTGTAGACAGTCATCCAGTTGACAACATAATACCATGAACAACTAGTATGTAATTTGAGTATGAACAATCTTTGGGACAAGCATAGTTTTATTGTTGTCAGTCCAGTTGCCTGTAATAACCTGCCACACCATCTGCAGCTCTAAGCTTTATCCAACCAACTAAAACAATTTGTACTGACTGACTTTCAAATATCAACAACAGTGCCGGTTAATAGCACTAAAAACAATAATAAAAATACTCATAAAAGAAATCTCTGTAAAGTACTTAAGCAGAGATCTGATAGCAACACTTGCCAGTATTCACACTGTTTGGCAAGGTTTCCTGCTGTGTCACAGAAAAGCCGTCATGATTACGCGATCGAACAAAGGCGAGATCTGGCTGAAAATCAACAAGAATATTTAAGCTGCATATTAGCTATGGCAATTCAAATAGGGTATTTTGGTCAAATGCTATGCAATACCAACTACTTGGTATTTTATTGAAGTTTTACTCAACTGGTATTCCAAATGTAATGTTATGGTTAGATGGGGTAATGCCTTATCAGAATCTTTCACTGTAGTGGCTGGGATACGACAAGGAGGGGTTCTTTCACCTTTGCTATTTGCCGTTTATATTGATGATGTGATTTTGAAGTTGCAAAATTCTGGATATGGCTGCTATATCAATGATTTGTTTCTTGGACGTTTATTGTATGCTGACGATACCTTATTGGTGTCACACTCTATATCCGGCATGCAGCACATGCTTGATATTTGCACCAATGACTTTGTGGATTTGGATTTGAAATTTAATGTGAAGAAGTCTATGGTCATGAGGATTGGGACACGTTGTAATATCGCATGTGCTGCATTGGTCATGGATGGTGTTGCCTTGCCAAATGTGGAGGAAATTAGGTATTTTGGAGTGACACTGAAAAAGGGCAGGCACTTCAGATTATCTATTTCGGAAGCTAAATTAAAATTTTTTCGTACGTTTAACTGTTTGTATAGTCGTTGCAGTGCTGCCGCGTCTGAATTAATATGCGTTAACCTGGTAAAGAGCTACTGTCTACCTATTGTATTGTATGGCATGGAAGCCACATGTCCAAACAAAAGTACTCTTAATGCTCTTGACAGATTGATTCAAGTAGCAGTGTGTAAAATTTTTAAAACAAGTGAGGCAGATAATGTTGATTATATCAGAGTTTTAATGGGTTTGGAAAGTATACATGTTGCTGTAAAAAAAGCGACAAGCATCCTTTGTCAATAAATATGCGAAGAAGCCACTGTATTTTGCTGAGTGCATTGCTAGAATTTGTCTCAGGGCAGAGGCTGGCTGGATGGGCAGTGCTAATGGCTGTACTGTGTAAAGTTTGTGCTTAGTTTATTAGTTTATTATTAGTTTATTAGTTTATTATTAGTTTGATTTTATTTGTTTTTTTGTTCAGTTGAATTGTGCTTTTCCTTGTTTGTGTACTATTCTTTTTGATGCTGTGCTTGTCACGAATAAAGATTATTATTAATTATCACTAATGGCTTTTGTAATTTACTGCAAACTCATTCACTATATCACTAAATAATGCTACACTCCTATTAAAGAAGTTACAGCTATTTCCATCTCAGTCTAATACTGTACCACAATAAATAAACCATCCATTTTGAATATAGCATTAACTGAGTTTGACTGTCTGGCCAATAATACATCTAATACATATTACAAGTCAAATATATGATAAAACACACTGTTCAAGCATGCTATAACTAATTTATCTTTGATGTACATGTCTTCTTACAGATTTCCCAATCTTTTGCGTGTGTGCATGTGTGTGTGTGTGTATAACAAGATTCGAATTTCTCATTTCTGATCAATTAAAGCACAGCACATGGTGTGCTATACAAATATTATTTCAAAAGCACCTCCAGCAGTCTATAAAAACACCTTTTACATTCTAGTAACATACAGTATGTGTGTATCAATGTGAAAATGGAAATACCTCCCATCCTCCCACTTCTCCTCTTACCTCTCTCTTCTGCTTATGAGGAATCATGTGACCATCAACATCTTTGATAAATAGTTTGTTGTGTCGGACCCGAAGATCTTTGGGGTGTGGCGTGTTGTGACGTACGAAGTGATTCTGAAAGGACATACGATACGGTATATGGTACGGCACTCAAGGACAACATAAGAAGTCAATGATACTTACAGCACAGTTCATACAGCTCATAGTGGCCTATCCACCACAAACTGTCTGTCATCTGGTTGTCTAACTGACATCCTGTGGATCTGACCTGGATCTTTTGTGAGTGCGATTTTGGTGTGCCATAGGCTGATGCTTCTATGCATCATGAAGTGGTGCTATAGAAGCTGATGATCAGATCAGATTGAATCATGCTGTGGACTGTTCCACGTCTCCGTAAGATTAAATAATTATAACGTTTAATTATAACAAGTATGAAACCTCTTCTTCAACAATCATGATTTATATCCCATTAACTTATTAATATACACAGTGATCCAATAAAAAACAAGCCACTGTATATTTGTCCATAACTTTGGCAAATGTGAACCAATTTTCAAAATGTTTTCATTATTTGACTCAGAAATAAATGGGGACAGTTTGTGTGTGTGTGTGTGTGTGTGTATATATATATATATATATATATATATATATATATATTAGGGTGGTCCTCAAAAGCAAAGTTATACTTTTTCAAAGTGCTTTTGCATTTTCCTGTTCCATTTGGGATAAAAACAAATTGGGAAAAATTCCAAAAATCTAAACATATTTAGTACTGTCACAGTACCCCTATATTTACAGTGTATGAAAAGTCTTGCATTGGCAAAGAAAACCAAGTATTTTAATAAATTTTTGATATTATTATCAGATTTTCTTGTAGAATTGGTGGTTATTATATATTGTTTTGTATCAATTTTAATTCTGCCTCCATTTCTGTATGTGATGTCACTTGATTATGCACTTTTCCCAGACTTTTATGAGGAAATATGGCCACTGTGTGATCAAATCTTTACTAAAATGGTTTGAGAATGATATGGAGCGTTCTAGCTACTTTAGTGCAATAATTGCTTCTGAATTTTACCACACTTGAAAGGGCTGTTTTTATTTATTGTTGTCATTAGTACTTTATGGGCCAACCCTTGTTCTTTCTGACTAAATGACATCTGTGTGGCATGGAATGGACCAATTTGACAAGGTGCTCATGTGTTATGATGTGATTCCAGGCTGCAATCGCGCCTTTTCTGAGGCTGAAAGTAATCTGGCTGACAAATACTGTACATTGTGCAGATGACATACTACAAGTTCTCAAAGTGTCAAGATCAGGTGACTGAGCCGGCAAATCAATGGACTCAACTCCATGATTCTTCTTCCTACAAGCAACAGTTTTCGCTCTGAGACAATTGCAGTCCTGAAACAAAACTTGCTCCAAAGGAAACAGCTGTTTAGCTGATGGCAGCATACATTTCTCTAGAATATCTCTAGAATGTCAATGTATTTATCTGCATTCACCATCCAGTTATGAAGTCTCCCAACCCCACTGGCTGCCATGCATCCACACACATAATAATTATAATGACATGTTTAGGCACTCTGGATATTCTTCATTGGAAACCTTCTTATAAAAATCTTGCCATGGATAAAGACTGCAAAATGTGTTAAACTGAAGAAAACTTTTTCTCATGACTGACACAACACAGTATTTGACAAGGCCTTATAATGAATTATATACATAAAAAAGTTCAGGAAACGTTAGCTTCGGTTATCAGGAGATGTTCTTATCAGGACTCTATTGCCTCTCTTTCCTTCTCTTGTAAGTGGGGTCGATTTCGATACTTTGGTATCCATAGCTTCAGTAAAATGCGCACAAATGCTTTTTGATTAGCATACCTTTGCTTAGTTGATGAGTAATATATGTAATAACAGTTAAAGACACAAAACATAGTCTAAACGTTTTGCTGATTCATGGTAATAAAGGGTCAAATATCGGTGAAAACTGGCTGCTATGGGATTTTTGACATTTTTAGAGCATGCTGTGTAGCACCTATGATAAAATTAATACACCAGTCAACAAGCTGGGAAAAGAACCTCATCACTGCAAATTTCAGCCTGATATCTGCTGTTTTTCTCAAGATATTAAACTTAAAAAATCGTAAAATAACCTAGCGTTGACATTTTATCCTCGTATCTTCAAAATATATCTCTGAGAGTTTTTGACAAAACTAGCTGAAAATTTCAGATTTACTCAACTTGAGCTGTACTTCAAGCCCTAAATTTTTGCAGATCTGAGATGGTATGGTGAACAATTGTCTAAATACTGGCTGCATTGTCATGGAATGACCCTGTTTGTAATTTTCAAAATGACAGTGGTTTAAGGGCCTATGAATGCCAAACTTATCTCAATGATTTTTATTAGAAAATGAACAGTTTAAACAAAAACTTCAATAAAATCTACTTTTAAAATTTTGTGTACATTTCTAAGGACTATATATATATATATATATATATATATATATATAAAATATTGACGATGTGTAAAAACTGCTGCTTTTATTGGGTCACAGTATATATAGCAATCACAAATTCAATCAAAGAAAACCATGCTGCAAATAGTAGAACAAACAAAAAGAAACTCCATATATCTGGACACATATGCAGAATGAAAGAGGACAGTAGGATCAAAGCTCTAATGTTTGGAATAATGGAGGGTGCCAACAAGAACGGAAGACCACACAAGGAATGGTGTCATGATGTGTGATGATATTGAAGAATGGTGTGGAAGCAGTTTACAGGATCTTAGTCACGGAGCAATGAACAGGAAAGAATGGCAGAAATCTGTAGAGATGACATTATACACCAATGGCCGTTGAGCCCAAGATCAATGATGATAATGAGTAAAAAATTAGTCAAAGTGTTGTTAAAAATTAACTTTCTGTGCAAACACCTCCAAATATGAAAAGTTTGAACAAGATTTACATCAAAGCTCCTAGCTCTAAATTTATTAAAGTTATTGCAAAATATCAAGCAACCATGATGCATTAGCAGATCTAGAGATAAAGACAAAAGAGTTAAAATAGTTGCAGATTACAGAAGAATTTGAATGTCATGCAACATAAAAAACAAGGCAGTTAACTTCGGCTGGTTTGAAATGCACCATGCTTTCTCTTTCCTTCTCTTGTAAGTGCATGCGATTTCATGAAGACATAGATAGCACAAATGCTTTTCCTGCCATTATCATAACATGACATTCACTAACGTTAACAGTTTAAGAAAAAGCACTTAATAGCTAAACTATGCATGGCAGTGCTGGATTGTTAATTGAAAACTGCATTCGAAACTACGTCAAACCACAGCCCAGAGAACAAACCAACGAACCTCATCACCACTCAAAGACCCCGGGGCCTGCTGCACCTGAAAGTTATACAAGTAAAAAAGTACGTAAAATCCTGTACATTTTATCTAGTGCTTTCAAAAGTAGTACCACATCAGCTATTCATCCTTAGGTGCTTAGTCTAAATTTGTGACATAATGGCTGAAAAAGTCACATCTGAAGATTCACATTTTAAAATACATATTTAAGTAGCACTAATTATCTCTATTTTGCTGCTTTAAAGGAGATCTACAAAAGCAATTATCATCAAGGACTGTAGAAGTAGTCATTATATTAGAATTGGAATATTATGGATTGTGATAACAGTCGATGAAATGAATTGGTCAAAAATTCATATTCTAACTACAAATAACAGAAAATTAAAATGTGAACAAAGATCATCATCCACTCCACAGAAATACAAGCAGCATGCATATCAGTATACATAATGGTCCACAAATACAAAGTTTTGTTAACATTTCTAACGTATCGAAACAAAATGCCACGTGACTGTTCAAATTGCTTCTCGTGTGTAACTGTCAAGAACATTCAAAAATCTAATTCAACAGAATTTCAGAGAGTTTGAACAGCCATGTTTCAAAGGACAGCACAAAATACACTAATATTTTCTTATCTGTGTCCCCATCTTTAATCGTCAAATCATTCCTGGGCTGATTTTATTGGCCCGAAAATATATTCCAAAAAATTTTATTAAAAGTTTATATGTGAAATTGCTTGATGTAAAATCTTGTTTGGCTTGAAATTGGCCTATAGAATATTTTTGGATTTTAAAAATTGCTTTACAGAATCACATCCTGTGTTTTTAGACAAATAAATGGAAGCAAAAATCTTTTTTTGGTTTTCAGAGGAGTTTGATGTTGACTGAACCATAATATTAAAACCAAATTTTCTTGTGTCCCCAAAAATATTATGAAATCTTTGTTTGACATTAGTCTATGGAAAGACTATTGCTACAGTAGACTATACAGAAGATATGCAAAAATTCAATATATTCCATCTCAATTTTATTCTAGAGCATTCGAAATGCCACAAAATGGTGAGCCTATGGAAGGACTACTGTTACAGCAAGCTATAGATATGCAAAAATTCAGAGGAGTGATGAAACTATTTAAAACCACATTTTCTTTTGCTTCCATCTTCATTGTGTCAAATCGTTCTAGAATTGTCAATATATTCTGTCTCAGTTTTATTCTAGGGAGTTTGAAATGCGACAAAAATGGCGTGCCATTTCAAACCACACGATACACAGTCTTTTTAAAAATCTATTCTTCATCAAATGGTCAAAATATATACTTGTACTTATATTCAATATATGCAGCCATATACTCACCTAGCATACTTGCGTTAGTTAGCAAAACCCTCGGTAAATTTGAGAGTAGCTTTGGCTGCAGGTTTAAGACCAGACATTGCTAAAACTAGTGAAAAATAAGCAATGTCACATCTCATCAGCTTCCCCATCTACATCAGCCATCATCTAACTTTATATGTTTTCAAGTTGATCTTCAGTTCTTCGCCATTAACAGAGTTTGAAAAGTAACTGCTTCTGTTAGGCATGACTAGAATACGGTTTGTCATATATAGTTACAACAATAGGTTGTAATCAAATCAATGTAAATAATGTAATGAGTATATGGTCATTTAATGTTTTCGTCATTTTACTTCAGATTTTTAGATAGCTCAGATTTTGGACTATAATATTGACAAGCATTTATGCATTTGGCCCACGAGGACAAGGAAGACATGTCATTTGGCCCGCCACCCAAAAAGTCTTGACACCCTTGATCTAAACCCATCTTAAGCAGATGCGTTGTTTCATAAATTTAGATCCCATTTTATCTGCTTCCTGCAAGTGAATGGAAAATGATTCTTTAATAAATCGTATCGAAACTAACCGCATCTTCATCGGAATCTTGGTAGCGATCGTCTTCGGCAAATTTCACAGATGATCCCCGTGTGTTGTCCAGCCAACTGAACCGACTGTCGTGGTCAGACATCACTGCAAAACTGTCTTTCAGTAGATTTTCTGCATCAAAATCAACGCAAAAATCTCAATAAGTTACTCTTACAGCAAACATTCTTAGTGACACTCCTTGCAATGTCAAAATAAATCTTGTAATATTTGATTGTATACTCACACCTTAATCTTAAGCATACGTCTCATAGCAGAATAGCACAAATGTTCCATATTCAAAATTCACTGTAAATAACAATATTCAAATAAAACTGCACACAGAATTTTAAAATCCCTTGTAAGCTCACTACCTACTGATGCTGCTGTATAAAAGACTGCCCAAAATCTAGCTGAAATGGTTCTTATTTTTTTTTAAATTTCAGAATTTTCTAGAACTTCAACTCTTTACACCAACCGCCTGCATTAACCCTTTGACCAAAGTAATCTGTATAACCAATATGTAATGAAACCGAAATATCGGTCTTATAGGGCAATAGGGTTAACAGATGCACAGATACTCAATTTGCATTTGGTTAAAAATTTTAGCGATTACTAGCATTGGGATATGAAGAAAACAAACTGATACTCTAATACGCAGCACCCGTGCTGTGTAACTGCCCAATTAACCAATAAGCTCTATAATCAACAAGCCTACAATCAATTAATAAGCATCTGTAAGGCCATACCCATGCTATCGGTGAACGCCTGCTGCGGGAGAAGAAAGCAAGTGAGGACCTTTTCCCCTGTTTCCTCGTCAACATCCTGCTGAAATTTCAAAAGTGGCTGAGCCTGGTTCTCTGACAACCACAGCGCCTTCAGGTTGCACGTACCGAGGCTCAATGGCAGATGCTGCAGCCTAGGCAAACAGAAGAATTACTTGAAAATATTCATACAGCAGACAGATTTTGTTCAATCAAAACGTTCCACAAACAACAGCGATGCTTAAAATTCAAAATTAACCTAGACAGCATAAGTAATAGCTTAGCAAGAGAGTTCCATCATAATCGTCATCATCATCATCATCATCATCGTCTTTGTCATCACCATCATCATCATCATCATCATCATCATCATCATCATCATCATCATCATCATCATCATCATCATCATCATCTATCCAAAAATATTATGCTATCATAGATTAAAACCATTATCCCAAATCTATTTCCTTATACACATAACCTGCTAGCTACCAACTTTTATACGAAAAGTTAGCATAGCCCTCAGAGTTACACATCCTGTATATTTTCTGCATGCTATTATGCAGGTTCAAATCATACAGGACTTCATGTTATACAAAAGAAGAGTTTGATGAATGCATGTATGAATGCAGCATTTCATTTCCCGTAATGGTAAGAGTTAATCATACTATACTATTAAGTATGTAATGAAATTTAAATTATTCAATAATGATGCTGACAAAATCCTTAATCAAAATTTCCAACTTTACAAAGATAAATAACGAGGCAATACTAAATGAAAAGCTATCTGAAAATGTCTTTAATCAATCTTAATAAATGACAACAAGGTATTTGTGAAATTCATCTGAGAAATTCACTAACATAACAGAATTGCCATTTTCATTACCAGATACAGACAGTCTTACAATTTAGAATCACACAAAGTTCAATCACACAAAGTTCAGTTTAGTTCTGCCACCTGTTACCAGACACATCGAGGACGTGCAGTTCCTTCAGAAAACCAAGTTCTGGAGGCAAACGCAACAGAACATTCTCGCGCAACGACAACACTCCGAGATTTACACACCCACCAATCTGCAAATAGAAAGTAATCATGAAAAAATAATGAATGTAATTACACAGAAGCACTTTCCTGCATAAAAAAAAACAAATGTAACTACATAGGAACATTTTCCGTATCTGACTACAAACGCATTCATATTCAAGTCGCACAATAAATTAATTATGGGTGAGCTACAAACGTTCCTGTATTCTACGGGTTTTGCTGCACATTTTCTTTAAAAAATAATTTAATATAAGAGTCAAGAGATTGCTCGAAATGCATATTAAGCAGCACCAACATCAAGAGTAGCTGAATACAAAAACACACTGGCAATAACAAATACATAAGACATTAACCCTTTTGCAAAAGTGATCCGTATAATCAATACATTATGAAACCAAAATATTGACCTTGCGAGGGGAAAGGGTTAAGAAAAGCATGATGACGTTAAGTGGAAAATAAGAAGGATTCCACTGTGCATAATAAATTCACTTAAGGGAACAGGCCTCAAAACGAGACAATGAACTTGAACTGAAATACAAAAAAAACTGTTTTAAGCCTGTCAACTACACTGCCGACGAAACATGACCAGTGATATTTTGCATGGTTAACTATTTTAATGAAGGATTAAGCATTGAATAAACTACAGTAAATAACATTCCTAATTATATTTCTAAATAATTATTTAAAAAAATAACTTTACTGGAAGTTTGGAACTAACCTTTGATGGTATGTTAGTTAGTCGATTTCGGTCAACATTTAAAATGGCAAGTGATTTCAATTTGCCGACTGTTCCAGGAAGATCCTGTAGAAATTAGTCACAACAACATTTAAAACAGAACAACTGACCTCTGTAAAAACCAACACAGATGCCACAGCTGGGCAAAGAGTCTTGATTAAAATGTGCAGTCCATAGGTCAAACCAAATTAACACCATTCCTCTTAAATCATACATTCCCCTCTTAGATAAAAAAATTCTACGCATTGTTTAAAATCCCTGTCACTATTGCTTCACTCCACTGCAAACTCCACCTTTCATCACACAGTATGAATAGTTCTTTGAATGTGATATTAATAGGGTTAGACAGTAGCAAATTAGCAACAGCTTGAGTTCTAACATATAATAAAAGGAATGAACTGCAAAAGAAGTTATAGCCTATTTGACAAAACCTAAACTGAAAACATCCGTAATTACCAATATAGTTGACAGAATCTAATTATCGGTAAGCTATTAATTACATTACACATTACAATCCAAGGCATCAACTGCCCCCAGCATGCTGCCTATATCTTAAGATAATTGCTATGGCCACATAGTCTTTGTCTAAAGTTGGCACTGGCTCTTTTGTCAACAAATTCTAACCAGGTAATTCCCTTAATTACTCAACAGCTTCTGGCTTTAGAACTCGAGTGCTGTGTGTTCGAAAGAAGCATCAGCAATTAATGATGACAGCAAACAGAACATCAAATCTCAGAAAAGCTCATTAGTAATTAACATTACAAAAGACGAGATACGAAATAGAGTGAAATCCAGGAACCATGGAAATTCTACCAGAAAGAAAAACAAATCTTTTTGCCAACCAATTCCAGAGGAAACACCAGAAAATCTTTTTACGTATAAGGCAAAATAAAATCCTCACTCTGAATAATTCAGAACTCTAGCAATTGATTTGATGTTAATAGAATGCTTGCTCTACTGCAACACAAATACTGTACTATATTCAGTTCAAGTAAAATATCAACGCATTTACAGTGCTTCAATGCCTATGCATTATGGTGAAATAATAAAAGGAAGATATAATTATACAGTAATGTGTGGACAGTGTGGTACAGGGCAAAATTGCAGGGACAGGTTAGTGACATCAGTGCTCATCCATAAATGGCTGAATCATTGCAAGAAAAGGATGGATCATGTCATGGTCAAGCGCCAGGCACATGCAAAGTCTGCAAAATGCAGGGGGCCCGGTGGTCACAGAGGCATATCCAACAGATAATTTTTTTATTTACAGCTACATTCCCCAAATCCTCAGCTCCTGGAGGCCTGAATACTTATTCTGCAAGGGCTGGCACATGTTAGGAGGCAAACAAATAACTCAATGATGAAAGTCAGTTTTAAAAAGTTGCTTTTCGTTAAATCCTGTATCTAGCATCTGTGAGAATCATACACAACTCAACTGGGAACAGCTTTTTCTATTATGTACACTTTTTCAATAGCAGTAGCAAACAACATATGAATATTTCATAAAAATTGGGGGGGGGGAATACTCACAGTAAGCAGATTTTCTGTTAAGATCAATTCCTGAAGAGCACTACAACTGCAAACATCGTCACAAACAGTTGATCATAAAATCAAAACATTAAAATTTATCAATTAAAGCAGAACAAAGCAGTCAAGAAACTTATATAAAAATAAGCAAATAATAAAAATCAGTTTAATAGCGCTTATCGGCTAACCGCCTTATAGTTAAAATTAGAATCGGTAATCAGGTAACTTGCATTGCATATGCGTATATGCAAATGTGGACAGTAAAAACGTGCTGCCTGATGCCATGTTCACTGGCTGTCCACATTTGCATAAACATGTATGCGGCATTGGCCTAATTATTGTAGCTGCATGACGTCACGTATCAGATTGGTGGATAAGCGCTATTATTGCATATATATATATATATATATACACTATACAGACATTCTGGTGATAATCAACTATTATGCACACCTAATGTTCAACTAAACTCCTTACAAATTGTGCAATGCCCTGTTTTTCATTGTAGAACAATGCACAGAAAAATGACAACTAAAGTTACTGCAGTGACATACAGTGGAATTTTTTCAACTCAATACTAAGCATGTAAAACAGGGGTGTCGAGATTTTTGGGCAGTGGGCCAAATGTCATGTCTTCCATGTCCTTGCGGGCCAAATGCATAAATGCTTGTCAATATTTATAGTCCAAAATCTGAGCTATCTAAAAATCTGAGGTAAAATGACGAAAACATTAAAAGGCCATTCAATCATTACATTATTTATATTGATAATGCCCTATTGTTGTAACTGTGACAAACCGTATTCTAGTCATATCTAACAGAAGCAGTTAAATTTCAAACTCTGTTAATGGCAAAGAACTGAAGATCAAATTGAAAACATATAAAGTTAGATGATGGTCGATGTAGATGTGGAAGCTGATGAGACGTGACATTGTTTATTTTTCACTAGTTTAGCCACGTACGGTTTTAAATCTGCAGTCAAAGCTACTTGCAAATTTACTGAGGGTTTTGCTTACTAACGCAAGTATGCTAGCCTAGCTAGGTGAGTATATGGCTAAACATATTGAATATAAGTACACGTATATATTGTGACCATTTCACGAAGAATATATTTTTAAAAAAAAGACTGTGGTTTGAAATGTGGTTTGAAATGGCTCCTAGAATAAAACTTGAAACAGCATTTTGAACTCCTTGGAATGAAATTGAGACATAATATATTGACCATTCTAGAACAATTTGACACAATGAAGATGCTCTAGAATAAAGCAATGGAATATATTGAAAATATTTGGTTTTAAATAGTTTCATCACTCCTCTGAATTTTTGCATATCTATAGCTTGCTGTAACAGTAGTCCTTCCATAGGTTCACCATTTTGTGGCATTTCAAATGCTCTAAAATAAAATTGAGATGGAATATATTGACAATCCCGGAATGATTTGACGCATTAAAGATGGGGACACAAGAAACTGTGGTTTTAATTCGTTTCATCACTCGTCTGAATGTTTGCATATTTACTGTATAGTCTACTGTAGCAATAGTCCTTCCATAGACTAATGTCAAACAGGGAATCAATTTCATAATATTTTTGTCGTCTATTTAACTGTAGTAATCTCCCGCTGTTGATGTAGCGCGTCGATATAATGGTTCAGTCAACATCACCAAAGAAACTCAACACCAAAAAAGATTTACGCTCTTCCATTTATTTGTCACGCCTGCAAAATACAGGATGTACAATTCTACATCAAAGCAATTTTAATATCCAAAAATATTCTGCACGAAACCAATTTCTCCAGCCAAACAAGATTTTACATCAAGCCAATTTCAGACATAAACTTTTAGTAAAATTTTTAAACGTTTATATTTTTCGGGGCCAAATAAAATCAGCTCTCGGGCCAAACTTGGCCCGCAGGCCAAGGTTTTGACACCCCTGATGTAAAGGATTAGAGCAATTTAATGCAGGCATAAGACATGTTATTAATTGTTTTTAAAACCACAGTGGCAAAATTTAAAGACAAATATTTCACTGTGGTTATCTGGTACTCACTTGCCAACCGCAGGTGTAAGCTGCACCAAATGGTTCTGGTCAACCTTCAACGTACACAGATTTCGAAGTGAACCTGAAATATGATAAAGTGAAGTCCTACTGTGAGGAAAAACTGGCTGTCCCACAAAACATCACAAGCAGTAAGAAATTACAAACAAATACAAATACATCATTCGATTAAATATGATTAAAAAATGCAAATGATGTAATGTAAAAGAATATTTGTATAGCGCCTCTTCTGAGCAATTACTGCATATATCGATTAAAGAGAAATGTTTTAAGTTATTTCAAAAAGAGGTCCACAGAATCAGCACTGCTCAACAGTTACTAATATTGCATGAAATACAGAATTTTACACATTTACTAAATTACAGGCAAACAATAGCAAGTCAACTGTTGTGACATCCTGTTTCATCGCAGAGTCCACATACATTTGCATCAGATCAACACAAGAGCCTTTAAGTATGTGAAAGAAAATACTTTAAGGACACAAACGTAATGCATTTTGACTATGAATATTACCTATTCCGTCTGGAAGATATTCCAATTGATTCTGAGAAAGATGCAAGTCTGTTAGATTAGTAAGGCCTCCAATCTCCTGTGGCAGCTGCTTCAGACTATTCTCTGACATATCCAACTGAGTCAGTTTCTTTAAATCGCCTAATTCCTGAAATTCAGAAATAACACACATCACTATAAGACACTAAACTGGCGCCTGTACTTCTCATCCTGACGTCGTTTAATAGAAAACTGCCTGACAGTTTACAAGTGGACTTATCTAACAGAAAATTACCATGTAAGCTCAGATCATCAATTCAATGCATGTCACCATGGCTTGTAACCAAAGACTCCACTACACTCTTCCTGAAACGCTTGACAACCTAGGTACTTATTTCCCGTTCAAAGTGATGACAGTGGCAGCTCTTCTGAGTTTTCAGCCAAAACTGGCACTATATAAATTCCCTCATACATAGCATCATAATTAAATATCAGTTGAACTCTACATGAGCTCCAAGTGTTCATTACAAAGGGTAGAACATAACAAAATCTCTACAGCCATGCATATTATTCCAAACCCCCAAACAAAAACCTATTGAAAAGTGATATTGAGTGATATAATTATTAATACTGAATACACTGTCTCAAGTGTATGCAAGATCACTAATGAAATATTAGCATTCCTTTGGGATACTAAGCCAATTCCCACATTTCTTCCTTGAGATAGTATTCTCCTCTGGAACTAGATCCTCTGCATATAGCACATAATAGAAGCAGAAGGACCAAACAAATCCCCCCCCCCCTAAACAAATCTTCAGTTACCACCTCCTACACAATGATGACTCATAAGCGAATCACTATTTCTGTATAACTACTCTAGGTAAAGTAACTTGATCCTCAAGGAACCAGTACCATTACAGTTGCTAATTTGTAAACTTTGACCTTTTGGGTCATCAGGTCAAATCATGCCGGCTTCAGGAACAGTTTGCTCAGAGCAACAGAACCATTTGTCCCAAAATATGGAAGGGAAAATCCTTAAATACCTGTGACATTTAAATTAGAAAATAGATACAAGACACAATAACAGATAGACTCACTGTGGGAAGCTCAAGAATTTCATTGCAGTCAAGTCGTAACTCCTCAAGATTACACAGTGAACCAAAAAATTCAGGCTGAAATTACATATAACAAATGGTCAAATCCAGGCAGAAAGAAATCATTCATTTTTTAAAAAAACAGAAATTATTCTGCTATTCTAACACTTCATTTACTACATTGATATTGATTCTGACTCAACTCTGACTATTCGAGAATAACAGCAGTTCTTGCCTTACTCCTCTTCACTAAAAACTGAAATTCTTGAATCATAAGGTTCTCAAATTACCTATATTCTAAAACAACAGTATATGGTGGCACAAAACAAAAGCAAAATTTCATAAGTTAACTTCATTTTATGAAAAGACACACAAACACACACACAATTTAATGACTTTCTCAGAATTTGCAGTGTTCAGCCAGCCAGACATTTCCTGAATTATTTATTACTCAATTTTATAGCACTATTAATTTTACATAAATTACAACTCTACGTCTGAATGAACAAACATATTTGCCCTGTTACTACACAGGAAAAATACACCAGAATCACGCTTGTACATACAAGATCACATGTGTAACAACATAACAGCACAAGATGAAATAATTTCCCTCAGATAAGAATAAAGGTAAAAATATTACCTGTGAACAGGCAATGACTCACCACTTCTTCGATCATGTTACTGCCCGCATCCAGGAACTGAAGATTAACAAGTCGACTGAGGGAAGAAGGAAACTGGGAAATCAGATTATCTCGAAGTTCCAGAAACTCAAGATTTGTGAGGCTGCAGACAACAAAAGCACAGCAGCTCCAAATTACAAGCCATCCTGAATGAGAGAGATATTCAATTTCACATCACAATGGTGTTAGGATGTTATAGATGAGTGTGCCATACCTATTTCAGTAAATAATGGTCTTGGTTATTCATAATCACACCAAACCTGTATCTGATATCACAATGATTATCGAAAAGAGTTGCCCTATAGTTGATTGTATGCATCACACATAAAACTTTACATACATGCAAATGCACATATGTACTCATACATAAGCACGTACATGCATACATATAAGCATATATGCATATATATATATATTATATTTATAACCAATAATATATATACTAGGGTGTCTATGCAAAGTTAAAACTATGATATCTTAAATGTTACTAAATATATTTGTATCAAATTATATACTTCTACATCACATATTTCACCTTTCTGCCTAAATCCATTTGCATGAAATTTCATAGATATCAAAAAAATTAATTTACGAATCAACAGACAAAATTAATTGATTGTCTAAAAATTTCAAAAACCACAATTCAGACATAATTTAATCTTAATGCAAAAATTTTTGTCTGGAACATCTTATCTTCATTCAATTTTATTTTAAAAGTTTAAATCAAACTTTTATTGTTATGACCCATTTTGTGAGTTTAAAAACATGTTTATAAAAAACGATTTAAACTTTACTACTACTACTGGAACAACAACAATAATGTACTAATACATCAAAATTGACATGAAGCCAAATTTATGAAGCAATAGATATTTAAGCCTGTCATGGGAACTAGTAAAAGCTAGTTTCTTTGATATCTCATTAAAATGGCCACTGCAAATAAGATGAAAATTAGCAGAAAGGTGAAATAGTCTACTCAATTTTGATAAAAATTTGTTTAGGAACTAAGAAATCAAAGTTTTCCTGCTGGGGTTTTTTTCATAGACAGGTGGGAAAATTTTGTTTTTGTTCTAAATGATTAAAAAGTTGATCAGTGGGTAAAATGGTAAAGGGGTCCCAACTTTGGCTTAAATATTTGCAATATTCTTATACATTGTTATATGTTATAATGCAATATGTGATGTTCATATGTTTTACTTATATATTTATTTGCTTTCATTACGTCCAATAAACATTTATTATTGTTATCTTTTAGGTTTCATTGATTTATAAAAATCATTTTTTTTTATTTCAAACAACAATGGCATCGATTTGCATAAGTGAGTGTTGTAGAACACTCTGCATCGGACCAGCACAGGGGCCGCCGAGATGGGGACAGAGGCAAATGCAAGTTGAGAACGATGATGAAGATAAATTATTAACAGGAATAAGAGAGTTAACATGTCATATGAAAGACAGGCAGTCAACATCATAAACACGGGAAGCGGTCAAAAAAGGTAATCACTAGTTTTTGAAAGTTGCAACCAATTGCAAAATGTAAGCAAAAAGGGAGGAATTTTAGGTACAAATCTCTACACAGAGGAGAATTTCTCTCAGCGGCCCTGACCAGCAGTAGAATTTCCTAAGCGACAAACTCATTAGGGGTTTTTAAAGCAGCTGTTGGAAGTTCAAGGATGGAAGAGGCTGGAAATAGTTGGTCGCGGCAAAAATCATTCTAATGTTATAAAGATGTTATGTTGTCTCCAGCAACAGTGGTTACCAAAATTTTTGAGGAAAATAGAATGTTGATTATATGATTTAAGAAACTACAATGAATTGCTTTTGATGGAAAGCAGGATTTATGGGTAAAGAATCAGGGTCCCGAAGGACTTTTAGGGAAGAAACTATATCAATCTTTCCAAGATCAGTTAAATAGATCCTGTTGTAGCTAGCAGTAGTAAATCAGAAGATGGATGAGATTCTGTGATTATAAATGATACAGATTCAAAGAAAGACTTTCAGCTTTAGCATGCGATGGCACAAGTAATAATAATGGAAAAATTAATGGAATCATCTGAAGGTTGGAAAAGAGTTTAGGAAGGCCCTTCCAGTGGCTTGTGTGTGCTGCATTTTAATGAACTTTATTTTAGAAAGTACTTTGCATCACTAGATGGCGGAACTGCTACAGGTCCTTCGTCGTCTTCAGGTGTAATTGCATCGTTCTAGACTATGATGCAAAAGTGCCTATAGCCAACTTCTTTTTCAGAAAAGGGTTTAAATGTTGATGAAAATATAGAAACAGAGTAATTGTGATCAGCTCTATTTCGAAAGGCTTGATTAGCAGTGCAAGAAGGGATGATTCAAGTCCAGATATCCAATGAGCAGCTTACTTTAACGAACCTTGCAAGTATACTGCCTCATATACCGTGTCATGCACAACAGTGGGGCATAAGGGGGACTTGCCCCTATTGAGAGCCTGGCCCCAGTGGCAGTTGGGACCCTATACTTAATGCTACATACATTAAACAACAAATGGTTGGCCCCCATGAAAAGTTTATCGGCCCCCAGCCAAATCAAGCCGCCACTACAAGCTGCAGAAATAGCAATCAAAGATATAACTGCAGCCAGTTCAAAAGTTTACAGTCACAAAGCGAGACATCGCATGATTTACAATGCAAAGTGTTGCAACTGGAATTGCCTATAAATTGATAGCAAAGCAGATTTCAGTGATGCTAAATCAATGACAAAAGTGATTCTTGCCTGCATTCTAAATATATATGCCTTTTAATTATGACTATTTGTTGTGCTTTTTTTCAGTTTCTCAAGGGAAAATTTTGAAAAGTTCCATCATTCAGAATCAGTTTAGTCAGTTTTCATAGTTCAACATGTGGTATGTTGGAAGGACCAACCTCTAGTCCCTATAATGGCTGCCTGAGTTTACAATGACACACATTTTAGTCATGGAAATATAATAAAATAAGTATGATTTGAAAAAATAATTGATTGTTTTAAAGTATTCTAAATTCAAATATTTAATAAAATCTCTAGCTTTTACGATAGGGTGCTACCTATTCAAGTGAAAGTTGGGAGTGGAAGACATTGTCACATCGGAAAAAATTAACTCTTTTCAGAATCACATATTCAGGACAACACACAGAGCACACACAAAAAATATAGTTTTCACCCACCCTAATATATATATATATATTTATAACCAACAATAATTACTATGTGGCACAGTTACTAATGTCATGAGTGAGCTCATATTATAAAGTCAAGTTCTTCAAACCACAGAAATCATAGTAAAAAATATGCAGAAAAATTAAATTCATTTAAGAGTCAGAAAATTTTTATCTGAATGATTTTTGGAACAGGCTTGTCTTTCAATTTATCTTAAAAGAATAGAGGAGACCCATTTTAAGCAGTTAAAACAACATTAGTCAGAAATAATGTACATACATCATTTTCTCAATTTTATTATTATTATTATTATTATTATTATTAATGCGACTTAATGCAAAATCTTAAAGCTGCTAGTCGAGAGCACTTATGCAGTTCCATAAACCCTAAAAAAACAAATCGGGGAGATTTTGACGTCACCGGGAGGGAATTCCACACTATGGCATTTCCTCTTGAAAGGGATCTGTCCCCAAACAGCGGTCTTAGCTGGGGAGGCACCACAGTCTTAACACGATCTTAGGTTCGGACATCATGTCCGATTAAAATGTACCAGCTTAGCTAGAGTCAGGGCAGGTCAGGTCATGCAATGCCCTAAAATAACTTTGAACAGTATTTCCGGAACTTTCAGCCAATGTAGATAAGTCTCACAGAGGCGTGACTTGATCTGTCCACTTTAGTCCGTAAATGACAAAGATAAAGATAAATCCCTCAATGCAATGGATAGGCCTGGGAACTGTAGCTAGTCTACCACACTGGAAGAGGAAGAGCTGGAAGTCTACTCTTCCTTATATAACTATGCAGTTCAGCCGTCCAGGTGGGAAACAAGTTCCAAGATCAGTGGGTAATGGAAGGGGTCCAGACATCTGCCACAGTGTAAGTGGCAGTGTGGAACACAGCAAAAGATATTCGTGAATACAAACACCGGTACATAGGCAGAGGTACAGACACATAAGGGTGGGGGAAAGTTGAGAACACAGTAGAGCAGTGAGTTAATTGCTGTAAAGACAGGCAGTCAACATGCAAGACTGGCAGTCAAGTTCATTTCTAAAATCCAAATGCAAAATGTAAATAGCCATTTTGGTACAAATCTTGAGAGTCCATAGAAAACTCATTAGGGTAGCAGTTCTGTTAGTATTGAAATCATTCATGTATAGATGTTATATGTGACAAGTTACCCAAATTTTCATTAAATAGAATATTATAGTTTTAAAAGTTAGTCAGCTCTTAACAGCTATTTATTTAAAGAATCTCTTTTACAGATGAACCAATCTTAACTCAGTTGTAGATGCACAATCTGGCAATTGCCAACCAGCGCATGGATGGCAGTGACAAAACTAACACAGGCAAACAGGACTCATAAGCCCATGGCAACAATCTTGATCAATGTTTATATTAGATTATGTACTTGTTTGACCTCAGAACTTTTAGTCTCACGCTACTAAGTAGTGGCATTTTGTTTTACATGTACAACTATAAAGTAACATGTAACTCGATCGGGGACTGATGGCCGGGATGGAGAAAACCCTGGACAATGGCCCTTTTATGGAAAGCCGCCCAGACAGGGGCATAAAAAAGGACTTGTCCGTGGAAACCTGGGTCATGGCAACCCTAGCTTAGGTTATCTAATTATGACATGAAATGCAAAAGTTTATCACCCAGAATCAAACTAGAACCAGAGGAAGTTAAATATGTTACAAACCCATTCAGTGTTTTAATATGCACTTCAAAATGCTCAGTGATGCTGATCATTGCAAATGTGATTCTTGCCTGCCTATTTCTTCTGGAAGCTTCCGAATGGCAACATCGTTTAGAATCAGATGAGTCAAATTCTTCAACTGGGTGAGACCCGCTGGCAGGCTGCCAAACAATGCACACAATGATTCCGTCATCCAATCAGTATCCAGACTTTACAGAAAGCATAATATTATTTTCATGTTAAAGCTTCATATAACACACACACACACACACACACACACACACATGTATCATATCAAGCCTTAAGAAAATACTGGTTTTCATCAGTCACCTGCAGGCACAGGTACATGGGTCTCACTGTGTATAAACAGGGCATCTGAAAGTGTAAACTGAAATAAGCAAAACTTAAATTAAACCAAAACATTCATTCTCATTTCACTGGAGATTATAATGCTAATGCAAAATCAACTGCTTATTGCTTATACAGATAAACCCTTGAAAACAAATGTCACACCCTGTTCCTCAAAAGCTCTGCATGCACACACACACACACACACACACACACATGCCATTAAAATTTTAAGAAGACACTTCTGCTCTAATAACTTTCATTTTTAAAAAATCACTGTGATAACACTGCACTGCAGCAGGAGTTGCTTAGAGTTACTGGAAAGTTAGGAGCTAAGCAACTTGTTTGTGGTTCATGAACAGTGGATACTATCATGCTGGAAAAGGCAAGAATCAAAACTATCACTTCTCTGTCACAGGACACACCTGGCTCTAATTGAGACTGGATTTGGTGCCCCATAGGCTGATGCCCAAAGCAACATGTCTTCTTCTTCTTCTTCTTCTTTAGGAGCCCTGTATCACTACTTTGGTGACCATGGGCTTCCATGCCTCCCTGTCATTTGTAGATTGTATTAGCTCCACTGCTGATGTTATATCTTTCATGTCACACAGCAAGCTTTTGAAAAAAGTCATTCTTTGCTTCCCTCTTGCTCTTCTTTTCCTCCACCTTTCCAGTTGCAATGAGGTTCTCCAGCCTTTTTTCCTCATTGTGTGTCCGAAAAATTTGAGTTGCCTTTTCCTTATAGTTTGCATCAGTTTTCATTACATATTTGCTATTATCAGAATTTCTTGGTTAGTTTTTTCTCTGTCAAAGGTATCTTCAACATCCACCTCAAGAACCACATTTCCACCGCTTCCATTTTTGTCTTCATTTGTTTGAAATGGTCCATGTCTCGACTCCCTATAACAAGACTGACCAAACATATGTTTCCAAAACTCGTATTTTAGTATCCATTGATATTCGCCTGCTCATTTAATACATGTTTTAGCTCTGCAAAAGCTGATTTGGCCATCGCTATTCTTGTTGTTATATCTTTGTCACTTTTCCCATCGCTAGTGACCCAGCTTCCTAGGTACTTGAATGCGTTTACTTGATTTATCAGTCGGTCCTTTATGTATAAGTGGCATTGCAATGCTTCCTTTTTCTTGGAAATTATCAAGCAGTATGTTTTCTTGGTGCTTATTTTCAATCCTTTGCTTTCTCCTTCTTTAGTTACTTCATCTAATAGTTTCTGCAAATTCTGCTGTGAATATGCCATTATTGTTGCATCATGTCAGTGGCACCATATTGATTGCTTGATTGATTGCTTGATTTGAGTGATTGATTTATTTATTTATTGATTGATTGACTGATTGACTCCAGATTTATATAAAATATAACACATACAATGAGATTCAGCACCAAGTTCACTTGTCAAAGCTTTTGATGTCCAGAAATCAGATAGGCTCACAATTGTACTTGTATTAGATCAACAACAATGGCCAGTGTATCTGCATTTCTATCATATGACAACTACAGCAAAACTATTATACTATCAAACTAAGCACACTTCAATTGTTCACTGGCCATAATCTGAAACTGAGAAGCAGAAATGAAGATTGACGGGGAGATCATGATCATGCAGCATGGCATTACCGGTATATGGGAAGCAGGACATTACTTGGTAAAATCGGTGACGATAGATGGGTGTGACAGTACTGTGAACAGCTACCGGTATTCTAAGACATTGGTAGAATTGGATTTTTCTACCTTAAACAGTTCAACTACACAATGTTTGAACAATGCTTACTCCTTCAATGGGTTACTGCTGAAGTTGGCAATCTGAAGGTTTTTACACTGTTTGATACTCTCAGGGATGTGCATCAACTCTGCAAGGAAAAAACAGTTTACAGAACATCATAAAAAACCGGCATCTCACATAACAAGACTGCACACTCAACAGAACAAGACTACAAACTCCACAAACATCATAAATCAGACCAAGTGTGGCTGGGACATTCCAGATTAAAGGACTTTCTTACCAAAACAAGCCCTTAAAACAAAAAAATGCTGTCATTTAGTGCTTAAGAATTCTTTCCACTTTAGCCAATGCCATCTACTGATCAGTTTAACTGGTATACAGATAAAACTGGAAGCCTATACAAAGTGTGTACCGGTAAGTAGCAAGCATAAACCAGCACGGCTCTGAAACACGTCTTACTGTACATGACTATTCAGCCCCAGGCTCTCTTAATCAAATAAAGGCCTAGCTGCAACAGCTGTGAGATAAACAGCAGCTATGAAGTCTAAGTCAACAGTTGTACTGTCAACAGAAAACCAACACACTGTTATCATCTTTAACAGAGCAATTAATGATAACCTCTTCTATAAAAAAAAGTACTTTTGCTACAGATATAATTAAAGAAAGTCACACGTCCACTAAATTCTGTTATAGACAACTGCATTGAAAAAGTCAATTCCAGTTGTCAAATTACTAAATTCTAAATAAACAACTCAAGCAATTCTGTGTTGACAACTTGACCCCTTACGACATCACAACCACGTCAAAGATTCTCTTTTTCTTGAAAAAAGCATTCAACTTTTAAAATGCCTAGCAGTAATAGAACAACTCTGGAGGCACTTAATTTCTGCAACCGATTTAATTTTTTCCAAAACAGAAAGCAGATCCCATGATCCCACTTAGAAACAATATTGATCCGGTTGCCCTTCAGAGCATACTGCTTGTTTAGGAGCAACTCAGGCACACAATGTGCTATGTCAAGATAAGAAAGAGATAAAATTCATTGCAAAAGCCATTCACAAAACATTGACTGCAAAATTGCCAGCTGCACAATAATAAATCACATGGTCCTATAAAACATTTAGATGTACAGCATTCAATTACCACAACCCTTATAAAACATGTTTTACCTAGAGTGAGACAGACAGACAGACAGATAGACAGGCATGCAGGCATACAGACAGGCAAGATAGGCTATTAATTAACTCAATCATAAAGAGTGATAAAAATGATACAACTTCTAATGGTAAATCAAAAACAGGTTTTCTAAAATGCCAGGCTATAAGCCAGTAAAGCACTGTTGAATAGATTTGACTCTGATGTAACACAAGAATGAAGACTCAGTGCCTATCCATCCATGTAACTTTAGATGTACATGATTCATCTCTATCTTTCATTCATGAACTTTATACACTGTTGGGACACAATTTCACTGAGTTCCCAATAAGATCTTAATTTATTTTAAAATGACAATTTCAATATGAATGCTTAGGTCATGTATCCATTTCAATTTCAAAATTTCATATAGCAAAAAACTAGCAGATTCAGAATTTCAGACATCCATTTAGTCGATTCATAATTCATCTTAAGATTTCAAACAGATTTCAATAAATAAAATTTGTTTCAATGAACTTGAGAAATGATTAAAGAAAAATATATAAGAAAGCGTAAAATGTTCGAACTTGCAATTTAACCAACAGATCATCCTCGAGATCATCCAAATTTGAAATATTAATGAAAGATCACTACTTTTTCTGGCAGAGAAGGCATATGCAAGGAATATACAAGGCATATAAACAAGGCATGCAATACACACTTCTTACAAATCACATAATATCCTTTACATTAACTATGTATCATATTCGGATACATGATGAGCAAAACATGTGGATGTACAATGCATAATGCATGTGCAATGTCATGCATATTATATGAAGAAATATAATAAATCTTCACAGTACATAAGAATGTTCACAAGTTTAAACTTTAATTTATTTTCGCAAATGTCATATCTTAAATTGAAAGACAAACCATTATGACTGACGTCCAACTCCTGCAAGTTGGTCAAACTTCCGATGTCGTTGGTCAAGCGTGTGATCTGATTGTCATTCATTGACAGTTTCCGCAACTGAGTGAGGCTGAAGAAGCTCTGGAAAACATCAAATACGTATGTCATCATAAAATTCTTCAATGCAAATTAAATTTGAAGTCAACCAAGTCAATATCATTGGTCTCTCTGAGCAGAAGCGTGACATGGGATGGTCAACCCAACAATTTTAACTTATGGGTCAAGGCAAATTTGAAGAATTTAAAAGCAAAAAATCATCAGGAAATTTAATGAGAAAATCAGGATTTAACCCCTTAAGTGCCGCACTGAGGAGTACCGCTCATATATACCATAGACACCATACATACGGTGGAAGCTTGACACATACCACCAGCAATGAAGTACATGGTAAAGATTCTAAATAATCTAGTTGGCAATAAACTGCCATGAGCCTAAACATAAGTATGTTTTTAAGATTTGACTCTAGTCACAAACTCTAACAGCAGACATGTTTCAAAAGATGAACCTACTTTTCTATTACCCTGGATCATTATGCAACAAATGAAAAAAGCATAATTATCCAAGCACCGTGTTCAAACAGCACAAATGATCAGAATTAAAGCACTGTTTCTCTTGATTCTAATCTACAGAAAACTATTCTGGCTCATATGTCACTTAATTTCTAATTCAAAATTTTACTGGCAAGGCTCATCTGACATTAGGTGAGTCGTAAAACCAATCAAGACACATAAATGTACCAGTATATGGTGTACATGTTTTCTCCAAAACATATATCAATGTTACAAAATCAAATTATAACATTTCAGGAAATCAGTGTCTACTGATCAAAGTTAATAAATGGCAGGGTCAACTCATACTCAAATTAGGGCATTGGCACCAACATTGATCTATGCTTACAATGTCAAGCAGTGACACATGTGGTTTGCACCATTATTCTAGAGTTGCTCATTCTTCAGACCCATGTTTTATCATTGCAGCTTCATGCTGTTACTCATTTATCTACCCTCAAGCAAAACACAGCACATGTAACATGAGATTAGCTCAACAGACCACCGCCGTCCAAGCGATCTAATGAAAGAATGAAGTGATAAAGAGCTGGACTGGTCGCTGGCACCATGACTCAATACCAGGACACCAATCCAAGTACTAAGCCATGCTCAACTATGCCTAACTTCGTTGTTCCAACGAGGAATTATCTCACAAAGCCAAGTAGGTCAGTCTCTGCTGATAAAAAAACTCTCTTGAAATTGCACAAGAATTAACAGCTGGACGAAGGTCAATGTCTAGACAGAACTAATGGAAGAGGCGCCAGTCTAAAGACACCTGGAATTCTGAGAACAAGAAAGCCTGAAGTCACGTGAAAAATAAAAACAAAAGCAGCAGCACCTTTAATCAAATCTAAAACAACGTCAAAATTGCTTGGGCATTGAATATAAGCGAAGGCCTGGGTGAGAGAATGACCATCGGTTGACTGACCTGTGGGAGGTCCCTGATCTGATTGGAGTCGAGCAGGAGCTCCTCGAGGGTCCTGGAGCATCGGAGGACCTCGTCGGGCACGACGGTCAGGCATCGGTGACTGTGGTCGATGTAATCTACATTGCGATTGCAGCCCTTCCAGAATGGCATACACTTCATCGTCTCTCAATTAATCAAATTCCACTCAGAGAAAACGAACGACGGTCGCGTTCGATCATGATTTTAATGGTCGATCTAATCCAATTTTTATTTTCTTAAAATAAATTCCATTAAAACTCTCGAGGCAGCGTCCCATTAGAAAAGAGAATCAACTTCAGAGGAACCTCATTCATCGCCATTTGCGTTTGTGCTAATAAGTAAGTTAGTTAGTTGGAACTTAGTAGATGTGCTTCTGTCGCAGAATTTTCGCAAGATTTTATCCTGAAAGGCCACCCCGCCGCCATTACCGTGATGTCTTGGATAACTGACAAGTGAAAACTCATGAGATTGTAAATCTGATTAAAATGATGCTGTGGCACTTGGTCTCAATCATGTCTAATTTAAAGATAGAAGCAAAAAGAAAATTCTATGATTTCTATCGACGAAAACTATGCACTATTAAAGCACCAGTATACATTTAATATATAAAAATAAACGCTGTATACCATATGGTTTTAAAATAAGTGCAGCGTACCCTAAATATATACGCATACTACAAAAAATTACTACTACTCGACAGATATCAAAACAGTATGAACTAAAACTTCTGAGCTCCAATGTAAAACATATAGAGATAATTCAAAAAAAGTAGGCAAGCGATCTCGTATTTTCAATGCTATAAATTTTACAGCATTTAAATATGACGAGTGATTTTATAAATTAAATTTGTAAAGGGACTGGAATCCACGTGGACGGCAGCGGCATCTGGTCGTGGTCGGTCTAGTAACACAGAGTCCCTGGTCTAGGCGGGACTTGATCGTTGTCTGGACCGGGTGAAGTGTCAGTTTTTGAACCGTGCAAAGATGCGTCGTGCTGCGATGGAACAGGCGAAGAAGGACGCCGGTCCTCAGTTGACCGTCGCCAGTCTCTATCTCATCCTCTACAATTTGATTCAGGCGCTCGGGTGCGTAAGCGCTTTACGTTACATTGCGGAGGCAAAGAATGTGAGCGATAATACGGCAGTTGCTTAGCTAAAGACTTTGACCGACTGAGATGAGTTTCGTGTTCCTGGTTGCATTGGCGTAACCAAGGGGGTTTGGGGTTTAAAACTCCCTTGGCTGCCGACGAAAATTTTTTTATGTGTTTTCATACATTTTTCGGACGCGGTTTTGGGGGTCAACCCCCCTTGGCTGGCTGCCGACCCAAAATTTCTAAATGATATATATGTATATATATATAATGGAATGGTATATGGTCATGACCTTTTTTGCTTGTCAAGATATTTTGAGGTTGGTTGCAATCAAAACCAACCCCCCTTCCGGAAATCCTGGCTGCGCCACTGCTTGGTTGAATGTAGTTTTAAGTTTCGTGTCTTGTCTCTTCTAGTGCAAACGATGGAGTTTTCGTCTTGTTCTAAATTGTTTGGTGAATTTGCAGTGCACACTTGGTGAGCACCTAAGAATAAGACGTTACTGTAGTACCTACTGCATTCGAGAGCGCTATAGAAATTCACGAGATTTTGTTTACTTACTTATTTACAGTGAGCCGTGCTATACTATACCTGAGCCTCAGCCATACCTAAGCTGTTATTACCATTTTGGATAGTTTTAAGTGTTATTTTGATGGTATCGATTCTTACCACTGGCGCTTATGGGTCCAGTGGAGTGTTCAGTGGCACCAATTGGCATGATAGTCACTTGCATAATCTTCTTTGTCTTGTTACTACGGGTAGTGATTGACTCTCTGTCGCAGGAATCAGTGCAAGTCTTGTTACATGCATTCATAGCATCTCGTCTCGATTACTGTAATAGCCTACTTGCATGTATGGCCAGAAACCAAATATATAGACTCCAACTTGTTCAGAATGCCGCGGCACGACTCATCACGCGGACCTCAAGGCGGCAACACATCACCCCTGTTCTGCAACAACTCCACTGGTTGCCGATACATAAGTGAATATCGTACAAGCTGCTTTTGCTAGTCGACAGATGTCTAAGAAAAGAAGCTCCGCAGTATCTTATTCGAGACTGTAAACTGTTATCTGATACAGCTCTCACTCGAACGGTGGTCATATGTTCCAATTCCACCAGGACATTATCCGTGCCACGCACTCGTACCAGAATGGGAGAGCGTGTGTTCAGGGTGATTGGTCCATCACTCTGGAATCAGCTTCCGCCTCCTCTCAGAGATGGAATTTTTAAACCGTGACATTTTTCTCGCTCGACTTAAAACATATTTGTTTGACCTGGCAACCGAGGCGCATTTGCAATAATTGCGCTTAGTAAATGAACTTTATGTATGTATGCATGTATGTTATCATATTTACCATAGTATGCATCAGCAGTATATCAAAAATATCAGGTTTCAGGTGATACAAGAGTCATTTTAAAAGGATTTCTATACAGTTTATCCTCTGGATGCAGGGACGTCATGGAGCAATTTTGGGGGATGCCCTTTCCCAACGCGAAAAAGTCTGACAAGCAAAAACAGTTGGCATCTCAAAAAATGGTCAATGCTCAGTGCTGGGGACAAGATATATCAGTGCTGCCCTCAACTTCCAAAAGTCTTCGGCTTCCTCACAAGGATAAAAATTGTCAGCGTCTCAAAAATGCGCCACAAGCACTGGAAAAGTCTGACGAGCAAAAAAGTGACCTCAGCTATTTTGCTTAATTAAGTTACATACATTAATAACCAGAATTTGTTGTGGATGCCCGGGCATCCCCCGGCTACCATTAGGCAACACTTCTGTCTGGACGTACCGTGCCCAAGCACAACGAACAATTTGCCTCCACAGTGGTTCAGCGCAGACACGTTTGGATAAGTAATTGTCTTCATTGTAGTTATGACTGGGATCCTAGAGTGAAAAATCTTTTCTTCCTCGATGTATTATGACACGTTAACATTTATGCAGTTTCACTGAACTGCTGTGTGCACTACTGTTGCTGTTCACAGATGGACGGTTATTTTGGTAAAGCTTCTCTTTCATCTTCTTGAGCACGAGACCTACGTTGGACTGTACAGCGAAGTCGGCGTTCTGCTGCAGGTGTTTCAGACTATGGCTGTGCTAGAGGTAAATTCAGTCATTTACATCATGCAACATTTAGATTATGCAGTTTTTTTTTTATCAGTGATGGTACTAGTAAATTTAGTTTTTCTCTAGCCAAAATCTGGATTTCATTATCATGATCATCGCTTAGTCGGTTGGGACTGTTGCATTGCCCCTCTTCTTTGAACATTATGTATCTGAATAGATTTTGCAAATGAGTTGATTTGGGTCATCCAAATGAAGTCACAAGGGAAGTTGATATCTTTGGGATCAATGGCATTTGCTGTAGACTTTTGGCCTGTATATTTCACACATACACACGTGCATGTGCGCGCACACACACACACACGCACACACCTCATTTTTAAAATGGTGATGTGGTGTTTACAACAATTTGAAAGTTGCTTTTTTGATGAATCTGGTTAAGGTTACTAGTTGCTCACTTTGTGAGTGTGCAGAGTTTGATAGTTTACTGGTGACTGACATTATTTTGATCATGGGTACCAGACTACTTTCAAAGTAATGTGGATTGAATATGTTGGAAAAGTGAAGACATTGAAGTCCTGGAAACAAGATTGGTAAATTAGATGATGTTGTAAAGGATAAAGAAGTTTGTGTTCGTATTACATTTTAGGCATTCATTATTTGACCAATTTCAATGTTTTCTCAGGAAATTCATCTTATATTTTGCTTTAATTGTTATCTCTCGAGGCATTGGTGTAATTAATAGTTTGATCACCTGTAGTGTCATGACTGTAAATGTTTGGTTTTATTCTGGGAAATTTGGGTGTTAAGAAGTACCGGTAACTTAGTAACTTGTCCATCCAGGGTTGCCAATGCAATAAGTCTGCAATATTCCAGTCACAGGGCATAGCATAGATTAATGAAGGTAGTATTGTGAAGCAAGAATTTTATTGTGTGTGTGTGTGTGTGTGTGTTTGACTGCTATTAATGGTAGGCTTATGTATCCTCTTTTTGAAATGACTTGAAACTCGTCTCTTTATCGATATGCAGTAATAGCAGTGGGATCGTTTCTGAGTGATTCTTCATAAGAGGTGCTATACAACATTCTATTGCGTTAAATTTTGTGCTGTAGGTTGTTCATGCAGCTGTTGGTTTGGTGAGATCCAATCCATTGATAACTGGAGTCCAGGTGATGTCCAGACTTGGTGTTGTTTGGGGAATCCTGCATCAAGTTACTGAGGTATAGTATTATTCTGAAGGCATTTTAGTCTGTATTAATTACTCATATGCTGTTAATGATAGCAGCCAAGTGATACATTTTATTGATTTATTCTCAATCTATTTCTTATTGTTTTTGTGATATATCTATGTTTACAAGATGTCTTCTGTATACTTGTAAGTCATACATGTTGCTTATTTGACGTATCTCTCTCTCTTTCTCTGTCTCACCATGTCTCTGTCTGTCTTTCACTTTCTCTCTTCTTCTTATTCTTGGGTTGCTGTTTCAGTGAAATGTTGCCACTTTTGTTGCTGTTGGAAAAGAGTGCTTATGTTGTTTAAATGACATTGTGTTCTAGTCTCATGACAAAATCGGTTTTCCTCTCGTCTGCATTGCCTGGAGCGTCACCGAAGTGATTCGCTATTCATATTACATGGGCGCCATTGTTGCATACACTCCGTTTATTTTGCAGTATCTAAGGTAATTAACTAAGAAAATATAAAGACTAACATTGGGCACGGGTTGTATATCATTCCATGTTATTATTTTTTGCCTGGATGCTGCATTTCAGTGACCAATTGGACCAGTGTATGCAGGCCCTCCGAGAGAAATTCCGGGCCCCTGTGCAGAATGGCCGACGGGCCCTTGAGAAGTATTAATTTCTTGACGACCTTTTTTTTTGCTTGTCAGCCGTTTATAAAGTGTTGACGACCTTTCTTTTTTTTAGCACTGTATCCCGGGCCCCCTTGTGCTCGCCGGGCCCCTCTGCTGAACTAACATCTTAACCATTCTTTTAGTGTTATTACTCATTTTATTGTTAATTATACATATTCATCATCGGCCCGGCCCCCTCCACACCGCCGGGCCCCTGTGCAGTTGCCCCCTCTGCCCCCCCCTTTTGGAGGCCCTGAGTGTATGAAATAAATCAATAAGACCATTTTTAGGTATAAAGGGTTGTAATTGATGAATTGATAATTTGTAACTAAATCATCAGCTGTTGGAAAATTGATTTTTGATGAAGGCAGTATTGCTTGGCTAATCGTAAAACTGAGCTTCCACGGGTTTTAGACCTTTACTTGCTAAAGATTGCAAATGTTTTAATGAAATTATTTAACTGAAGCAGGAAGACATGATATTGCAGCAGCTGCTGCTGCTGCTGCTTTCAACAGCTGCTGCTGCTGCTGCTGCTGATGATGATGATGATGATGATGATGATGATGATGATGATGATGATGATGATGATGATGATGACGGTGTGTGTGTGTTTGTATCTATAATCACTTTTCCAACTGTTTAATTGCACGTGGTTTCGTGAATCTTGCAGATTTTCTTTTTTTCAGATACACGCTTTTTATTGTTTTATACCCATTGGGTGTTGTCGTGAGTACCAGCATAATTTATAATTTATAATTTGAAAAATTTCAACAGGCAGGAGAGAGAGAGAGAGAGAGAGAGAGAGAGAGAGAGAGAGAGAGAGAGAGAGAGAGAGATTGGATGCTTTAAGCCTTCCATATTTTAGAGTTTAGGATTAGACATTTTCATTCTTTTGTTGTTGGAAATTTTATGGTATGAAGCTATATCAAGCAATCTCTTTTATTCCTGGGGATTGTAGCACATTATCTTAAGCGACCATTTTTCATGAATAATTGACTGAATTGGTTTGCTCAATGCATTTTTTAAAAAGAGAGACCATTTTTTTCTTAGGGTGAGATCCTGTCTATCTACAAGTCTCTACCTTATATCGGCGAGAGGGAAATCCTGTCTGTGTCACTTCCAAATCGAGCCAACATGAGCTTCAACTACTACTATGTTTTAATTGTCATCATGTTTACTTATATTCCTGGTCAGTTTTGCATTTTTTATCCATATGCAAATTTTCATGTTAACCAATTGTCTTACAGGAGTTATTTTTCATTCACAAATGTTCCATCCATAAGATTACTAATGAGGTGCATAGTGGGGTAGGATTCTTGCTGTGCAACTGGAGGATAGTGGGTTCGAATCTGACCCCAGCCGCTGTGTAGCAACCTTGGTCAAGTTGTTCTCCCATTAATTGCTCTGCACTTTTTATTCTTCACTTAATGAATGACCATATGCATTAACAACCATGCAATAATAATTATAATGATCATTTTTGTATTCTTTATCTAGCATCATTCAAGTTTAAGGCAGACTATTGAATATTTAATATTACAGTAGGGCCCTGTTGTTATGCTTGTTGAATCTTAGACTCTCATAAGATGGACTGTTACCATATTTCACAGTTCTGTTAAGGTAGACTTAGAGCAAGCCTATGACATAACAAAGGAGGTCTACAGGCCATCTTGAGGTCTATTATGTTATGTGAGATTCTGTTTTGAAATAAATTCTTGAAATGTGAATGAAATCTGATGTAACATATGATGAAGAATGACTGACCAATTATTAATTTTATGGATTGGTTTTATGTGGGTTTTTTTAGGTTTTCCTCAACTCTACTTTCACATGTTGGGTCAGAGAAAGAAGATTCTTGGAGAAAAACCCAAAAAGGAAGATTAGAGATTTAGTAAGAAAATCAGCTTGCCAACTTTGAGCTGGCAGAAATTTAGAATCACTTTGAAAATTTGACGATTGGTTTTTTCCGCTTTGACTTTTGCAATCATTGCTTGCATTCTCTGTTTGTAGTTGAAATAAGAATTCAAGCCTATGGCCATTTTCTGGGTGTGAAGTTGTTTGATTTTGCTTTAAAATCTCAGTATTTTAAATTATAAGAATGCTGATGTAAAGGTTGCTCTAGGCAGTTATTTCTAGTAAAATCACGTGCTTTTAGTTTCCAAAACTGTTTTAATCCAAGCATGTTAAGCAATTGAATTTCCAGTTTGTTTTAAATTATCAATGTATTTGAATCTGGGAACACTGAATAAAAATTAAACAATTAATAAAACAATGCATTGATTGCAAACTAAAATTTTAGTATGCCTAATGTGACAGTATTAACAGAAACTGAGAAAACTGAATTTGTGCATGTCATGGACCAGTTTGCTTCAGTAAAAGCAAAGTAAAAAGTGCATCTGTAGTTTTAATCTTGTTTCAATAAAATGTCACTTGTTAAAAGATTGTTAATCTGCTGGCTTAATTTTGTGACTCTTCTGCCACGGGTGCCAAATAGTGTAGGTAAGCCCTGACTTTCATGAATACCAAAGATTTGCATACATGTATCTCATTGAAAGGTTTTATATCAAATTTTGACTTTCATATCTTGACACTGGTTGTAGGCTATACCAGCATGTATATAATTTTCTTGTGGACATATAATGCAGTATGTTTTTATTATTTCTTGCCCAGCAAATGAGAAACTGGCCAGGCTTTACAGGAAAACAAATGAAGAATATGCACAAAATGACAACGAAGATGTTAAATTACAGAAATCGTCAAGAGTCTTTAGTTCCTTTTGATACATCTTTTACACATCTAGTGACGACAGTATCCACTATTCTTACGCTGATAGCAGTCTTTCTCGACTTTCACAGATAACAAAAGGATACCGACAAATAACAGAACTTAGGGTGTTGAGTCAATGAGGACAAGAGTGGCCAGAGTTAAGTAGACCACTCTTGGACTGTGGTGAGCAAGGGCGTAGCGATGGGGTATATCGGTATATATACCCTCCCCCTCAAAAACTCAGTCTGCCTTAAAGTTTTTTGTGTGATTTATATGTGGTTATATGTAGTTTTTATATGGTTTACAGTTAAGGTTTAAACGCCCCCCCCTATATTTATACCCTCCCAAATCAAACTCCTGGCTACGCCTCATGGTGGTTAGACGAATAGTTGTCTAGTCAGGCCTAAGCTGCAGCGATGAAAAGAATATCCCAGGGCTTTGTAGACGGCAGTGGCGGTTCCACATGGGGCCCGTGCTCCTCTGTTGGGACCCTATACTTACTACTACATCATCATCATCATCATTTCCTCTTTCCTTCAGTAGTTGAATATAAGGTGACGTCATGAATCAGGCATTGCCAGGTAGTTCTTTCTTGTGATGTTTTTGTTGCTGTTATTATAGCCATTCCAGTCCATTCTTCTCAGGGATATTTTTACACCCCTTACCCCCTCCCCCCAATTTAGGTCGACACCCCCCAACAAAATTTCGTATTGTGACAATGGTATGCATAGAAAATGCATATTAATGAGCCCTGGACACCCCCTTTCCCAATGCAGAAGGACACCCCTACTTTTATCATCGGATGACTTTTTTTACTTAGACTTTTTTGGACGCCTGAAAACCTTTTTTGCTCGTCAGGCTTTTTTTCGGTAGAGAATTCCAAACTCCGACACCCCCAGATTTTCCGACACCCCCGAAATTCACAAGCCTAGAATCCTAGAAAATAACCACTCATCCCAGATTTTCCCGACACCCTCCCCCAAAATTCGCAATCCTAGAAATAACCCTGATTCTTCTATATCGTCCACCCATCTTCTGTTCGGCCGACCTCTCTTTCTTTTTCCTGGCATGATACCTTGTTGAATTGTCTGTTGTAGATTATCTTTGGTGTTTCTTTGCATGTGACCAAAATAAGACCATTTGCGTCTTTGGCAGATGTGAAAGAATTTTCGTTTGGTCTTGGCTGTTTTTATGACTTCTTCGTTTGTTTTTTCTGTTCATGATATTCTTTGCATTGTTCTGATCGAGAGAAAACATTTCGAAGGCATCTAGTCTTTGTCTTATTTTCTTTTTTACTACTACATATACCTACAAACAAATGGTTGGCCCCATGCTTATAAGTTGCCACCCCAACGCCCCCTCCCCACTTGCCAAATCTTGGAGCCGCCACTGCTAGACAGGTACGAAGTTGGGGAGTGGACGTCCTATTTTTATAAGTTTTCAGCGTACGTACTGTTGTTCTCACGGACACGGGTAATCCCTTTCCTGGTTAATTCAATGCTGATATTTTTGGCTCTTTAAGCCAGTTATGTATACAGTTGCATCAGACTTGGAGGGATTTCCAAGAAGACGACACCATGCAGATCATGTCCAGATGACGAATCTAGTTTAGAGTATAACATTAGTGACGTGACCGTTGCCCCAGAATAGGGGTGTCGTCATTAGGCCTAACACAGGACACCTGGGTCTGATCAAGCTAAACTGGCTGCAGTCCCGAAAGTTCGGGATACTATTAGATTCAGATCTTGAGATTTGGAGCAGTTTTGTAAGCTGTAGTAGGCCTACGTTCATATTGGTAATCACCCTATAGTACCCCAACGACATTTTCTCGTCGGTTTTTCGTGTGACTACGATAACTATCGTAATAATTATAATTATTATAATAGTAAAATAGCAAAATTACTCATTGTTACATATCTTTTTTCGTAGTATAGTATAGGCTACAGTATGAAGCACGTATCTGCATAAACATTAGCCTATACATTACTTTGCACTTAGATGGTTTGCTTTTATAAAGTTGCATGTGCAGTCAGGAATTTACAACTATGCAGGGTCCGGCGAAGGAAATTGCTGCTGAATTTGGCCCATTGTGGGAAAGGCTTTTCTGACCGCTGAGCAATATATTAAGACACAGCAGCTGATATGCGTGCATCGTTTGAAAGCGTAGCCTAGCTGTCTCCGAAGAATTCAACCAACGGTAGTATAGTCGCTGTGCCTCTGGCATTGGTTTTGCGTTTATCTCCATCAGTACCCAACCGAAGCAGCGCGTGACAATGTGAAGCCGATTGATAAGCACTGTAGCAGCTGCTGGATATGATGATAAGCAGACAAACTTACTCGTGCCTGCCCTCTGCCGTTCATAATTAAATCTAAGTAGTAGGCCTACATATAGGCCTACATCACATGTATGTATGCCTGCATACTTGTAGGGCCTACGCTGCAGGACTTGGCGTGCAGTATTCCACTTAACCAGATTGAGCGCTCGTGAATAAGCTGGCGCACTGCGCGCTTAGCTTTCGGGCAGCGCTATAGAATTTTCATTATTTTACTTACTTATCAAAAAGTTGGCCGACTAATCCCATATTAATAGGCGTCAATCCATAGGGGCCCGAACACCAATAAGTAGGGTAGGGCCATAGGCGGCGATCATGGGGGGGGGTGTCAGGACACCCCAGGTTTGAGCCAAGGGGTGTCCAATAGCCGTTGGACGCCCCCACATAATTGCCGCAATTTTAACACATGTACAAGAGTTGTCTCAAGTTTATCTGTTAGCAACAACGCCTTGTGAAGCTATGCAGTGTACGGTAAGTAGATCGAGGAATGGCCCGCGTCTTAAGATATCTGGTCCATTGTAAGACAGGTTTTATATTCTGGACAATAGTGAGTCGAGACAAATATATAATCATAAAACTATATAAGTCATTAGTAAGGTCTCATCTAAAATATTGTGTTCAGGCATGGAATCCATTCTTGAAAAAAGATATAGAGCTTTTAGAAAAATTGCAAAGACGAGCAACGAAGATGGGTCAATGGGTGCCATAATTTAACCTACGAAAAAGACCAATACTGTGAGAGAGGGGGGATTTGATAGAAACATACAAAATAATGACTGGGAAAGTAGATGTGCCATACGATCGATTGGCACACTATAGCAACACAAGAGGCCACAAATGCAAATTGTTTAAGCAGAGGGTGGGTCCAAGAAAGAAAAAATATTTTTAGTGCAAGGGTTGTAGGCAAATGGAACAGTTCGGACGAGCTCGAGGTGGGAGTGACAGTTGAAACAGTGAACGGATTCAAAGGCTATCTCGATAAACTAGGTTATTGAATGCATGCAGATGGTTACATCAGTGGTTTTCACACAGGCATACTTAGCCTCCTAAACCACTTAAAATCACATTATTATTCACCAAAAACACCATGTATAATTAATTCGCTGTGTGACATAGCCAGTGTTTATTATTCTAGGCCTGTTTGGGGGGATCCCCCAAAGTTTTAAAATTCCCCTCCCACAATTTGTATATGTTGGCTTGGGGGTGGAAATTTCCCCCAAAAGCGTGGAGAGACAAATCTTGTCCTCTTCAAACATTTCAAACTCCCCCCATGTCAATGTGGCTAGAATAAACACTGAACATAGTTAATTGAAAGCCTATTGAATAGTGAGATATGTAAAAATTTCAGCGAATTGAAGAAATTCTCCGACAAAGCCCACATTTTCGTTTGTCCCCATCTTCACTGCATCAAACCAAGCAAGAACAGTCAATATATTGACCCCATCAATTTCGAACTACAAAGTTCGAAATATAGCACCAGGCAGCCATTTTATACTACACATAAGAGCCGGGGGGGGTATATCGGTATATTTACCCTCAAAATCAGTATACCTTAGAAGTTTTGCGTGTGATTTATATGTGATTTATGTGGTCTATGTGGTTTAGAGTTAAGCTTTATACCTCCAAAATATTTATACCCCAAATCAAATTGCTGGTTACGCCCCTGCCAGCAGCCCCCAATTTAACGTAATACTATAGTAAATACAAGTTTTGAACTTCGGAGCAAATTTGCAGACCTCATGATGACGGCTATTCGGCAATCGCCTTTCTCCTCAGCAGATGGAATTCTCTTAATGTTTCTGCAAGAATCTGTCCTCCCACTAACGTTGGCCTATTCAGAGAGCCCTCTCTTGTGGCTGCACTAATGGGCATGAAGTCATGCACATCCAATACAGTCCGGCTAGGGAGGTGGCCCATGGGTGGGGGTGGGGGTTGGGGTTGGGGTGCGTCGTGAGCTCGGTCAGTGGCAGAGAGCTGGGGTTCTGTGCCTGTCGCAGAAGTTTCGAGCAATATTTGAGTTAGACGGTGACCTCCGGTGCTTCATGAGTTTTTGCTGACAATCACCCCCTGCCCAGCCCAGCCCAGCCCCACAATTTCCTGACCGTCCCTTTAACCCTTAGCCAGGAATCATTAGTAATTGCAAGCATCACCTGCATGGGTGTCATTATCCCGTTTGGCATGCTCGTTTGCAGGCGAAAGGTAGGACACACCACGATTTGACTCGATTAAGTCTACAAATGACATAGGCTATAGGCACTGATTCAAGAACAGAAGTTACCATATTATCTTAATTTGCAAGCGTGAACCTCCAGGTTCTCTTTGTCATTGGGTCTGAGAAATATTATAATTATAATTATTGTTATTATTATTGTTGTTATTATTATTATTGCAACGTTGTGATGATTGTTGTAACTCGTTCTATAAGAACTGCGTTAACACATTACAAAACGAGAAATCACTTGTAGCTCCTGCGGAATAGCCAGGTTTTAAGTTTCTCTTTGAAGGTGTTGATTTTTGAATACGACGCTGTTTCCAACTTTCTATCTCCTGTCGTTAAACTACGGTAAAGTAGTCCTATAGTATAGGCATACACTGTAGTTGGATAGATCGATAAATATTAGGCCTAAATACGACATCGAAATAAATTGTCGAATATTATTGCTTCCTTTGTTCTAACTTAGGTCGTTTACAGCAAAACAAAGTAGGCCTAGGCCCTAACGTTTATTTTTGACTCATCATCATCGTAGACCCAACCAGCATCTTACATGGCAAGTAGGACTAATCTAACAGTTTCTCGATTTTTGTGTAGATCATAGTCGTCGTAGTCATCCTTCGCCGACGGAGGACGAAAACTTTTGTTCGGAAGGAGTTCGTCCGAACAACGCTGCTCTTGTGAAACATCGACCAACTTGGCAGGAGACACAGAGGCAGAGGCAGAGACAGACACAGAGGCAGAGGCAGAGAGACACAGAGGCTGACGTTTGGAAGCGTGTACAATTGCACAACGACAAAAAGGCTTTTAAAGTTGATGTAGGCCAACGCTATCGCTTTTCAAGTGGTAGTTGCTTGACGAAGAGAGAGACAGACAGACAGACAGACAGAGACAGAGAGATATACAGACAGAGAGAAATACAGACAGACAGAAACAGAAACAGAGACAAGAGAGACAGAGACAGACAGAGAGATAGAGTGAGGGAGAGAGAAACAGAGAGAGAGAGAGGGAGAGAGAGGTGGGAGACAGAGTTTGTTTCTCCGTCTTCTTAATTCTATCTGGTCGGTGTCTCACTGTACCATCCTTGATTCCTTGGCATCCTACGACGCAAGCAGTGTCTACGAACAGCGATATAAAAGTTGGCCCTGCTGTAACTCGACGGGGCGGGGAAGAGTCTACGAGGCAGGGGCTGGTCGAGCGAGGAATTCAATTTGGGAGGGGCACTCTCCTCTTTCCACTGTCTCCGTCTCCACCCTCCTTTGCCACGCACCTTCCACGTGGCAAAACTATTGAAATGGAAGATAAGACCACACTCGCTTACTTTTAAAACTTTTCGCCTTTCCACCACGACCATAGTGGCTTTCACACAGGCAGTGATGCCTTCTAAGCCACTTTTAAATCATGCTAAGTTTAAGCTTAAGATGAGAAGAAATGCGCACACGTACTGTCTGTCGCCGACTCGCCGTAGGTCCGCCTGGCGCCTGCTTGTTACCCCGCCATTCTCACGGGCCACGGCACCGGGCGATTCGATATCAGCCAATGGGATGGCCAAGGTCTACGCTACCTACAGCGTCAGAGCCCCCGGTCAGAGTCTGCGAGAGTCATCAGCCTTCTTTTCTTGTGTGTGTGTGTGTGTGTGTGTGTGTGTGTGTGTACGCGTCGTGCCTGAAGCCAGCGTCCTCGTTGCCTTGGCTTAACGCCCTGTTTTTCCATAAACAGTCTGTTCCAGTATCTGGCAAAGAAGGGGCTGGAGGCGTTGTCTGTGGTCTGTCACTTTCATCGCAGCCTCCGATGCCTTCTGCTGGCGGCGATACTGCATATAGAGACCCCGTGCTGCTGCCTACTAGAGTACCTACGGCACTTCGTGCGTATAGGAGTCGCAACAGTAACGCAGATATCGAAGAAGCTCCATCGTCGTCCAACGACAACCGATAGTAAAACAGCCGAGCAGCTCATTCGCCGCCACAGCAAGTGAGTCAGCAGTCGTTATCTCTTTCGGTTTTTTTTGAGAACTTTTCGTTGTTTTGTAGAGTCTTTCCGATAACAGTAATCTCCGGAGCGTTCAGAGAATCAGAATCCCAACGGGAAGAGCTGTTCCTTTGTCAAACGTTGCACCGAATCACATAAATCTTATAGAAACTGTACGTCACTGTCTGTGACTGTCTGTGAAACGACATGTCTGTCCGTCAAGTATTACTGGGCAGCTAGGCTATTTTTACTGCCAGATTTTGTCCAGCCAAAACGTTACGATATATTATATTTTTTTGAAATGTAAGATTGGCTCTCACGGTTTTTTGTGGAAGGGGTTTCCCCAATCGAAAGCGTGTTTGATCTGTCAAAGAGAGACATATTGAAAGAGAAATCTGTCGAGGAGGGTAACGACAGCTACGAGAAATTACCATTCATCAGAAGAAATCGTCGTCGACTGACAATGGCGTTAAAGACGACGACGGAATTCTTCGTATCAGGACGAGAGACAAAACAGAAAATTTCAGACAGTTCAGAAATTTTTCTTAAATTCAGATTTCACACCCTCAATTCGTGGAATTTCCAATAAACTGGAGGCTGCATACGCAACGCTGGAACAGAGGGACTTCGACACAGAGACGTCATTTCGGGGTGCAGGGCCCCCTGGTTTTTAGAGGGAATAATTTTCGCGATTTGTTGTGTTTTTAAATTCATTGTGTTCTCAATTGTTTGTATAATTTTATTACAATCACTGGTATGTACTATGTAGTATCATATGTAGCATGTAGGCCTACTATGGACAAAAACCAATCTGCATACTGCATAGGTATTTTAAAAATACTGTCTGCCTCGCAGTCGAAAGTCTTGCCCCCTGCCTCGGCCCATCAGTTTTAGTTTAGGAATTGCCATAGCAGCCCAGACTGTCATAAATCCGTAACATAAGCGTACACATGAGGGGTGACGGTGCCCCCTAGTGTCCCTATCCTGAAGTCCTAGCTACGCCAGTGGTTCTTAGGCCTGTTTTAATCTTTTGGTATAACACGATGGGAGCACACGCCGAATGGAGAATTGGCGAGTGAAAATTACTTAAACCCTATCACCGCCAATGACAGAAAGACTCGTTTCTGTATAAGCCCTGGAAAATGCTCACTTACAACATGTTGACTTGGCTGGACAATTTTCATACAGAAACCGCATCTTTTTTTCTTATCGTCCAAATGATTTTTGATTGGTCTATTATACCGGAAATTGCTGCTAAAGTTTTTAATTAAATGTTCAAACATTCCAGCGACGTTTCAATTTTAGTTTGACTGCTGCTGGCATGATATATTCATGCGTTCTGCCAAATTGACATTTCCGTTGGCATTCGGATCTTTCATTTTTGACATCACGGTGAATTTGAGGCTCACTGTTCATACCGATCTCAGACTTAATTAATTAGGGCCTACAGAGGCTTCTATATACTTTCATAACCAGGATCCTTATAGACTCTATGCAGGGCCGTCATCTCATTGTTTTGCGGGAGGGAGGGGGTAAGGCTTTCGACTGCAAGGCAGGCAGTATTTTAAAAAATACCTATGCAGTATGCAAATTGGCGTTCTCAATAGTACATGCAACATAACGATACTACTGTACATAGCAGGCCTACATACCAGTGATTGTAATAAAATTATAAAAACAATTGAGAACACAATGAATTTAAGAACACAAAAATTCGCAAAAAATTTCTCCCCTAAAAATCAGGAGGAGCAACGCCCCTCTGTACTCCCAAAATGACGTCCCTGTCCCTGACTCTATGTAGAGTAGAATGTGCTGAACTGATGGTTATAACTGCACGACCTTTAATATTAGTGTGGCATGGGCATAGATGCATAATGTTATTGCTGTAAAGAATTCATGAATTATTATGAAAAAACGGCGCTATTAATTTTCAGTAGGGACGTGAAGTGAGATCTAAGCATGTGTGTGTGTGTGGTCTGGAGTTACCCTCCACCCCTATTATGGGAAAGTTAGACGTTTCTGCTGAGAATTTCGCATAAAAATTCCTGAACCATAATCCAGTTTTGTTTACGTGAAAACTGTTGAGACAGAAACATCTTGCAGCAGTTTTCTGATCTCTCGCAACTGAAACTCGTCTAGTATTTGGAGTATTTGGTGTAAACACTGTTGGGACTCGGCTGTAGTCGAAGCGGCGTCGTTCAACTGGTGTAGACATTATCTATATCTTGAACTGGTGCTGCTAGACAGCGATTGGTTTTTAATTGAATTTGGGGCAAAGAGCGGTTGTTGTACAAAGTTTCAGCCTTTGTGTTTAATGTTCTACTGATTAATTTGCTTGTAGGATAGGATCTAGGAAATAATAAAGATCAAATAGAAAATTTGCCGATACCTAACTCTAAACGGAATATTTATTATTTGCGACAGATAATTAGGCTACTTTTCAATGTAACTGCGTCCAAAGAGTTTCAAACTGGAACCCAACGACAGCATTTACTGCTCATAATGATGATATTTTCCTGTATTATAGTTATTAATGTTATCATTGTTGTTGTTATTATTATTATTATTATTATTATTATTATTATTATTATTATTATTATATTGTTAATGGACGCCAGCGTCGTCAAGTCAGTCAGAAAGTGAAGAATCTTAAGCGCGGATCAAGTCAGGGCGAAGAACTTTCCCAAGGTAACTATGCCACCCTCTCCGGTTGCATGCGTGACAAGAATCCTTCCACTATGTCTAATTCATATGTTGTCTATTATGTCATGCATATACGAGAGAGAGAGAGAGAGAGAGAGAGAGAGAGAGAGAGAGAGAGAGAGAGAGAGATTGTAGTTTGTTCCAGTGAAGATTCTATTGATAAACTGACCAATTGTTGGTCATTTGAGTCTGTTTTTCTTCCTCCTGTATACACGTATTTGCTGTTCACCGTTGTTCTCAGTGTTAGTTGTTCCGTTTTGAGGCCGGAGAGAGCGCTTACTATAACGGTATCTGCCATTGTCTGAGACAAAGCTGCGTCTGTCTAATTGTAGCATCACAGAACACTGCTTGCATTCTCCGTTTTCTATGTTTCTTGTAAACTGTCAACGAAGACTTTGGATCTACTGTACGCCTACGTCTTTCTGTTTTATTTAGCACTAACTAGCATAGTAACGTACTTAGCAAAAGTAAACTATATCTATATATACTATATATATATCTATCATATATATATATATATATATATATATATATATATATATATATTTGAAACATTTGACTCATCAATAACGGTGCCCTCTGCTTTGTCATCGAGCTGGGTCGACTCATTGCCCTACAATCGGGGACGGGGAACAAAAGAGAAGGAAGCTTTTTGTTTCAAAGAATATCTGTCACGATACAACGCCTCAACGCCATCGCCTTCCGAGGAATATATTTTCTAATCCCCAACCGAACGAGAACTAGCACACGATCGTTTCATGTCTCCATACATTTTTTGTAGCACCGAGGACATTATATATATATATATATATATATATATATATATATATATATATCACATTTATTGCATTGATATAACAGACGAGCCAGACGAGAGTTCACACACGCATTAATTTTGTCTCCGCACAATTATTTTTCATATAAGACCTTCAGGAATTAAGTAAGAGGAATCGAATAATTATATATATATATAGGCCTCTATATATATATATATATATATATATATATATATATATATATATATATATATATATATATATATATATATATCTGTCTCCGGACACTTTTTGTAATAAGTCCCTCGGGAACTAAGTACCAAGGGCACTTTTATATATATATATATATATATATATATATATATATACATACATACATGACACGGTGGTGGTGGTGATGGTGGTGCATAGTCTGAGTGACCTTATAAAGCTTTCCAGCGCTCTTATCTAAATAGTATATATTGGGGTGTTAGCATTCCATGCCATTCCAGGCGATTGGCTGGATTTGTATCAAGGTCTCCGTATTCTGCTGTCTCTGTGGCATTCCTCGAGTGACAATGACCATACAGCCGCTGCTGTCGTTACTCTGCGCCGCAGTATAGACTATATCATGCATGGACGACTAAATTATTTGGATATTTGGTTGTTTTGCAGCCTCTATAGATTCTAGAATCTATAGAAGATGTATTAGAAGTGACATGCAAGACAAAATCATGCTTCACCGTTTGGCGTTCCATTGAACGAGGCGAAGCGGGGTTTCGGAACATTATGAGCGATGACAGATTAAGTCTCTGGCTTGAGTTTAACGGATAATTTACAACTCTGGTAAGGTCGATGTGACTCTGCTGAAAGCAGAGTGTATAGGCCTAGTGTACGCCTAAGTGGGCATCTCTGTCAGCATGGATGTCAGTCTGTGGTCGACATTCTTTTCTTAGAGGTGCATGGTTCAAAGACCTCGTTTCATATTCTCTCTGAGAATTAATTCCTTAGGCATTTCAACTGCTTCAGTTAAAATTCTCAAACATTCATACCGTCTTTCACCGCGAGCCGAGCACCAGAGAAGACAAGTATTATATATATATATAATTATATATATATATATATAATTATATATACTGCATATGCATACCTATATAAAATATGCAAAAAATTACATATCTGTATATATAGGCTCACTGTAGTTATATATATATATATATATATACATACACACATATATATATATACATCATTGTATATACACACATTCACACAGACGCACAACCACATACACACACAAACATACACACACATATATATATACTGTATATATACTATATATATATATATATACTGTATATATACTGTATATATATAAATTGGTTTGAGATGCTGTATAACTGTAGCAGCTGAGGCGGGCAGCGATGTTTCGTGCAGAGTTCAGATCCGTGGTGGGAGATTCTACGTTACCCCACTTGGTCTTATGTTTCTCATTAGCAATCTGGTCGTCCCATTGAGTTATAGCGTAGCGTAGAATGTGAAATAATTCAGACGAAAGCGCTGTTGCACTGCTGCGCCCTCCCTCAGCCTCGTCTCGTGGCTGACTAACAGGGGCACGATAACACCGGCTGACGGCGACGACACCAAATGGCAGGGTACAACCAGTACAATCGCCACACAAGGCAAAACGAGTTGTAAGATGAAATAACATTGCGTAGGTCTGCGACGCCCCTTCGTTTCCAAGCGATCTCAGTATAGAAATAAATTCGCAGACGTTGACAGCCCGGTGATGGATGGGGAGGGAGGAAGGAGGAGGAGAAATTTAAGCAGGAGTGGAGGAAGAGGAAGGGTGGACGACAACGCCTCTGATAAAAAATAGTATTAACAATATTAACCAGTGACTGACTCACCGTTCAGAAATTCAGAATGGAGACATTCCGTGCAACAGAGTTTCTTAGATGATGGGTGCAAAACTAAACTAACTATTCACCGAAGAATTTCACCGATTTAAACAAAATCGAGACATCTGAGTAAATGATCAGAAAATGATGCGAAGTATGCGAACCTAATAATGGGCTATCAAGTTGGAGGCTGTGATATGTTTCTTTAAAAAAACAATCCTAAACAGGATTTTGTTTCTTACGACTACGCATGCTCTAATTTGATGGTACGTCAGGCAGTTAGACCAATATTCAAAGCTAATATAATAATAATAATAATAATAATAATAATAATAATAATAACAATAATAATAATAATAATAATAAGAAGAAGAAGAAGAAGAAGAAGAAGAATAACAACGATAATAGTAACAACTATAATAATAACGATAATAATAATAACGATAATAATAATAACGATAATAATAATAACGATAATAGTGATGGTAATAATAATAATAATATGATTTCTAGTGGTTTAATAAGTTAGTCTGCGTGAGAACCACTGTAGTAGCTCTCGGTATTTAATAGCCTATTTTTTCTCAGATTACTTAAGAATTCATTTTCATTAATTGTTTCAACTGTTACTGCCTTTTCGTCCAAACTGTTCCACTTGTCCGCAACCGTTAGCTAACAATTTTTTCTTTCTTGGAAAATATACAATTTGAACCTTATTATGTATTCTCTTTTAAGAACAGCGGTTATAGGCGAGGAAGTTTCCGTAAAACGCCTCTTCCTTTATCGAAATGATGAGTAAAACGGTCTTCTGTCATTTTCACTTTCGAAGGACCTTCTCACAGTAAACACGTCGAGATTTTTGCACTTTGTCCAGTTGCCTATAATGGCGGAGGCTTGACAATACTCGGTTACCTACCATTTCGTCGAATTCGCATTTCACCGAATTCCCCATTGCTTATATATTAATAAGCAGTGTAGATCAACAAAAAACCCAGACAATTTGTGATACATTCTATTTAATTTTTGGACATATAAGCCTTATCACAAACCTAATACAATAGTGTACAGTATGCTGGACTTTGCCATGCTGTATAAAGAGCGTATTTATATTGTAACTTTTCGATGATAGACTAAGAGAATTCGGTGAGACGGGAGAAGAGCAGGACTTGTTGCTGCTCTCCAATTAACCATGTTTAGGTGTGGCAGTCAACGCTAAACGCATTTTATTGATTGGGGAGACGTCCCTTCCACGATGAGATCAAGTCTTTAAAACTGTAAATGCCTACATCATGCTCCTCCCAACTTCAAATTCATCGATGACTTAAGAGATTTTTTCTACAGACAAAATGGGAAAGTTCATTCATCGGCTTATTGTTAGGTCTTACGAAAATCCAAAGCTTTACCTCGAAGAATTTTTCAGCATTCCATGCAGTGTGCCGGCGCATGACTTTTGGGGGTCCCTGCAACTTTTCGATACTGTGGCGCCTATTGTACCTATATACCCATCGTCTACAGTGCTTCCGTAATCAATGTTTGGGAAGCTAAAACCAATTTTAAACATACATTTATTCACGCTATTTAGCGTTTCACTTACAAAAGAACGCGGCGCACTTTGTTCCTCCATTTGACGAGTCTCTTAGAATAGAAGTCTGGACTGAACCTACGGTTCTCTCTGGTATATCATCGGCGTCCTGGTTTACTTCAGTATTTTCTGCGGCGGGTGTGGGGGGGGGAGGAGGCACACCAGAATCTCCGATTCCGATGAAAATGGTGTGGATGGTGACATAAATCGACACAGCCAGATATTGTTCCAGCCCTGCGTTTGTTCTCGTGGGTTGGTTTCTCTCCGTTTTGCGCTCTTATAATGCCGTTCTTTTAAAGATGTACACAAAACACATTGCATAGGCCTACTAGACTTTTCTTCAAATTAAAATATTTGGCTATAAAAATGGGACCCCTTAAATATTAGAAGCTGGGGGGCCCATTGCGACTGCAGGCATTGCAGGCCCCCCACGCGCCGTCACTGATTCCAGGTCAGAAGAAGTTCTTAGACGATTTCATTCCACTCATCTCCTGAATAATAATAAAAATAAAAAAATAATAATAATAAACATACTACTATAATACTACTACTACTACTACTACTACTACTACTACTACTACTACTACTACTACTACTACTACTAATAATAATAATAATAATAATAATAAACATACTACTACTACTACTACTACTACTAATAATAATAATAATAATAATAATAATAATAATAATAATAATAATAATAATAATAATGAATATGAATATGAATAATATGAATAATATGAATAATTGAGCAGTTCAGTAGGATTTCTCTTGTGTTGAAAACCACGGTTGTTCTCTTATTGTATGAGGATCCGCGTTTGGCCTTTCAGTTCACACAGAAGACTATAAGACTTGTCCTCTCTGAGCGTTTCTGTTCTAACATTGCTCAGCTCCTGTCCTCATTGTTGGCCTCTACTGCTGATCTTGTGTTGCCGAACCAGTTTATCAGTTGATGCAAGGAACACAGCTTTACAAAAGAGCTTGTTTTGGTGAACGGAACTTGATAAAGTAATCTTGAAACTACCAGTTACCGGTATTTAGGACCGTTCTAATTTATTATCTCTCGATCTAGATGGTCGCTTAACAGAGAGTTAGCACAGTCACTGAAATACGCAGGCTATTCAGATGCCGCGAACCCGTCCGTACTTAGCGTTTATAAGTACCGTATCGTATTCAACAACCCTATACTGCAACGGGTTATGAAATTAAAAATAGCAAAGACCACGTAGGCCTGTAGTATTGAATTATTTTGCTGGGCCTGACAAGTAAGGGAATTTATATTATACAGTGTATGTGTTTGTGTGTAGATCTTAACAGAGCTCTTGATTTCTTTAATTTACAGGAAAAGGTAGTCAACGGTTTGGCAAAGAATAAGTAGTCCTAGACAGATGAAAACGGTTGCCAAAATTCCAGATTACGATATCTTCGAACTATCCGTAAATATATCAGCCTTGTAGTACGATGTCTCGCTGAATCAATCAATCAATCAATCAATCAATCAATCAATCAATCTATCAATCAATCAATCAATCAATCAGTCAACTTCTTCTACTTCCATGGCGCCTCTATCGCCTAACTATATGCGAAGAAAGGTGTTGAAATTAAGGCCTATTTCAAGTTGTCCTAAGAAACCCAAAAAACTAGTGACTCTAAAGCAAACTGGTTAAAAGTTCCATGAGAACCAGCGTATGCTTTGCTCCCAATAATATAGGTTACACACATCGTGTCTCTCTGTCAACGCTTTATCTTGTGGCTTCAGTTTTATGGCTTTGTTTACCAGCGCCGTATTATCTTTACCCCTTCGGCATCGAGTTGTGTTCCAGCCATATACGTGGTCTTTCCGAACCAACGCCAACAGTGCCACTACGGTAGTCAATGCTCAGCCGAAGGGCTGCAGAGGGAACAGGCAGGCTGGCTGGTTCCACAGTGGCATGCCTTGTAATTGTATTGACGTCTTAAGTGTATTTTGATTCGGTTATCGAAAACTATTATGTGAGAATCTAACTTTTTTTATCGTTCTTGCTGTGGTTGTTTCGTCAACTTTCTTTCCGAGACAATGAGACTTACTGTGTGACAACATCACAAAAAGTTAATGTTTTTGAAGACGATACGAGTCTTCTAGCGATTTGACGCTACAATTTTTCTAACAAAAGTACAGTAGGCCCAGTGTAGGAGTTGCCGGGGAGGGGGTTGGGGGGGGTTGAACCCCCTTCCAGCTAACTTTGCAACCCTCACAAAAATTGCATATCGAGTACATGCAGTCTCTGTCATTCATTGAATTTCAGTCCTCAACCCCCGCCCCAGCTATGCGTACCAAATATCTAATGTCGATGCAGAGAAATAAATAATTAAGCAAATAAACTGGAACTGAACTGCATTTAACTGAAACTGTAATTCGGCTCCCTTTACTTTACACTCGTGTACAAAATTATTTCAAAGACATGCAGACATTTCTTCAGAAATCAATCACAAAGAATTCAGTCAGTTAACTTTAGTAAAGGAACAAAGTCAAGTAATGCAAAGATCAGTGGTGGTTCCACCATGTTGATGACTGGGAATGCATCTCCCCACCGGGGTTCCGGATGACCTTTTTGGCTTGTCAACCTATTTTCCGGTGAGTTTTAAAAAAGCTTAGTGAAAAATACTGCTAATGCCCTTATTTTTTGCATGTCGGCCTTTTTTGGGGCAAGGTTTATTAACATTTAGTGGGCAAAACAATAACAATGACATTTTTCTCTCTTTTCTTTTTATTCTTCTTCACTTTGCTTCCCCTGGGGCACCAACTTCCTAGACATTTTTTTCATCCCCCCACCAAGAATTCCTGGAACCGCCACTGGCTAAGATCACCGTTTTAACTGCCGTAACCAGTATTTTAGATAACAAGTATAGCCTTGAAAGAACGCGTTTGTATTTATTTCTGTTGCAGACGGCGACTGGAGTGAGCAGATGAGTGCCGCCGGCGAACAGCTCAACTCCGACGACGGATATCGCGTCGAAGAGCGCGCCAAAACCGAAGAATATCACCAGACGAAGAACGTCGTCGAGGCAGACGACCGCACGACGGAGATCCATGTGAGAGACGAAAAGGTCGTCCGTCTCGAGGAGATCATGTCCAGGGAGACGGTCCGACTGGCCAGCGCCGACGAGGTCCGGGCCCTGGTCGAGGCGGAGTTCGACGGGCTGAAGGAGCTCGACGCCGGGACGGAGGTGACCGTCGAAGAGTTCACGAGAACGGAGACGACGCGGGCGAAGACGGTCGCCGGGGGTCGACCGGTCGTCGAATCCTCATTCGTCACGGAGGAGCTGAAGTCGGACGCGGTCAAGGAGGATCCGGAGTGGAAAAAGAAGAGCTCTCTGATGAGTTACTCGGATTCGGAAACGAGTAACAACGACGTCAGTTTCAGTTTTACGACGAGTCCCGCTTCGCTGTTGTTGTCGGAGGAGGAGGATGTGGTGCTGCGCGGCGGTGTACCGAGTGTAGAAGTCCCTTGCGTCGTCGCGATCGCACCGGGTGCAGCACCGCATTCTACGGAAACGGACAACGATGCATCGATGCCAGAACTCGAAGAAGACGTGTCGCCTGCCGCTTCTTCTTCGTCATCTCCGCATCCTTCTAATAATCGAGCAGCAAAGACCACAGGTAATCCAGGTATCTTCGCCAAAGGTAAGACCAAGAGCAAACAATCGAGTGCCTCCGAAGCGGACGTCGAATTGAACGACGACGGAAACGAAGATAATCAGTCGAGAAGACACGAAACGAGACACAAGAGACACATCATCGAAGAGGTCATCATAGAAGACTCGGACAAGTTCTACGAGAACCAGGAGATCAGACCGAGATTATTCGTCAAGGGACCGTTGGGTCGAAAGACCCCGACCAGGTCGACGCACGAAAAAGCGACGCTCGACCAAAACAGGGGCGGCGGATCAAAGACGCTCCCGGGGGGATCGTCGCTGCCCAACATAGCGACGGAAAGCGCGGCGGCGGAGGCGGGGTACCCGGAGCGGAGCATTTCCGGTAGCGTCCATTTGGACGGAGAGGGGAAGAAGCCAAAATGGTGGTATTCGTTTCCGAGAAAACACGCATCCACCAAAGCCGTTGTCGACGATGCGTCGAAGTCAGCAACGGAAAAGCAGAAGGCGAAGAGTCAGGAGGAGATCGTCGTTTTCGGCGGACAGGAAGTCGGCGAATCGGATTCGCAGAATGGGGAACAGTGGGGGATGAAGTTCGAAAAATGGCCGAAGAAGAAGACAACGACCAGAGAGATGACGTTTGTTGTCGACAGCTATTATCCAGCGTCCAGCTCAGGCGAGTACGTCAAAGGGGCCAGCCTCCCGCCGCGAATTGGAACGAAAAAGACGGCCGAGGTCGAGAAAACGGCGGCGAAGGTCGAGCGGATCACGTACGTCGTCGAACAAGAATTGCCGAAAGTCGAGACAACGGAACGCGTCGAAGATGACCATCCTTCTCTGAGCCTGAAGAGAAATCTCAGAGGTCTGTTTCCGGTAAAGAACCAGAACGAGACGACGTCAGCTGACCAACCGGAAACGGAAACAGCACCTAAACCGGAAGAAGAAGAAGAAGCAGAAGAACCGGTCGAAGAAAGGCGGAGTGGTTCGTGGAGTCTTCTGGGGAAAGCGAGGCAAGCGGAACACGCGAATTTCCAGACGCAGACGGTAACGTTCATAGTGGAGCAGGACACGAGACCAGGGGCCCGCGAGAAGAGACACCGAGGGCAGGACGATGCTCCACCCCCCGCCGCCGCCGCCGCCGCCGCCGCCGGGGAAGATGACGATCTTGCCACCGAAGAGGAAACGAAGAAGAGGTCCTGGAATCGAAAATGGCCAGCCGGGGAGAAGAGGGAGACGAAGAAGGAAACGCGGAGAACGACGCGTCAAGAGGAGGTCGTTGTCGATGACGTAACGATGCGCATTGACGACACGTCGCTTAAACTGAAGCTTCCGTCGTTCGGACATCGGTCGAAGGGAGACCGCGAAGCCAATCGAAGCGTCGCAAGATCCGAGGAAAGTCTGACGATCGTCGTCAAGGAAGAAGCACCTGTTGTTGCCGTGGCAGCACCTGTTGTTGCCGTGGCAGCACCTGTTGTTGCCGTAACAACCAGAGCGCCGTCGGAAGAACCGAAGGACCGAGTTTTGCGGTTGAGGCTGAGACGGACGTCGACAGGAGGTCGGGATCGTGGAATCCTTTTGGAAAGTCCTTTTGGGATAAAAACGCCGACGAAAGTAGTAGTCTCGAATTCGAAACAGTGACATTCGAAGTGGAACACGACCTACCGAAGGTCGACATCCAATCGGACGGAGAACGACATTCCGTTGCAGGAGGCGAAGCAGAAGCCAAAGACTGAGGTTCTGACAATCGCAGTGGAACACGAGCAGCCGACAAAGCAAGCCGATGTCGAAGAACCAGCCAAAGATCAGTCGTTTAGTCTGTTTGGAACGCTGAGAGGCATCTTCCCACAGAAATCAACGTATGTCGTCAATGAACCGAGCGATGAACTGGAAACGATGACCTACGTCGTGGAGCGCGAGATAGACGTTCCGGAACCCCGCCTGGACAAGAGAAAGGAGCGCTCCTGGGGCAAAGTCGGAGGAGCGGCTTCGACTCCGGAGAAGACCAGCAGCAGTAGGACCAGCCTGAATCCGGAATCCGCAACATTTGCGGTGGAAAGACAGGTAACGGCTGCGATTGCAGGTAAAGAGCCAAAGGCGGCGGTCGAGAAAGAGGGCACCTTGAAAAGTCGGTGGCGACAGGATGAAATCGTCGTTGATGACTCTCACCTGCTCTCTGACGAAACCGAGGTGAAGATAAAGCCGGTGAAGATCGCCGGTAAGAAGAAAGAACCGAAGGCAGAATCGTCGTCTTCGCCGGAGACGCCGGTAACCAACGAATCGCTGGAAAAAGTACACGCGTCCGTTCCAGAGATCGAGGTAAAAACAACGGGCGAAGTTAAACAGGAAACGAGAACGTTTATTGTAAATCACGACCTGCCACCGCCTCCAGAAAATAGAACGGCAGCAAAGGAAGAGGAGAAACCGTTGAAGCTACCGCACATAAAGCTGCCTTCGTTGTTTCACACGCATCAGTACGACGTTGAAAAGGCGGAATCACATCGTGTGGAGACGGTAACGTACGTTGTTAACGAAGATTTCGTTGAAACCGAGGACAAACTTGCCAAGTCCGTTGAAACAAAAGAGATGTCCCAGGATGACGGAAAGACCAACGTCAAGTCGAAATCGCCTAAAACCGTGAAGGGAAAAGACAGATCGCAGAAGGAAATCGTCGTCGACGACACTCAACTCTACAGCGAAAAATCAGAGATTTCCTCCTGGTCGCCGTTTCGCAAACAAGCTGAAAAGACGGTAAGTCTAGAGCCGCAGCAGCAGCAGCAGCGGGGGGAAGGAAAGGCTGGAGGAGGCGGTGGTCGGACTGCTACATCGTCGGGAATCGACAGTCAGGTGACCGTCACTTACATCGCGACTACAGAGGTAGCAGCGGCGCCGGATCTCGACACATCCGCGGATGATTCTGGAAAGAAGAAGTGGAGAATTTTCAGTGGTAAGGATCACTCGAAATCCAGCCCGAAGCCTTCGCCGTCGAAGGGCGCGTCGTTGTCGCGAACGCGGCCGCAGGAGGAACTGGTCACCACCGGAATGAAACACGTCGTGGAAAGCCAGGGATTCCCTTCATTTCAACCGGAAGATATCGATCCGGATCGTCCTGGAAAGGAATTCCAGATAAGAATAGAACCGCCAAAGACAGATCCTACCGTCAACGGCTTATCTGTTGATATTCCACTGGAGAACTCGCCGACTCCAGAAGCGGGGCTCAAGGGCGAGCCGATCGGCGGACTGAAATTGGAAACGGAAAACTTAAAGACCACGTGCAAACAGTCGAGAACAGAAGAAAGACGCTGATAGTTAAAGAAGAAGACAGATCGGAAGAAGAAGTTCTTATGAGAAAAACCGTAAATGGACAATCACAGATTGGACTCGAACAACACCAGACGCGGATAGTAACATCATCGACGATGGATTCGTCGTCGTCGTCGTCGTCGACCGGCGCTCACGGCCACGCCGCCGCCGCCGCCAACGGCGATGCCTACGACGGGTCCTCCACGGGGGGCACCACCGGCGGGTCCCTCCTCTACGCCGGGGGATCGATGCCTTCGTCGTCGGCGGGGGCGGGGGCGGGGGCGGAGGCGTCGATTCATTTCGTCGTCGTCGCCATCGACTTCGGAACGACGTTCAGCGGTTATGCGTTCAGCTTCTCACGCGACGTGGACAGCGTCCACGTGATGCGCAAATGGCCGGACGGCGATCCGGGAATGGTCAACCAGAAGACGCCGACCGTTCTCCTGCTGACCCCCGACCAGAGGTTCCACTCGTTCGGCTTCACCGCCAAAGACTTCTATCACAATCTGACCCCCAGAGAGGCCAAGCAGTGGCTCTATTTCGAGAAATTCAAGATGGCGCTGCACTACAATGCGGTCAGTACAGTTCCATCCATCCGTCCATCCACCCACCCACCCATCCATCAATCCATCCATCAATCAATCCATCCGTCCATACATACATACATCCATTCATCAATCCATCCATCTATCAATCCATCCGTCCATACATATATACGTACGTACATACATACATACATACATACATACATACCTACATACATACATACATACATACATCAGTGATATATTACTGAACTGAAATAGAAATTAAAAGTAAAATTATTTGCATTCAGTTCAGTAAAACTGAAATAGGAAGTAAAATATAGTTTTGAACTGAAATAGAAAGTAGAAGTAAAATAAGGACGCCAAAAATGAATTAAAAGTAAAAGTAGTAATTATTTGGTGAAGTAAAATTGTTAAAATTTTCTCCCATTCTATTTTAAATTTATGTTCATTTTATGTTCATGCCTGACTGTTGTTTAGGCAGAGCGTATTGTTTGTACTTCTACCGTCTTTCGGTTTATTCTTACAAACATTATCACTCATCTCGACTTTCGAGTGTCTAAATAGAAAAGTATGAGTTTATCTAGACAGTTTGCTGGTAGAACAAGGGAGAGTGATACTGTATTTGGCAGTGTTTTTAATGAAACAGGCTCACAAAAAGTCTTGAGAAGTTGAGATGCGTGTCTTCATGAAGCTCAACAGCAGTATTGCGTATTTAATCATTTCCAGTTGATTGCAGACTTGCAGTCATTGCGCTCATATTTTGAATTTGTTCTTGTCTGACAGTGACAGCTTAGGTATTACACTAAATGTTTCTGTGCATGCAATGGCAAGTGGCAGTCGTTCGTATTCGTTATATGTTGCACTGTATAATAATGCTGTGCATTCAGCATACTAGCCCAGTGACTGACTGTTACTGCTGTTAAATGAAATAAATTAAGTGGAAGCCTGGAAGGTATGATATATATATATAAAACTGTAATTAAAAGTAAAAGTAAAAGTAATTTTATTTTGGAAAAGTAAAGTAAAATTAACAATTATTTACAAAGTAAAATTAGAACTGAAATAGAAATTAAATGACATTAAAAACTGTAATTGAAAGTGAAAGTCAAATAAGGAAGCCAAAACTAAATTTAAAATAAAAGTAGTAATTATTTTTCGAAGTAAAATATCACTGCAATCAATCCATCCATTCGTTCGTTTATTTGTTCATTCCTTCGTTCGTCGTTCAGTCAGTCAGTCAGTCAGTAAGTCAGCCATTCAGTCCATCATTTAGTCAGTTAGTAATTCAGTCATGCGTTTAGTCAGTCAGTCAGTCACTTTGTTTTATTCTGTTTGTCCCATCTGCATCTTTGTCAATTAAGCGAACAGAAACTGATGACGTGGCCATAAAATAGAATAGGTCGGGATTTTTCTTGAAGAGATAAAAGTCGAAGAGAATTCCCCCCAAATGACCATTAATTACGAACAAGAGGGGGGAAGTAAGAACTGAAACTTAGAAGTGTATAAGCCAAGTGACACACTTTTATTTCATGGTTAGTACGTCATCGGCTGTAATATCTAAGTCATCTAACACAATAATATTGCATCTATCAACCTCTATACATTCATTCTCCGCCTGCCTGCCTGCCTGCCTGCCAGACCCACCCACGCCCAGTCCCATGCAGAGGCTGGCCGGGGCCAAGTTGACTCCCCTCCCTCCCAACAGAAAAAGTTTAACCTAATTTTTTAAAAATTCCTTTCGCTGATTCATTGTCGACATGATTTCCTTACAATTTATGCAGCACCTACCCATGCTTTTCCTCTCCTTTGAATGGCCTCGTCTGGTAGATGCCTGGCGCCGGTCATAGGCCTACACCCAGTGGCGTAGCCAGAATTTCCGGAAGGGGGTTTGGTTTTAGTCATGACAAACTTCGAAAAATCTTGACGAGCAAAAAAGATCTTCCTCATCTTTCCTCTTTTACTTTTTCAACTTTTCCCCATGAGCTGACAAGCAAAAAGGTCGTCGCCTCACATCTTTACATTCTCTAGCGCTATAGCGTTTATAAATTATTTTTGGTCTGCAGCCAAGAGGGTTTTAACCCCCAAAACCGCGTCCAAAAATAAAAAATGTATGGGGACACACATTTTAACCCCCAAAGCCCCCCTTGGCTACGCCACTGCATGCACCAGTTGACGAGATTTATAGGTATAAGGTCTGTGACCGACGCAATGTGTCGTTGGTACGATGCTATTCAGCCAATTTACAACAGACAAGAGGTCACCGGATCTAAGTCCATTGGCTGCAGTTGGACGCCGCTGTCATATTCCGATCGAATAATCCCCCGCGGCGACGGAAAAACTCTCAGCAAAAATTCTCACATTTGGCTATAACCTGAAGGGCACATTTCGACCGATAGACAGTGTAGCATACAGCTACACAAGCAGAAGAAGAAGCAGAAGAAGAAGAAGAAGAAGAAGAAGAAGAAGAAGAAGAGGAAGAAGAAGAAGGAGGAGGAGGAAGAAGAAGAATAAGAAGAAGGAGGAGGAGGAGGAGGAAGAAGAAGAAGAAGAAGAAAGAAGGAAGAAGAAGAAGGAGGAGGAGAAGAAGAAGAAGAAGAAGAAGAAGAAGAAGAAGAAGAAGAAGAAGAAAGATCAGAAGAAGAAGAAAATATGAAGAACAGATTGAATGAAGAGAAAGCTGCAAAAAGGGAAACAGATTGAATGAACAATCAACAGAACAACTACAGAAGAAGAAGAAGATGATGATGATGACGATGATGATGATGGTGATAATGATGATGATGATGATGGTGGTGGTGGTGGTGATGATGATGATGATGATGATGACGAGGAAGAGGAAGAGGTAGAAGAAGAATGAAGAAGAAGAAAAGGAGGATGAGGATGATGAAGATTGATTATTACCATAAACACAAGCTAGAAAAAAACAGCGGAAAGGAATGAATAAGACATGGGAAGATTTCAACGATTGCATTTGACGCTGGTCACGAAAGAAAAAGTTAAGAGTTGAATCGAGAGAGAGAGAGAGAGAGAGAGAGAGAGAGAGAGAGAGAGAGAGAGACAGTAGGGAAATTCTTCGTCAACTGCCTCCCACGAGGCTTGACTTACAGAATTGTAAACTTTGCACTCAAAGGCGATCATGTTGAGTCGTCATCTTGACTTGCATCCAGAGTAATGTACTCGCAATTAAATTGAAATCTATACAGCGGGGTGGTTGACAGAAAGAGGAACTAAAGAAAGAGATTACGCAATCCGGATTGACCAGATGAGAAGCTCTCGGCTTTAGAAGAGGCAGATGTAGGCCTAGTAAGCCTACGCTAACCCAGAGATGGGTCGCACAAAATGACCTATTGGATCTACATGTATTATCCGTGAACTATGGGGTCATTGACTATTAAATAGTTAGGGGCCTATGCTATCTTTTCAAAGCGTTGTCAGAACTAATGTTGAGCATCAATCGAACATGGAAGCACATGAACACACTATGCAGTAAAATACCACAGAACAAACCAGTCAACAATTTAAATTTTACCAGCGCGATAAGTACGGTAAGTACCGGTAATCAAGATTAACCCCATGCCGATAATAGGCCTATAGGGTTACTTGACCCAACCAAGCCCACCGTAATGAGCTACAATTTTTAAAGCCAGGACTTATTTTCTGACCCAACCCAACGTAAGCTAAATATGGAAAAGTCTGACTCAATCCAGGCCGTCTCTGCGATGAACGTCAACTTAAAGTGTTGTACGCTTCATGACTGTAAACTGCATATGTCGACCATTGACATGTAAGGGTTAATTAAGAATTGCATGGTCATGGATCAAGACCCATTGGCCAATGTGACCAATTGGCCAATGTGACACATCGAATATTGGAGATCCGTTGCTCCGTTGCCATAGCTGCATGCGCTAGCCTAAATCATCGAGTAGAAATCGAAAAATTGCCTCTGTGCCTGCCTATCTCGGTCAACTTTCGACTCAGAAAGATCTAAGTCTTAAGATCGCACAATAGTAGGCCTATCGGTAAATTGATACTTACACCATCCGCATAATACAAAGTCACGACTTCGTTATCGGAAATTCAGCTGCTGTGAAGCACAGCGGAGAAGTAAGCAAATGTAGCCCCAGGTACTCTGCCTACATCTCAGAACGTCTTCTCTTCTCTTCTCTTCTCTTCTCTTCTCTTCTCTTCTCTTCTCTTCTCTTCTCTTCTCTTCTCTTCTCTTCTCTTCTCTTCTCTTCTCTTCTCTTCTCTTCTTCTCTTCTCTTCCTCATCATCTGCTGTGTCTTCCAGACTGTCAGTTGAAATAGATGTCGTGTATGTAATTCTAATTTAGCGACTACGAAAACCTGATCTCCAAAATCTGATATTTTGAAACTGAAAAATCAAGTGATTGGTTGAAGTTGTCGACAGATATTAAAATTGTTTCGATTAATTATCCGTCTCTTCGTATAGGCGGTTATTTTTTCCGTTCAAAGTCTTCGCTGAAACGTGAAACTGGAAAATTAATCGGTTTTCTTCTTCAAGAAAACAGAAAAGACAAACGTTGAGGCAAAATCGAGAGGATTCGAACAGTTTTTCGATATATTCCACTATCGTGTAGTTGCTCAATTTTGGTTTAAAATGTTAAAATAGGCCTATTCAGATTCAGATAAATAATCTGTCTCGAAAATTCTCATTTAGTCGAAAGAAAGTCTGTGAAATATTACAAAAACTTGGCCTACAATTGAACTTTTGATTTTATTTATCATCGTCTGCACTTCGACTGCATGATAAAAATCGAGATGATAAAAGTAACCAGTAGAGAATGCGTTGAGTGCAGATATATAATGAAGACGATGTACCCGGTCTTAATTGTCGTTTTTTACAGACACACACACACACACACACACACACATATATATATATATATATATATATACAGTATATGGCATGTTGTGGCTTGAACAGCCCTAGACGTAGGCTCTTATCTATTTACATAAATAGAACCGCTTCCGTTTAAGACTTCCATTTCTCCGGTTCCTCGTCTCATTTCAAGACCGTTGATGTGGCATGTAACCAATTAAAGGCGCCAGGAGAGCCAAAGAGAGCATTTTTCGTCATTTTTTGCTTCCAACCATCAGCTGCAGACGTTTTATAGCCCACTGTGATAAATCGAATTGGTACTTTGATGCAGAGTTACGTTATAGGCGGTGTCTGCTGCATCTTTGGTCTATGTCTTTTTTCAACTCCAGTCTCTAAGTTCAGAAATCTTCGCGTCGCCTGGATTTGGAAACCTGAATCCTATGCCAGCGTGTGATTTTAAAAAGTCGTGGGTGTGCGGCGTGCCCTTTTGGAAGTTCTCCTCACTTTTAATAGAAATCTTTATTCGCAAACGCAGCTGGAATTAATTTTCGACGCCTTGTAGAGATGTAGAGGTGCTTTAATTGTAGCCTATACGTTTGCCGTGTTAAGCGATTCCATGAGGCGTTTCAACTGCATTAGGCCTAATAGCAAAATTACTGCTTAGGAGCGGTCAATTAAGTGGGGGTTTCTTTTCGATGACAGCATAAATTACTTACTTACTTATAAATTACTTACTTACGCTTCCAAAACCGATCCGTGATGTTATTGAAGCCTAGACTTATGATAGAGAAGCTTTGACTGAGAAACTCGATGCTCAATTAAAGCAAAGTGTGAGCATATAGAGTGTAGCATGCGCTTGTTTTGACTTGTCAGCATTCATTCAGATCAGAAAGACAAACTCCTCTTGAATTGTGCAGGTCTATACGCTGTTGACAGAAAAATATTGCATCCTGTTTCTTCTATAGGCCTATTTTTTTATTATTTCGCAAAACATTTCGTCTAAAGATATATTCATTATTTTACACACACACACACACACACACACACCACACCACGCACACACACATTCACGTACCGTATATACTAGAGGAGTGCACGGTAATGGCTACCGCGGTTTCACAGCGGTAATCCGCGGATTTACCGCGGTAGCGGGATTGAAATCTGTAATTTTGCCGAAATATTAATGGGGACGGAAAAGTTATGACGGTAGTACCGCGGTAGCGGAATCCAGGCTGACGGTATTACCGCGGATGCGGTTTCAAAAATGCCGTAAATACCGCGGGAATGGGGACGATTAATCTCGCAATTCAATAATCATGCGTTCGGCCGATTTTAGCATAGCTACTAACCATATAGGCCTACGCCTTTCAGTTTCGAATTAAAAGGTCATTAAATTGAACTGTTAGGCCAGGCAAGATTGGTTTTGAATCTTTTGATCACTCGACGCCATTGTTAGTTCGCAGTTGGTAGAGACCATAAAGCCATTTGAGAACATGAGGGTAATTGATAAACACCCCAGGGGAGAATCATCAGAGCCGGTTTCAGCTTGTTGGGGGAGCCTATAGATGTACGGGACAAGAAAAGATAATATAATTTAGAGGTGGGGCGGATTGCAGAGCACTTTGCACAGCTTTGTAATTTGAACGCCCAGTGCCACTCCCAATTGCCCAGTCTCTCCTGTGCCCACCAACCACCATCACTATTTACCTTAGTGCCTCTGACTCAATCACCATCGATTCGGAGGTGGATTAAAAAACTCCACTTAGCTTAGGCCTACTATATAAATTAAACATTTTATAAAGTTACAGAAAAATGGACAAGAAAGAGAGCCAATTCATTTTTCAACGTGTTGCTCACTGCTGGCAGAATGGCATTGGTAGTAAAACCGGGAATGTCCGTTATCTTTTGGTTAGTTTCCGGTATACACGTTGAAAAATGAATTGGCTGATGCTATGGTTATGATGTGCGCTAAAGATATCAGGTTAGTAATAGTGTTCCATTTTCATATATGATTATTGTATAGTTTAGAAGAAACTTTTGAAAAACTTTTTGAAAAGCTACTTCTCGTGTTGGGTACTAACAGGGCGCGATTTGTAGGAGGAAGGGGATTCCTCCCCACTGCCCAACTGCACCCCCCTACTGCTGCATCTCCCCACAGCTACATCCCCCCACTGCTACATTTCCCCAACAATTACGCCCCAAGCTCGACAAATCCTCTCCTCCCACTGCACCAGGTCATAAAATCCGCACACTGGGTACTAATAAATGAATAGTTGATATAAAACACCGTCGGACGGGGACGGAGACCAAAATGCGGGTACAGGGACGGGGATGGTCGCCGAAATGCGGGGATGGGGATGGGGATGGGGACAGAGATTAGGGGATGGGGTGGGGATGGATTTTAAGTCAATGGGGACCGGGGTGGGGATGGAGACCGGCTTTGCGGGGACGGGAGGGGATGGGGACAACAGTCAGTCCCCGTGCACACCTCTAGTATATACTGCACATAATTATATCGATATATAATATAATTATATAATATAAATATATATTATATATACAGTGGCGTAGCCAGGATTTCCACAAGGGAGGGTTCTGGTCGTGACCAACTTAGAAAAAAAGCTGACAAGCAAAAAAGGTCCTCAACGTACCAGCCAGGGGGTTTCAACCCCAAAACCGCGTCCAAAATTAAAACTGAACTGCAACAATGAGCATTACGCCCTCTTCAAGGCTAAGTCTCGTATGCAATGGGAAAATATTCAGGTTTTAAGTGAACAATTCGTCCATTATTGTATTGCAATGTATGCGATGTAATGTAGACGTATTTATGTAACTAAATGCAGTTAAATGCGATTTAAAATGAACAAACGACTTTTCTTAAATCATATATTCATAATATGTGAACGATGCCTGAACTACTTGCCACCCACTAGCGGCATGTTGGTGTTTTTGTTTTTTGTTTGTTTTGTAGGTTTATTTTTAGACGCGTCCGTCATTAGACGATGGGCGTCTGTACATGTTGGTGGTTTCCCTTCTTCTTATATAGGACCTGTCGGCGTCGACGCAGCTGGTGGCCAGCAACGGGCAGTCGGTTCCAGCGCTGACCGTCTTTTCGCACGCGCTCAGGTTTTTCCGCGACCACGCCCTCAGAGAGGTCAGCGACCAGTCGGCAACGAGGATACTCAACGAAGACGTACGCTGGGTCATCACCGTACCAGCCATCTGGAAGGCACAGGCCAAGCAGTTCATGCGCCAGGCAGCGTACCAGGTCAGTGACCAGGACCTGGGCCGGGGCCAGGGCCAGGGCCGGCGGGCCCCCGTCGGTCGGGCCATTGGTCAGGAGACGAGCGAATCATCGACATATGAATTTCTGAATAATTTATTATTATTATTATTAATTTATTATTATTAGTAGTAGTAGTAGTGGTGGTAGTAGTAGTGGTAGTGGTGGTGGTAGTAGTGGTGGTGGTAGTAGTAGTAGTAGTAGTAGTAGTAGTAGTAGTAGTAGTAGTAGTAGTAGTAGTATTTGTTAATATTAAGCTTACTATGGTAAATTTCAGTGTTGGATTTGTGATTGGGGGGAGACCGATCCTTACAGTGGACTGTGGAGGTGGAGTATTTTGGGGGTGGGATTAGTAGTCCTGCCCCAACTGCTTTTATAAAAATCGACCACTGGTAAAAAATTACAAAATGCACCGATTGTTGTTTTGCCCTCGTTGAGGGGAGGGGTAGTTAGGCATACGCTGAAATTAGTTATAGATACTGTATTTGTGCCTTGTCTTTAAGGCTGGAATCGCATCCGAGGACAATCCGGATCAGCTGTTGGTCGCCCTGGAGCCGGAAGCGGCGTCCGTCTACATCCGGAAGCAGCGTCTACAGCAGCTCATTCCGGAATCCGTGATCGCCGAGAGACCGGTCTCCGAAGTCAGTTCTCAACCAGTTCTCAGAGATCGAATCTCTCAGGTGTACAACAAACGAGGTGATCCACCATCTCAACCACTGGACCTGACTTACTGACTAAAAACTTCTATAGCGCCACACTTTGGTGATGCACTTGGCATCATCAGTTGATGGGCGATACGAAGTATAGAATCGTAATGCTCCGTTGTCCAGGCTCAGTTCACTATAAGACTCATTCACACTTCTTCTTGTTTTGGTCAAGGCTCTTTCATCGCAATGTCACTGTTGCCCTGTCGACTGTCCAATACGCAGCCCCCTCTGCTCTTCTTTAAAACATTTGAAGCCAGGTCTGTAGCTTATGATCTATAAAAAGCAAAGTTCGATACACGATGCAGTGAAAGTCGCTGTGACTGTCGGATCTTCTTCAGTAGCAACATTCAAATGGCCGTTGAAATGGAGCTTATAGGCCCTATAGGGTATAAATATGCTGATAGTGGCTAAGAATGTGTGCCCCTTTTTCAAAGGCACGCGCATATTTTCTTTCGCAACCCGGGGCACGCTTTGAAACACTCGACAAACCCGAAAACCATATTTGGAGATTACCTTATGCGGAAATATGACTACTGTAGAGTGTCAGCATTGTGTTGTGTGTATGTGGATTTGTTAAACGTCAGATACGAATCGCTGGAGCCAAGCGTTTTACAGCGACTCCAATTTGATGTCGTTCCAACGAACGTCTTCCCCGCTTTACACCGAAGCGAAGATCGGAGAGGATCTCGACATCATAGGTTCATCTGGAGTTACTTTACGACTGTCTTTACAAGTTGTCTCCTTGACAATTCACTGGACGGTTATCCTATATAATAGTATATATATAATTATTTAGTATTAAATCTCTCTATGGTCGTTTATACCGGCACTTGTGGATAAACCAATTGATGACGATGATCTTGTGGTTAGATCTGAAATTAAATTCTGGAATGTATCACAGACTTATGCGAGGGTCGCAAAGAGTCTGGTCTTGAACGTCTACTGATCTCGGTCGATGCTGCGGGGAGTGGGAGTGGGAGGGGGAGGGGGAGGTAACATTTCCCAGCACACCTAATATAAGCACCTATCTTCCAATGGGTTGTAGGTCAAAGTCTATCTATTTCAGAATTGCAGACGAATTCTATTATTTCAAGAGTTTCATAATTGTACACATCCATAGGCGCAAACTTGAATGAAAAAGTGGGGGAGACAACCCTTTACCTCTCAAAAACTGGGGGCTCGAGTCTCGTGGCCTAATAGAAGTGTATGCCTATGAGTAGCTGTCTTTGAACGACTGACGCACTGACCTCTGGCTTACAACCTCGAATCACCAAGGAAAAGGTCAAATGACAAGGTCACGATAATAGTTTTTTTTACTGAAGCAACCATCGACTGGTGCTGATGTACTACTACAATGGCGCTAAAGAAGTTTACTACTACTACTACTACTACTACTACTACTACTACTACTACTACTACTATACTACTACTACTACTACTTGAATGATATTGAAATGTTGGTTTCTAACGATGAGACATCGCTTTTGCTTCGGATCTTTTCCAGGGACGAAGTACATGGTGGCCGACTGTGGCGGTGGAACGGTCGACATTACGGTCTACGAGATGAGCTCCGACACCGGAAATCTCATCGAACTCTACAAGGCAACTGGCGGACCATACGGATCAATGGGTCAGCACACAGACATTCAATTCCACCACACACTCATACAGAGAGAGACAGACAGACAGAGAGAGAGAGAGACAGAGACAGAGAGAGACAGACAGACAGACAGACAGACACAGACAGACAGACACAGACAGACAGACAGAGAGAGACAGAGAGAGAGAGAGACAGAGAGAGACAGAGACAGACAGAGAGAGACAGAGACAGAGACAGAGAGAGAGAGATAGAGACAGAGATAGAGAGAGAGAGACAGAGAGACAGAGAGAGAGACAGAGACAGAAAGAGAGACAGAGAGAGAGAGAGAGAGAGACAGAGAGAGACAGAGAGACAGAGAGACAGAGAGAGAGACAGAGAGAGAGAGAGACAGAGAGAGAGACAGAGAGAGAGAGAGAGAGAGAGAGAGAGAGAGAGAGAGAGAGACAGAGAGAGAGAGAGAGACAGAGATTATATTCTGTAAAGTGTGATAGAATCGGTTACGCTTTTGAAGATATTAAATCAATTATTGCATCTTGTAGAATTGTATTTTAAAATTATCGACTGCTTACTTGTTTTCATCTGTTTTGTCTTCGTTATGTTGCGATTATTTTCCTATATATTTCATCGAGACCACGTTCAGGGGCGGTTCTACGTTTGGGATGACTGGGGAGCATCTCCCATGCACCGGTTCACCAAAAATGCGTCTTAAATTGAAAGACGATCGTCTAAACGGATTAACCTTGATGTATAGCCAAAAAGATATGGACTTGTCTATAGACAATGTCATCGACAAATTCGCTTCCAGCAATAGAAAACTCGATTTTGCACTATGACTTTGTACAACCAGACTAAAATGGCCTCTATACATTGTTAATGCTGAACGTTACATTGTATAAATCAAATTTACAGATTTCTTCTAATCCGTTTACATATACATGTAATTCCATTGACAATTGGCGAGATCTTCCTAGAAATTCATTGCATCCTTTCACTAAGAGTCCTGGAACCGCCACTGACCAGGTTCCAAATAAGGACGTAGCAAGGGGACCAGAAGTCCTGGTTACGCCCTTGTCTTTCACTCCCTGTCGAAATTCGTCGATGCATCCAACTACATTGCAGTCAAATGGAATCAGGAGTGACAGGGGTTGACGCTGTGTACAGGCCGAACACACTTAGGTCTCGTTTAGTACTTCTGCGTGGAGTTCTTTTTCGACGGATGTCTTGTACAGGCGTTGACCTTGAATTCGAATCGCTGTTGGTCGAGATCTTCGGCACCGACTTCATCGACGTCTTCAAGGCGAAGAGACCGGGCGGATGGATCGACCTGATGATGGCCTTCGAGTCGAGGAAACGCGCCGCCATTCCCGTCAACAGCAAACCGCTCAACGTATCGCTCCCCTTCTCCTTCATCGACTATCACAAGAAATACAGGGTCAGTAGTCAGTCCTCACTCCTCACGCACTGACCCTGCAGTGGCGCATTGCTTTATACAGGCCTGTTAGGGGACCCCCAAAAAAGAAAAAAAAAAAAAAAAAAAAACCCCCAAATCTTCCGAAAAAAAAAAAAAAAAATCTCAGCACTTACACAAATTTTGCATTGAACTGTGCCTTTTCCCCTCCAACCAAGTCGATCCCCCGAAAGCCTCAATTTCCCCCTCCCCAAAGGCCTGGAGTCTGGATAAAATACTGCTGTGGCGATGCGCGAAAGGGCTTCTCTGGTTAAAAAAAGGGGAAAACGGTCTCTTGTCTAGGACTTGGACTGTCGTATACATTTCCCGTAATATTTACAAGGTTGAATTTACTGTAAATACATCGCCATGGTGATTATTTTCGACTGTATTTTCGTAATTTATTAGTAAAACTATTCTAATATTATAGTCCAAGATGTTTCGAGAATTATTATAATATATCTTATGATCGTCGTGAAATCAATTTATAGTAAGGAGCTTTTAAGAGTCAATTCTCTGGGTTACAAAACTGTTTTTTGTCTTAATCTACTCTGAACACGGGGCCGGGGGCGTGTATTAGTGTAAAACCGTTGGGTAGTTTTGGGGAGGGTAGGCTGTATGAGAATGAACGAAAGAAGTCCATAGCGCTGCAGAGAACTTAACACGAATACGTACTTTTTGCTCGTTCTATGACTTGTTTCAACTGAAAACGTCGACGTGCCCTCTGCCTCCCTATTCCGGAATCTTGGCTAAGTCACCGACTCTTAGATATCGTATCGAAGCGAATTTGTTGGTATTTCTTGTTGTTCTGTGGGCGTGTGTGACAGCACTGCACAGTGGAGTCGGCCGTTGCCAAGTACGGGAACAAGGACGTCCGATGGTCTTCGCAGGGCATGCTTCGTCTGATGCCCGACGCGATGACCAGACTCTTCCAACCGACGCTGAACAACATCAAGGAAGCCATCGACCACGTACTCAGCAAGCCCGAGGTCAAAGGTGAAAATTCCGGACGATGGTGCTTGCTCATTGATTGATGATTTCGAACTCCGAATTTTGAGAAAATCCAACTCATTGGGGGGGGGCGGACACATTTGTTGACATTTTTATTTATTTTGGAGGGGAAATTGTCTGAATTGTGATGCCAGGTTAAACCGGAATTGATGAAATGCGTTTTCAGTAGTAGTGCTATTAAAGTTGCTTTGCATGTAATACTGAAAGTACGTGGTATGTTGCATTAAAAGTACTTTGCATGTCATACTGAAAGTACTTTGTATGCTGTTTTAATATTACATTGTACGTTGTGCTGAAAGTGCTTGTTCTCTAGTTTGTACCAAAAGTACTTTATACATTTTGCTGGCTGAAGGTACTTTGTGTATGCTGTACCCAGAGTATCCGGTACTTTGCTTTACTGAACGTACAGTGTACAGGTGTTGTGTTCTGTTGCTCAGGTGTTAAGTACATCTTTCTGGTCGGCGGATTCGCCGAATCGCCGATGGTTCAGGTGGAAATGAGACAGGAATTCAGCGACAGAGTGAAGATTCTTATCCCAACCGAGGCCAGTCTGGCGATCCTCAAAGGTTGGAGGAGAGCTGGCTATTCGTTATCGTTACGTCAGTGATGTTAATCCTTGTCCTGGTCCTTGTCCTTAAGGACTCCTTAAGGACCAATTTGAAGTCCTTGTCCTTGTCCTCGTCCTTGGGGAGTCAGTCCTCGTCCTTATCCTCGTCCTTGCAGATCGGTTCTTGTCTTGGTCCTTGTAACTTAGTCCTTGAAAAGTCCTTATAAGGACCAAATTACTTGTATACCATTTTCAATTGTACTGATAATTATGTTCCAAAGTAAGAGTATAGTATGTGGATTTATATTTAGGCTACATACTTGCTTTGAGTTACTCTAAAATGTTTAGTCATTGTTTCCTTTATAATACCAGTTGAGGAGTTGATTCTTTAGCAGAATTCTTTGTTTCCCTGCGACGTCGGCTCCAGTTGAACGAGTGTTTTCGCAAAGTGGTCTCATAATTAGACCTCACCGTGTGTGCATGACTGATCAGCTGCTGGAAACACTTGTTCATTTATTATTATTATTATTATATTATTATTATTATTATTATTATTATTATTATTATTATTATTCAATTACAATTTTCTTGACAATTTCATTAGCACTAAAGTCAAAGGCGCATTTGAAATGCAGCATTGCTGTTGACTAGATTATATTTTACAACATTCTTTTTTATCCTTTTCTAATTTTGTGATTCGAATTGAAATTGTGTTTGGTTTTTTCCTTTCTGACTTTTTTGTCTGACAGAAGTTGGTCCTTGTCCTTGATCCTTGTCCTTGGGGGTCAGTCCTTGTGGTCCTTGTGCTTACGGGGTAAGTCCTCGTCCTTGTCCTCGTCCTTGGAGGGTCGGTCCTCGTCCTTATCCTCGTCCTTGGGGGTTCGGTCCTTGTCCTTATCCTCGTCCTTGGGGGGTCGGTCCTTGTTAACATCACTGCGTTACGTCTAACGCGTTTTCTGTCTTCAATACAGCACTCGGTGTCCCATGTGCAGTGAATTGCGTTATAACACAATTTACTGTAAATGTTACATACTGTAGACTGTGATATGTAGAAAACTAGTTAATAATTATTATTTATTAACTAGTTTTCTACATGTTGAGCAATATTTTCGTCTGAATTTGTCTGAAGTTTGTCGACACCATCAGCGTCTTTCTGTCTGTCCATTTATTTATGCTTCTTTCTAATCTCTGCTCTTTCCCTCTGACTGATGATCTCTGGAATGACCTGGTCTTTTGCAGATGGATTTTAAGTACCATCGATTGATACCCTTGAGTATTAGAAATGGTGCTATAGGAGTGCATTATTATTATTATTATTATTATTATTATTATTATTATTATTATTATTATTATTATTATTATTATTATTACTCTAATATATATATTTCCGTGGTGATGTGTATTGATTGATTTAGGAGCCGTGTGCTTTGGCAACGACCCTGCCGTCGTGAAGGTGCGCAAGTCCCGCATGAGCTACGGCCTGGCGGTCCTTAACCGCTTCGTCCGAGGCAAACACCCGGAGTCGAAGCTCGCTCTTCGGGACGAAGAAGAGTGGTGCCTCGACGTCTTCGACCCCCTCGTCCTCGCCAACCAGTCGGTGGCGCTCGGGTCGTGCGTCACCCGGAGTTACGCTCCGGCCGGAGTCGATCAGAAGTTCGGCAACATCGACATCTACTGTTCGGGCAGCGACCGCGTCGAGTTCGTCACCGATCCGGGGGTCGTCAACTGCGGGAAGCTGAGGATCGACCTGCCCGACCTCGACCCGAGCGAGGCGGCGGCGGGTCGGCGCCGGGAGGTCAAGGCCAGGCTGGTGTTCGGTGACACGGAAATCAAGGTCGTCGGAATCGACGTTGCCACCGGAAATATGGTCAACGCCTCCATTGATTTTCTCAATAAATAGACGCACTTCCACAGAAACGGACAGCCCGTCTAATTATTATATATATATATTATATATATATGCATGTAGTCAGCAGACGTGTATATATATATATATATATATATTAAATTTTAATGCCCTCGGTACTTCATTCCCGAGGGACTTATGATTCAAAAAATGTATGGAGACATGAAACGATCGTGTGCTATAGTTTTCGTTCGGTTGGGGATTAGAAAATATATTCCTCGGAAGGCGATGGCGTTGAGGCGTTGTATCGTGACAGATATTCTTTGAAACAAAAAGCTTCCTTCTCTTTTGTTCCCCGATTGTAGGGCAATGAGTCGAACCAGCTCGATGACAAAGCAGAGGGCACCGTTAGGCCTATTGATGGGGTTATAGGCCCTATGTTTCAAATGCCAGCAGCAAGAAAATGTGGGTGGATGAAAGGGTTTTATATTTTTTAATCTTTCTAACCGTACGATATATATATAAAAATAGTATATATATATATATATATATATATTCATAATTTCCTCGAGAACGAAGTACAGAAGCATTATGTACAGTATATATAATATATGATACGAATTTTGGCTAGTGCTCTGAGCTTTCGTAATTATCTCTTTCGTCACTAAGACTCTTTTCGTCGACTAAGTCTATGTATAGAAATGGCAACGGATGTTGTGATTTGGACGCAAATCGTTTGAAAAATGCAACAGAGTTATTTGAGTCGGTGACTCTTAAAAGGCATTGCCCCACCCCAAGATGTTAATAAATTCTCTTAAAAGGAGCCGATAGCAGAATTCCGTTATCATGCAGATAAGACTTTGATTTCATAGCCTAATTTATTAAAGTGGCTTAGGAGGCGTTCCTGCCTGCCTGTGTAAAAGCCACTGGGGAGGGGACGTTAACGGGGCTTGAATCCGCTCCGGCAGCCTACCGCTCCAGCGCCTAACCCACTCTGCCATCGTCCGCTTCCAGTCCGTGGGTTTCAGAGTTCATCTGATTCGTTGAAAATAAGAAAAATTGTTTACGATGAAGAGCTGTAGTTATTGGACGAATCTTTGAGGGACGCACCTGGATTGTTTTCTCTCTCGGAGAGTCACCGCTGTTGCATAACCAGAACATATCAATCGTCTGAGACATATCGAAAACCCGTCAGCTGCATTCTTATGAGACACCGATGCAGAGACAGAGAGACATCCATGCGGATACAGACAGACAGACAGAGAGAAAGAGAGAGAGAAATAAGAAAATATGCTACACGACTAACTGCTCGTTTTGTCAGTTGTTCCATATTCTGCTTTAGCAAGCGTTTTCTAAACACCAGAAAGCAGTCTAGATATAGACTACAGCTGTTTTTCTTATCTAGCGTTTGGAAGGTTCGTGGACCTTTGCACTTTTAAATGCATTGACTGATTTAGCGCCTTTATAACTGCAAGAGAAGTTGATTTTTCGTTCTTTGTCTTCCACTGAAAATCTCTATTCTGTTGCCGATGCTTGTAATCTAAAAGTATTCGCTTGATTGTCCGTATTCCGTGTTCAGCATGCATGCACTCGTATACACTGTATTCTGGCAATCGGCCTCTGAGACATTTGTTAGTTGTCGATGGCGAATAATTCTTGTCTAACAAAGTGCTGTACGTGTGTGTGTGTGTGTGTGTGTGTGTGTGTGTGTGTGTGTGTGTGTGGCGTAGCGTGGTGGCCAGAATTCGGTCGGTCGCCCCGGGCACAGAATTTCAAAAGACGGAAAAATAAAATAAGCAAGTAAACCTAATAATTAATAAAGCATAAAATAGACTCGCATCTGTGTCAAAAGTACTTTCTGCGATTCTGGGAATTGTGTAAGATTGCACGGAAGAATAGGATAATACTCTACAACAAGAGGACTTTTTCGCTTGTCAATGTATTTCAGGGAGAAGTTAGAGGCGCGATCCCTCGTTTTGCCCGGACGCTGCCAATCCACGCCACGCCATTGCACTGTCGTTATGAATAAGACATTTTACTGGGGTTTTTTTAATTTTTGCTTTGCGTAGGCGTAGACTATATAACCAAATGTGCTGAAGCTAGACGCTACGCGTAGATAGGCAGAGGCTTAGGCCCTACGGATTTATCGGAGTTTGTCATATATTGATTGGTGAAAATAATGTTGCTCTATTTGTGGCTCAAATTCAATTTATTCAAAGCAAACTGACTTCGGACTTTGTTGTTGCGCTATGAGCATATTGGCGCAATACTGTACTTATTTGACATGGTCAATGGTTCGACTTGCCAGGATGGCTGCAGGTTAACTCAAAACGCTGGTTGAGGCTGGCCTATAAGATCAGATGTGGCAATGGTCATTCAAAATGACCAATTGGACCAAAATGACCCATAGGCCTATCTATAGGCCTAATTTCTTTTCAGAGCGTTTAATCCATGTCAAAGCTAATGTTGAGGAGAATGTTAAAAAGAAAAAACATTTAGCCGTATACTGCCATACAATAAGATACAACAGAACAAACCGATCAACAAGTTTACCAACACGAATCGATAAGTATTCAAAAGTAACGTATTTACAACGGACTTTTTCCATTGCAGACGTACGGTTATTGTCAGTGAATGTCGACTTAAACTTTTACACGATGCTTGACTGAACCTGCCGCCTTAAAAATTTGATGGGTCACGGTTCAGGAACTATTGACCCATGACACATGTGAGTGATCATGTGACCCATCAAATTTTAATGACCATTTGACCAGGATGCGATTTGTAGTGGAGGGGGGAATTTTCTTCCCCACTACCTAACTGCAATCACCCACAGCGGTGGCTACTAACATCATCCTAGCCAACTAAGCCAAGGTTCAGGGCCGTAGCGACGGGGGGGGCTATATCGGTATATATACCCCCAAAATGAGACTACCTTAAAATTTTTAATGTGTTTTTTTAAGATTTTCAAAGTTTTTTTACGATTTAGACTCCTCCCCTAAATCACATTATACTCCCACCCAAATCAAATTCCTGGCTACGCCTATGCCAAGGTTGATACCCCATGCTCCCTCCACTCACTGCTCCAGGTCACAAATCGCATCATGCATATGATACATTGCCATATCTGACTGAGCCCAAGTGGAGCGAACATTTCTGTTGAGTGTCTGATTTCATGTTGAAATCGACCCCACTCGCTGTAGAGTTAAATGCAGCGGCGTCATTTCACACTTTTCTTGGGGGGGGGGGCGAGAAATTTTGTAAAAAATGTTCTTTTCAATTTTTTTTACAAATTTTAAATTTTTTAAAATTTTTCGACATGACGAGTTTCCCAAAATAGTTGACGACCTTTTTTCTTGTTGCTCGTCAGTTCTTTTTACGATTACTTACTTCAGGTTGCTCGACATCAAGCACGAGTTTACGAGTCCCAAAAGTTGACCTTAAAATTTTTTTTTTGCTTTTCAGTCAAAGTTTTTTAACGATTAGTTACTAAATCAGGTTACTCTCGACATCAAGCACTCCTTTAGGGCTTTAGTGGCTGCTGACCTTTTTGCCCCCAGGTCACAAAACGCAAATGACGTCCCTGCAGCATTTTTTACATTGCACATTAATACATTATAAATTAGTATTTTCATTTTCTTGGGAGTCCATCGACCCCAGCCCCCAAATGACGCCTCTGGTTAAATGGCTATTTGTTAATGTTAAGACCGTTTGGGGTCCAAATGAACCGCTTGTTAATAGATTTACGATTTCGACTTTCCAACATTGTGTTATTGTCAGTTTGAATATAATTCTTTTGAATCGACCCGTTGCGTCTCACTCGAGAATTTCAGCAAGAGTTGCTTATTCCCCCAGATACAGTAGCTGTCATAGCTCAGAGTGGCGTCGTGAAGACCAGTCAGTGGCGTAGCCAGGATCAGGAAGGGGAGGCAAATCGGCATTTCAAGATACAAGTCTTGGCATGCAAAAGACAGACCGTCGTATCAGACGCTTTTGACTTTCGTGCATTAAATTGTCCTCGATCTCATACTACCTACCACCACCCCAACGACACAACGGTTTGGCGCATATCTTACGACCGGTCCAGCCCGAATAGGGGGCCGGACAGCCGTGTCTACACCAATGGGGGAGGCTTCACAGAACTCATACCGATACATTAAAGTATTTAGATAGGCATACATTGTCAATGATACAGTTTTGGTATCTTACATACAGTAGATACGTATCTAGATACATGTATCTAAGATACTACCAATCACTGGGCAAGAGTATAGGCTAAATGATTTACAGTATGTGTAGGCTACATGCTTTAAACCATATGGAAGGTGCATTGCACTGGCCTAGCTACGGAGGTCTATTCTGGTTGGGACCGGTCGCAGTGGCATAGCCAGGATTTCCGGAAGGGGGATTTGAAAAAAAAATTTCGTCGATGACCGCCAAGGAGGATTTTCACCCCAAAAATCGCCTACAAAATAAAAATTGCATGGAAATACATAAAAAAATTTTTTCCGCCGTCCAAAGGGAGTTTAACCCCCAACCCCCCGTGGCTACGCCACTGACCGGTCGTGAGATTATGGCAAAACCGTCAAGAATTTTTGGAGGGTGTATGTAGTAGGATTGGAGAGAATACGCGAATGTGCGAAGAACTCTTGAAGATCTTCTTTTGCTCGTCGGAGAAAATGTCGATGTGCCCCTCCTATTCCGGAGCCCTGGCTACGCCACTGGTAGGCCTACAGGATGGTGAGAACGGATAATGTTACAACGAGTGCCCTCAAGCTGAATTCCTAGATGCGCCTCTGTCCGTAAAACGTTATCTTGTCCTTGACATATGAATAATGCACTGGTTCTCCTGATTTTGTCTCAGATAAAACAGAAATTAATTAATTTCATTTATTTTTGCAAATGGTTAGCAGCAACCACTGAAGTGTTTTATTCAGACCTGTTAGGAAAATTCCCAAAAAAATCCCTCAAAATTCCCTCCCCCTCAAAAAAAATCTCAGCACTTACACAAATTTTGCATTAAACTGTGTCTTTCCCCCTCCAACCAAGTCGATTCCCCCGAAAGCCTAAATTTTTCCTCCAAAGGCCTGGAGTCTGGATAAAACACTGAACCAGTGGCGCAGCCAGGATCCAAGAATAGGGGGCACTTCGCATTCGGCCCAAAGGCCTTGACGATCAAAGTCCGATGTTTGGTGCGAATGGTGCGTTTTCCTTAATCTAATATACTACCCCCTGGGGTATACCCTCCCCCAACTGCTCACCGGTTTTGGACGATTCTCACGACCAGTCCCGATCCGAATAGAGGATCCGGGCCCCCGGCCTCCCGTGGCTACGCCAATGGTAACAATCGGACTGGACCGGCTCCTTCGTGATCTGGACTTAACCGCTCATCTTCTTGTATTGTCCATCGACAGTGATCGACTGGTTCAAAGTGCATTAGGCCCTACTCAAATGACGCTATAGAAGTGCTCTAGTTGTTTTTTATATATATATATATATATATATATATATATATATATATATATATATATATATAGAAAGTCAGCTAAAAAGTCAGAAACAGAGACAACGACGCTAATGGTCATTTGGGGACAGTGGCGGCTCCACCGGGGGGCAGGGGGCCCGTGCCCCCTATTGAGTGCCTGGCCCCCTCAGTGGCCCCCAGTTGGGACCCTATACTTAATGCTACATACATTAAACAACAAATGGCTGCCACCCCATGATTAGAAGTTGCCACCCCAACGCCCCCCCACTTGCCAAATCCTAGAGCCGCCACTGTTTGGGGAGGGGTCATATGCGCTTTGATGAGTGCCTCATCATTCATTTGCGTTCTTTTCCTGCCAATCATTTTCATGAACAGGCCTATACAAACAAAATGCTTCTTTGGCCCCGCTGGTCTTGATAAAAGGGCCTAGGCCTATATTTGACGCTAGATTAATTGCAACTACAGCTTGCAAGCGCATTGGGGCGGCATCAGTACCGACGGCGACGATTATTATGCACAGTGACGCAGCCAGGATTCCGGAATAGGAGGGAGGCACATCGTTATCTTCGGGTGAAAAGTTTTGAGCAAAAAAGTCACATAAAGCGCTTTGAACTTTCGTGCATTCTCGTCAATCTCATACTACCTACTCCGGACTAGTCAACGGTCTTGCGCAACTCCCGCGAGGCCGCGACCGGTCCCAGATCGAATAGGGGCCGAACCCGTACGGTACTCCCCGTGACTAGTGACTACGCCATTGATGATGCATCACGCTATTCACGCAGGAGAGACGTCTCGAGATATTAATGACGGCAACAACGAGCGCCCTCTATGCGAGATCGAGCATCTATGTTAATATATAACAGCCTCATGAGAAGCAGGAACAAGCGGCGAATGTTCTTCGGCATTCTACGTTAATAAGACTTAAACGCGAAATAATTCAGTTTAATTAATTACAAACTCAATTTGAGAACATTTAAAGAATTTAAGTAGTTGGATTATAATAGTTAGTTTGTATAATAGTGGTACGATGGCAAAGAGACTCGATTACAGCAAATGGGATCACATTGAAGTAGGCGCTATATAAGTATATTTGTATATATTGCCTTTATGTAGCGCCAGTATAAAGTTATTATGTGACGTCGGTTGAAGTTAAGGTTCGACGCTACAGTATACTGCTTGGTTGGACAATGGTTTTGGAATTGTGATGATGAAGTAATAACGTTCACAGTAGGCTTTTTGCCAATTAAGCAAGATTCCTGTTCTTTTGAGAACATTTACTCGAACCTTACAGATTTTGCAGAGTTCAGAAGAAGCGCGGTTTTATGCTCAAGTTTCTAATTAGTTCTCTATCGATTGCTCTTGTGGTATATATTGCATTTCGCTTCCAGCTTATCAAAACCCAAACCTAGCATTCAAATCTCATAATGGTGTCCAAACAGTTCAATCAAATTGGAAACAAGCATTTCACTAGTGCTGTCTCTAATCAATGCTGTCTAATCGTGACAGCTAAATATTTTCTTACTTATGTCACCTAAGTGGGACTGTTGGTCTCATTAATATTCTGCCTAGTTTTCTAACATTTGTTCTTAGCACCTGGAAGATGTCACTGCAAATGCATGTTGACCGTCAGTGACAGATACTTTGCTTTATAAATGTTGATCAGATATCTGACGACGAAGATGACACACATCCTAACATCGACACGCCGAGCCTTTTCCGATGGCGTCACCAGGCTCGAGTGGAGCGGATGGAACGGGACCAAAAGGAGAAAGAAGAATTTCAGAAAGGAAAAGGAGAGTGAGTAGCATTCAATTCAACAGTTTGAAAACAGTCGAAGCTAGTTATTTGAATACAATCACCAACTGCTGAAATTTATTGACATTAAAGAGTTGAGTAATGTAATGTAGCAGATGATTTTATGCACTGGCTTCATTGGTTGTTTATACAAATTCTAAATCATGCGACCTTGGACATTGATAAATTCTAAAGTGATAACAATTTTATTAGTGAAAAAGTCCTATTATCGAATTGTTTTAATTATGTTAGTTCTTGGTGCCAGGATTTAATTCTGATTGTTGATAATTACTGTTTATTTTGTATTTTATCTTGGCACCTCTGCTACAGAGAAGAAAGGCAATAGAGTGTGGAAAAATCAATTGGAATTTATGGGTTAAGTGAATGTATTGTAAATGATAGCAAAGCTAAGATGAACTAAGACAGACACTGGTGAAAGGAAAGTGAAATTTCTTTGTGTGCACCTCATAAAGGTGTTGGCATAGTTAAGCATGCTGAGCACACCTGGTGGATAAGTGACCATCCTGGAATCCAGTCATGGTGCCAGCAGCCAACTAAGCCATTAATCGCTAGGCTCAATTGTTTGTACAGTATGTTATGCATGAATGAACTCAGAATCTGTTGTGGCAAAGTTAAGCCTTTCAAAGTTGCATCAGCTTTTCTGTCTACCTTACACCCAAGCTGAAAGCGATAAGAAAGTATGTACAGCTTATCTTAGGGATATGTTGTGTGATGAGGGAATGACTAAACATTCAGTTTGGTTTATATATAACCCATGGTTACAGTTAAGAGAATTGGCTTCCATGGAGTGCAAAAGCGAGATCATCGTCGCAGTAAAAGGTCAAGTAAAAGGGCAATAAAAGGTCAAGTTTTGGAAGCTTGTCTGAATTCTGTATGCATGGACTGCACTAGTGAAACATGGCCTTTCACAAACTTTGTAGGCATTTACCTAAATTTAAATGATTGTATACTTGTATGTAATGTATAAATGTTATATTTGTTATATGTGTGTGAAGTGAATCCTCTTGAATCTCTCTTAAATGGAAAATTACGACATAAAATCTCTTTATTCAAATCAATGATGACAAAACACAGAGTCGAGACAATACATGCTTATCTTAATATCTACCCCATGCATGATGCAACTAATTTATGATTTGAAATTGACAGAGCCTTGACACTGGAATAGAACCTGTCACGGACGTTAGGGTGCTCCAAAAAAATAAAAGTCAAAAAAGTTTCGCTCCCCGGCGTTTTTCCCATTATTTTGAAGACTATCAAACAGAATAACAAAATATTTTGTGTTTATAATGTGGTTAAGCCTTGCCACCAGGCAAATTAAAAGTTGGAAAATGTAAAATTTTTGCCATTATCCGAATCATAATTGTAACCAATTGTGAATATTATATAACAGGTATAAAATAGATAATGAGTGTCTACAGTTTGTAGAATAAAATTGCTTACACCCACTATGATGAACAACAGACCGCACCATAGTAAGCTAACATCAGTTCAGAGCATCACGCAAAGTGCTCTTCTTGAAATTTGATGTTTCACGTCTGTGATTTTCTACAGTCTGCAACAAGTATTGTTTGTTTTGCCCTTTGCAATTATTGTTCCAGCAAAGTTTGTGATCAGCTTGACTGCCCTCTCAGCCATATCATTAACGACCTTGCAATTTGTGAACAAACATGGCAGCTTCATTATGCGCTGCATCAGTCACCCATTGGTTCGGCGGCAAGTACATCCAACTGCTGTCTAAATGCAAAAGCCTGAAAGGCAGCCAAGATTCAGTGCCAATCAAAGTTAGTGAAGAGGTTGACAATTGTGGAAAATTGGGATGACTTCGAAGACATTGGAAATTATCGTCTTCTTCATGTCTCAGGAATTGACGAATAACTCGCTTCTTGTTGGAATCTGACAAAAGCGTTGAGAAAAGCGCAAACAGTGCGATCTCTTCAGTGAGGTACCACAAAATGCCTGTTAAGCGCTGTCATAGCAGCCTGTGCCACTTCTGGATCATATCTTTTATGCCACATAAGATCATTCAATAACTGAAAATCATTTACTGATGCATCTGCAGCTGAACGTGCTGACAACTAAGCTATCACATAAAAAAGTGCATCAAACAGGCAAACGGCAACTTGTTCATTTTATCTTGGTTGTAATTCAGCTGTTCGCCGAATGCATGCATCTTAACACTGTATAGAATGGTTGCCATCCACCGGGCATGATGAAATGCTCAAGACTTTAGTCAGTGCACACCACGAGGTGGTTCTTTTCCCAGAAATATCAGCATCAGCTCGGCACTTTCCCGATAGTCAATATGAGGCATAGCATCTTCCGAGGCATCGCCAGAATCCTCCAGCAAAGACAGCTCCTCACGAAAAAAGGCAATAACTAAAGTACTTCTTGCTGACGTTTCCGGTTCGATATAGCGAATGTCAAGCGTTTTGAATGTAAATCGTTGATACGCCCCAAGATTGTTGAAAATCCTTATATTCAAGTGTATATGGGTTGGATGTTTCACCGAATAATTCCTGCCAAACTTCTCACAACATTCTCTCCATTACATTCGAAAGCAAAGTAGAATAATTTTCTACCTAGTAATGTCTCCAGCTTTACACAGGCTCCACAATAATTATTGTGCTTTCACCCTCCTGGTATCACATCCTGGGCAACAGTTGCCTGGGTTGCTCCAGAGCCATCAGATATGACTGGAACATCAAACAGTTTACCTTCCCTTCTCTGGGAGCTGGCAGTCCTGCTATGAGGCGGCTAGTCTCTCACTGTCTTACTGTCTCCTGGCACAATTTTCCATCCCATTGTTCACTTGGTGCAGTAAACGATGTTTTTGCTTCTGTTCGAATTGCCTTACCTGCTCTTCTGGTACTTGACTTTGATAGTGTTTTTCTTCTGTTCTTTCTTGTCGTGCCATGTATTGCTACGTTGGCGACCATGGATTTCCAGTTTTCCAATATTCTCTGTTTCTGGTTTTCCTTATCAGTTTGAGGTTGTCTTTAGCTCTTGTTACTTCTCTTAGGCTGTCTGTATACTTTATTCTTTGTCTCCCTCTTGCTATTTCCCCTCTACTTTTCCTGGTATTACTAGATTTTGACAGTGTCACAGTTTTAACATCAGCTCCATCCTGGGAGATAAATGCAGCCATCAATGCCGTTCTCTGATCAACTGACAAATTTTAACTTATTGGCCATCATCGATATGTCTGCACTCATGAATAGTTTTTTGAAAGCCCCAAGTGTTAATATGTCACGCTTGTCACATTCTTCTCTTTTGCATGACATGCAAACTCGTCTTATTGTGATAAATTAAGGTAGGACATAAAATTTTCTAATATTGAAGTTTTTGCGTTTGTTTAAATACATTGTCACATCTTTGGCATGCTGGTGGCAAGGCTTACACAATTTAAATTTGCCCAAAAACTTACATACTTTATTTACATGCATCAATGAATGGGAAAAAGGGCAGGGAGCTGATTTTTGAGAGAAACAAATTTTGACCATTGACCTATGGAGCACCCTAACGGACGTAGTAAGAAGGAATGGACCGTTTTGTGTTTTAACCGGAAAGATTTGATGAAAGTAGTGGATAAGAAAATGAAGAAATTGGATCAGAATAACGTTGTGCTGAAGATAGAAAGTTGTGAAAGAGGCCAATGTCTGTTATTCCTCCTGATCTAGAATAAGGTTATTGATGTCATTTGTTAGTTCCTAGCTGCAGTAAAACTCTTGTGTATGCATGTGTGACTGTGTGTGTTTTGTTTAGTGTTCTTGTCTGTAATAAACATGTCTGAATGGTTTCAGTTGATAGATGTATTGAATTTATATTGAATTATTTCTTTTATTCTAGCAATCAGCAAAAAATTCAACAGATCAAGCAGAAGCTAAGAGATGCTGAACAGAATGCAAAAGTAGATGCTCAGGTGTGTATCTGCATGACGACCAGGTATACCTATTGAAATAAGGGCCCATCCATATAGTACGTATGCACTGAGGTGGGGTGGTTGGATTTAGGAGATTTTGCGTACGGATGCGTATGGAGAAGGGGAAGAGGTCTCGACTGAATGCGTATGTATGCACAAATTTATTTATAGCCTACACAACATTTAAAAAACCGCTCGGGTAGGAGACTGGTTATTCACAGACGTTAGATTTTAACACAATTACCGTCTCACGGGCAAACAAGGGGTCATGAGAATTGTCCACACAGTTATTAAATAATTGGCTGGCAGACTTGGTGGAGGGGAGCGTTTATGGAGGTTGTCTATGGCTAAAAATTAATTTTTCAACCAGGATTGGGGTAGAGCAGCTAATTTTTATGTGTGCGTTGGGAGGGGGTCCAAAATGTACGGGGTGCAACAAGGGGACGGGATATAAAAATATGCCTTTTGCATACATACTATGTGGATGATCCCTAATGGCTAACATCACTTTGAAATAAGTAAAAGGAGGTTTAATTTAATTTGGAAACGCTTATGTTTAAGTAAAATAAATTGTGAGGTTATGAGTACTTGGTCACGCCTGTCCGACGTGATGCAACATGTGCGCTAAAACTGTGATTAATGCCTGTTATAACAAAATTAATCATACGATTAACGTTGCTAAAAATTACCACATTTACAGCTCTACTGAAAATATCTGTTATTTCTGCCATAAGATGTTAATACACAGTAGGTTACCATAGCATATTTTGATTATTGTAACTAGGCAGTTAACAAAATGCAGAAACTCCATGTTATGTTAAATGTCAGTTTATATGGCTTAATGGTCTCTGTGTGTGTGCGTGTGTTTGTGTGCATGTGTTTGTTTGTGTGTGTGTGTTTGTGTGTGTGTGTGTGTGTGTGTATGGCAGGCAGCTGAAAATCTTGAAAAATTGAAGCTTGAAATGGAGGAACTACAGAAGCAGGAAGACGATTGGAAGAAGAAGGAAGACGAGTTGGTGAAGAAGGAGAAGGTGAGGGTTATATCGGTGAATTCATCTTTGTTGGATTAATTTGACGACTGGTATAATACCGTCAAACTAGCAGAATGGCAATAGCACTGGCGTGGAAGTCCAAAGGTCACGGGTTCAATGCTCACAGGAGCCATAGGGCTGACTCAGCCTTCACTCACTAGATGACAGTGGAAAATGAGTAGTAGTTAGTACTGTGAGTCACAGACATGCTGCACAATACACTGGCTTTGTATTCATGGCACTGTGTGCCTAGATGAGGGCTTCTGAAACGGAGATCTGGCACCGCCCTATGAGCCCTGCCTCTGGATGGGAGCTCGGGAAGGACTTTGACTTAGATTATCTGACAATTGAATTAGGCAAAGCTGCTACAAGCAAATCTTATGTAGAATTCCTCAATATGATTGTGTGATCTAAGGAGGTTGTCGTAAATAAATGTACAGTTAGTCCCACTCAATGTTAGTCTTAAATTCTCAGCATTTTTAGCATGGACCTAGTGTCACTGGTTGATACACTCGTTCAACTCATTTTGGTGTTAACTCGGCAAAATATCACATGTACAGTTAAAGCGGTATTTTATTGAATGTGACTTTAAATGAGTTTCACTGTGCCATCGATAAGTTGTCTGATGCTGAGCAGCTGGAATTAGACTTATTCGAATACTTTGAAATGGTGGCTTTATGTGGAAAGTGTGGAAAAGTCTGTTGTTGGAACTGTATTCATTCAAAGCGCCGCTGGTGCTATACTGCTTTGAATTGTGTCTATTCATAGAAGCTCAGTGAATGATTTGAATGTTAATTTTCTTTCTTTAGCTTTTGTCTTCAGATTCGTCGGTGATTTTCAAATTTATAGCAGGATCTGTTGCAACTTCAGAGAGTTCTGAGCCGATGTTAGTTGTGATCCCGTTGGACTTGAATCCGATGATCTTGCTGTTAATTGTTTTGGTGTTATTTTCTGTTTCAGTTGACACCGCTTAACATTGATACGATCTGTAAAGAGGGAAAATCAAAGACCGTAAGTACAACACACAGATCCCAATTCTTTTTACTGTTTCAGTTTATTTATTATTATTATTCGACAATTTATATAGCGCAGTAGCATTTTAGCTAAAGTCAAGAGCGTTTACAAAGGAGTCACTTATAAGAGATGTTAAATAAGTGTGTTTTGAGCTTCTCAAAACAGCCGACGGACTTTAATAAATCGCTTGGCAAGGACAGGGCTGGGTTTAGTTTTGAGACTTTGAAAAGAACATGGATGAACGGCAGTGGTAACACATTTCACCATTTGTCACTATTAATCTCTGTCCCTTGTTGGATTGCTTAGCGTATGAAGACCTCTTTTCTACACAATTCTGTTATGTCATCCTATCGTCTTTTATGCCATCTTTTCTTTCCTGTTGGTACCTTTAATGGTCACTGTCCGAAGAAGTTCAAGTTTTTTCTCGTTGATTATATGTAGAATTTTGTTCCCAATATTCGACATTAATTCTTCATTGTAACCATCAATCTGCTGGCATCTTATGTTTAGAATTCTTGATGTTATACTAACTTTTTTTTCTGTGTGTTTAGATAATTAACAAGCCTGAACCACGTAAAGTTGAGAATCTAACTGAAGAAGAGAAAGTGGAGAGACTGGTAAAGCTCTAAGCTTGTCTTGCACTCTATTGTGTTGCAAATTATTGCTTGTGAATATCTTTTTTGTGTATGCTTTGCCATGAATAAAAGTATAAGCATGGAATCAATATAACTGACATCTTGTAGGTAAAAACTTGTAGGTATGTGTGTGTGTATGGTGTATTTCCTCATTTATTGGAAAATTAGTATAAAGACAGGTTCAAACGTATTGAAATATCAGATGAAGATGAAAGTGCTTGTTGTAAAACTATTCTGAAGTTTTCAACAAGTCATTAAATTTGAATGCTCTTGCTATTAACCCTTTTGCCCCAGCAATCCGTATTGCCAGTATGTCATAAAGCCTAAAATAAGGGCTTTACGTGGGGAAAGGGTTAAGACAAAGATTGCCATTGATTGTAAGGCTTTTTCTTCAGAAGCAGTTTCAATGTTTTTATTGTGTCAAGAAGTTGGAGACAGCAGAGACCAGAGATTTATTCTGACGTTAGAAAACGAATTCCCACCGTGTCTCTTTGAATCTTAAATTTAGCTTTAGTTTTGTTTTGGTTTTTTTGTTTACAGCAAAAGTTCACCTCCGAAAATGAGAAGTTGATTAAGAAGTTTGGGATGATGAGAAAATACGATGACAGCCAGGAATTTCTCTTGCAATATCCTCAACTTGCTTGCGAAGAGACGGCCAATTACCTTGTGATATGGTGCATCAACTTGGAAGTGGAAGAGGTCAGTACCTGTATACAGTAAAGATACTATGCTGTACATCGAGTACCTGCATGGATACTGAACCTAGAGTACAGTCACTTTTGCTCACTGGATTTTATAAAACTGAAGTACTACTAAATACTGCTGCAGATTATTAGAACAATATTATTATGTAAAATAATGATAAATAATAACATAATGAATAATAGTATTAGTATTAACACGATTATATTTAAATGTGTGGGACGAGAAGATGACATATTGGTTACACGCTGGAGAGTCACGGTGACAGAATGTGATCTAGTCACCCTGGAGCCCCTAAGCTCGACTTGACCTTACTCGCTAAACGGCGGTGGTAAAAATGAGCAGCAACAGCATTTGGCTGTGAAGGTAAAGCTTAGGTCCAGATATTTGACTGGCAAGCTACTCTGTAGACTAATTGCTTAATAAGCAGCTTGTGTGACTGTGTATGCCTAAGCAACCTGAGCATGGTGCACATCTGCTTCTTTACCTTTATATAATGTTCAATAAGGTTTAGTACAGAAATGATCTGCTGGTGATTAACTGTGGTTTGTGTTTACGTAGAAGCACGACCTGATGAACCACGTTTCCCATCAGACGATCGTCATGCAGTTCATTCTGGAATTGGCAAAATCTCTGGAGCTCGATCCAAGGGGCTGTATCCGTGCCTTTTTCTCAAGGTACCATTCACCTCTGACTACCGCGTCTTCGATCGTATAACATGCAGCAGACGTTTAAGCTGTATATAATTTATGGGTAAAGTTTGTATTGTGAAGATCAGCTATATATTGTGGGGGTTGTGTTAGTGAAAATGGCACTAATATTAATGTCTTTTGCACTTATTGCTGACTCTTACTCTCACTATTTATCATCATTTACTATTTACTATTCATCATTGCAAAAGCATTGAATGCAATGTTCTTTACTATTGTAGCTGTGTTATACCTGATTGTTGGGCATGTTATAGAAATGTACTTCTGTATCGAACTGCCTATGGAAAGGAAAATCTACTTCTCATGTATTGTATAGGATGCAGTTTTTATTATTTTTTACTGGTGCACAATTTGCAGAATGTTAATTTTATCTTGTGATTTTTATGTGATGACAATATAGTTTTTTTTTCAGTGCTTGAAATGTTTTGCTTTGTTGTGATTAGAATTAAGCTGGCTGAAAAGCAGTACACGGATGCATTTAACGACGAGTTAGAGTCCTTTAAGGACCGAGTTCGAAAGAGGGCACAGGTGAAAATAGAAGAAGCCATGAAGCAGGTTGAAGAGGTATTCGCCTTGATTTTAAATCCTAGTCCAGCATTAACGCTTTTGCCTGCTTTTGTTCTCGTCAGCCGAGGAGACGATTGGTAATGAAATCATTTAACCCTTTTCCATTTCCCCTAAGAATACTCATCCATTTTGCATTGCATTACAGATAAATGAATGGGTAAAGGGTTAAGTAGCAATGCAAGGAGTGTATGGGTAAATGTGCTCTGCTCTGTTGTTTTTCTTTGGGCTTTTTTGTTTTCGAAATGTCAAGAGGCGAAAGCATCGTCAGCCAGCATTTTAGGAAACATTCTGAACATATTCTACAGTTGTCAATGCTTTTTAATAGAGTGAGTTTTAAAGCTGCAAATCGTGTCAACTAACTGAACATGTGACTCTGTAGTTGGTAACAGTCATTTGGGTGTTTTTATCTTTGTGATTGTTAATATTTTAGAAAGGGACAATGGTTGTTAACAGACAGTGGCGGTTTCAAGAATTCTTGGTGGGGTTGCAATGAATTTTTAGGAAGTTGGTGGGGGATGAAGTGAAATCCTGAAAAAGGTTGACAAGCAAAAATGGTCTATAACAGTGTTTTGTTCAGCAAATGTAAATAAAACTTGCTGAAAAAAGGTCATCAGCTCTGTTTTGCAGACAAATACCCCCGGGGGGCAGACATGTAGCGGCGTAGCGACCGGACTGGTAAATCCCCCTGAAATGCTGACAAGCTAAAAAAAGCTCGGTGGGGGGATGCATCCCCAACGTTGAACCACATCTGGAGACAGAGTTTCTTTGGTGTGTTTGTTAACTGAGTGAAGTTTCTTCATCTGTAGGAAGAGCGACAGAAGCGTCTTGGTCCGGGCGGATTGGACCCTGTTGAGGTTTTCGAGTCACTTCCTGCTGTGAGTTTTTTCTTCTGCTTTCATTTGTTGAAATAATCATCTCGAATTAATTTCTTGCAAGCTACTTGTCTACCTAAAAGTGGCAGTCTGCTTTCATTTGTGATTATATAGGAAACCATGGTACAACCCCATTCATATTCAAGACAATGTTAGAATTTTGTTGGAATTGAAAGCGAGTTTGCATGCCATGTCTTAACCATTGAAATGGGATAGTGATTGCAAATTCTGTGATATTATAAGGGTTTTTCTGTATTTGAAATATATGACAGACTGAAATTCTCAGTTGAGCACTAAAATAGGTGACTGGAGGCCGACCAGTTGTGCAATTTTTACTGCTGTTCTAATGGTTATTATTGAGGTCTGATAAATTGTTTAAGTGTTCTGTGGCACGTTTTGACCTGTTGATAGTCAATACATTTCTTTCCAACCATTGATTGTGACTTCTGCTGTTGGAAGTGAACTTTTGGCCCATCCATATAAATACATACGCACTGATGGGGGGGAGGGGTTGGATTTAGGAAATTTTACATATGTACGCTGTGCAAATGGGGAGGGGGTTGAAAATATGCCTTTTTGTGTACGTACTATATGGACGAACCCTTTGGGTGGCATTCCATTTGGCATGCTGTTTTCCTGTTCTTCAGGTCCTTCAAGAGTGCTTTGAAAAGAAAGACATCCAGATGCTTCAGGAGGCGGTGGCAAAATTACCGAAAGAGGAGGCAGAATACCACATCAAGAGATGCGTAGATTCCGGCCTGTGGGTCCCAAACGCCAAAGATGCAGAGAAAGAGAAAGACGGAGGAGAGGGTGGGGCTGAAGATAAGGACGACGGAAGCGACAACGAAGTTTATCAGGAGTTGGATTAGACGCTTGATCGATGATTTTTGTAAACTGCATTCGGCGTTCTGTTAATTTCCAATTTTTTTAATGTTTTGTGAGAGTTGAAGGATTCTTACTTAATAAAAGACTCTTTTGTTCGTCGATCGGAATAACTTTCGAGAGTTGATTCTGTGATGATGATGATGATGATGGCTTTGAAACGTTAACTGAATTTGGACTTTATGTTTCAGCAGAGCTCATCATGAATACGGCATTTCATTGCTTTTTGCACTGATGTTTTAGAAATGTTTCAGGTTTGTGATGCTTTAAGATATACAGAGCCTGAAATATCGGATGCATTCCCCTGGAATTTCCACTCATGGTGTAAGAGGGACTTGAATAGCAGAGGGGAAGGCTGTCTTCCAGATTCCCAATGCAAAGCCATTGTACTGCCAGTGATCCAGAAGCCAAATCGTGATGTCCATGACCCTCTAAATTTTTGTCCCGTTTCCAACCTCTTTTGAAACCATTGTCTTTATTCATATTTGAACACTGCTAATTGTAACTCTGACTAGTTTCACTCAACTGTAACAACTACACTTGCATTGTTTTATTTTAAAATCTTTAATGTACACAGTAAGTTTTGTATAAAAACTGATTGAAAATTAAGCAACAGCAACATTCAGTCATCCTAATTCTGATGGCACGAAGTCTGCAAAGTTGCACAGGCCTTTATACCACTTACATGTACTCGGGTTTATTTTTAAAGACTTTAAAAATCATCTAACAGTACAGTTAAATTTATAATGTAAGAGGCAATAATACATGCAAAAAGTATACGTAAATTGGTTTATTTGAAAAAACTGATATTGAAAAATCACAACTGATTATATTAACAAAACAAATCGCAAAAGCCGTAAATAAGAAATCAGATATATCTTATGAAGGAAGCAAGTTGTGCATGTTATACATTTAAAAAGGGTGCAGTGATCCACATGGGTGCCCACAGAAATTTTTCTGGGGAGAGGCAAAACAATAGTGACAATTAATATTTTAGCAAGGTTTCAAAAGCCAAACTATACAGTGTACACTAGTTATAAAAATAGCATTACATTTCCAGTGTGTGGGCACCCATGTTGATCCATGAATTTTATACAATTATAGGTACAAGATTTAAATAGCTAAAAAGGTATAATAATAACAATAATAATAATTGGATTTTAAGTGGTTTAGTGTTCACACTTCTCCTGTGTTGAAAACCACTGTCACTCCTATGTACATTCTTCTATTCCAGCTCCTGTTTGTCTGCCACAGCTAACAGCAACATTTTTTACACTGATTATTTGCTAATTAAAAGTGCATCAAGTTGTCATTTGACGTGAAGCCCCCATTTGGGGGTAAAAGGGCGATTCTGTTGACATTTTAACAAAAATAAAAGCAGTTTATATATGAGCTTTTTCATTCATCACAGTTTTGACTATGAAGCAGTTAAACAACAATTTAAAAAAATGACCAGCAATAATCTTACATACTGTAGCTAGTCACATAAAATCTACCAACTTACATTAATCAGTTTGATTTTATAACACTTGATTCTGTGCATGCATACTGTAACAAAAAAGGTACAATGAAACAAAATTCACAGCAAAACAGAGCACTTTTGATATTAGATTAAAAGATTGATTGATACATGATATTAGTTTCAAGCTCTCGTAAATTTTCAGACTAAAATTAAATAGAATGAAAAAATAACTGGCTACAGGAAAAATTTGCTCAAAACTTAAATGAATAAATCCATTGTACTGTATTTTTAAAAAAGACGCTTTGAAAAGCAACATGGAGCCTTGAAATAAAGTTTCATACAATGTATACAGCATCATTGTTACAATAAGAGATGTAAATACCATGAGGATACTCAGGCCTGGACCCTCACAAGTAATTTGATCATGGGGTAATACATGGTGAGGTCCTTCATGATATTCTGAACTAAAAAACTCAGCAATGATGAAACTCCTAAAATTGATGTGCATTAAAGGGGAGGAATTCAAGAATTGTCCAGGTGTAAAAGCCAGACAGATTCAGTTGAAATTATCTCAATTATCATAGACAACTGGTATTTAGCACAAACTCCTACAACATGCCTGGAAATTTAAAAGGCAGAAACAAGTTATGTGATGCAGAACATTTACACAAGTAATATGACTACATGTATATGTGCATAGAGAATTTCATGCAATCTAAAAAGTGAATCAACTGCACGTTTTTATCTGCATTTGTGCCATTTACTATCAATCCTTGATAAGTTCTGAGATTCTAGATGATCATTGAAACAAAAATATTTCAATTTGCAAATAACTGATTAATCTGGAGTATTTGTCATAATTCATACCACTGACAATTCAATTGCTAAAGCACTAATAAAGGCTGCAATGATGCTTCAAAGTAAAATTGGCGATTCACAGCCTGAAGAACACTTAAGATAATTTGAGTAATAGAAGCAGCTGAACACAGGAAGATAAATGAAACATGAAAGCTCAGATTTTAACACACAGGAATTAATAAGAAAGACTGCAGGATTAGTTAAATGACAAATGTGTTGTCTGGGGCATCTGCTTCTAATGCTTCAAATTCAGTCTACTACAAAGCATAATTACATAGAAAATTATGATTAAAAGCATTCCTAGAGATGTTCAAATCTGTTAAGAGGAGTTCCCCCACACAAGAAAAATGCACAGTAACTAAATCTTAACCACAATAATGACAGCATACATTGCAAAACAAAGCACTATAGTCTACATTTTCAAAAAAGTCATGTAATCAAGAGTGACATTTGACAAGTACAAAATTTACAACAATGCATCGTATGCAAGTACAGTGCAACAAAAGAAGAGCGTGGACAAATGGCAACAAGCAAACTGCACCACATAGCATAATGTAATAACCAGTTAAATGGCCAAATCAAGGAGATAAACAAAGGCAAGCAACTAGATAACAGAGCAACCATTAGTAGATTTAATAGTGAATACAGTAAAACCTGCTTATTATGGACACTGAAATAATAACAGACGAAATTAGCAAGGCCCACGCAAAACAAACTCAGTTATATTAAAATCTGGATACAATGGACAAGCTATGCGAAAGCCCGTGAAGTCTATGATGGGATCAAAAAATAAAATACTAGTTCTTGGATCGTCTGAAAATATATTCACAGCAAATGCAAACACTTTTGTTACTTTGATTGAATTGGAAGACAAAACTCCACAAAAAAGCTCAATTCTGCATAAATTCTAGGACTCACTGCCTGCAATTCTGTGCGCTGCCAATTCAATCATTTCATGATCCGCGGACCCAGAAAGTTCATCAAGTGTACCGAAAGCGCTTCGCTGTAGAGCTCGAGGTCGGCGTCCTGTCCCCCCCGTGCCCTGTCCAGCTCGGTCTTAAGGATCATGTCGTTGGTGATTTCCGCCTCTCTCCTCATCTGTTCTTTTACCTTTGCTGGAATATCTGGTATGAGGTAGGCGATGATTCCAACGAGAAAGACGACAACGTTCTGAATCAAAGACCATTAAGACAGTAGAGAGGTTGTCATAAAACATTACATAATGCTATCAAAAAAATTACTAAAGAGAATCATCATGACTGATTCTTTCAAAACTGCTAAGATTTGCACTTGTATAGGAAATTGATCGAAATTTTTTGTAAAAATATGAGCAAACTGGAAAGACAAAGAAAAATATGCTGTTTTGCACCACAACCACACAATACTATACTGGATTTATAATTTCAGAATTAGCTGATACAAACAACAGACCAGATTAAAGCAAGACAAGACAAAGCCATTTCAAACATAACAAAGACTTAACTAAAATGAATAATTTAATTAAACATTAAATTTATATTAAGTCAGTCCATAAATAAAGTTTATACTTGATCAGTAAATTGTGCGTTGACGTGCAAAATCCTGACACAAACACATACCTCAAACACAACAACAAATATGAATTGAACAGCAACTACTGTCCAATACTGCGTTGTGTATTCGTACTTGTTCCCTGTCCATGGCGGTTCACGGTAATCTGAGTATCTGTCAATATAGGAAACATAGTGTCAGTAGTACCTGTCAATGTAGGAAACATAGTGTCAGAACACTGTCAAATTAAATAGAAGGTTTGCAACACAGATGTGTAAAAATATGTTAAAAGAGAGATTACCATCATCCTCATAACTTTCTATACAAAAACATTTAAGCAACAATACCATACAAAACAATACAAATCACTTTATTAAATCAACCTTGGCAAAGCTATTCATTGGGATGATCAAAGTAATCTGAAAAGACCTCATTGCAGTAGGCAAACAAATACTGAAGACATAGCATCCAATGGTGTTGAGAATTTCTCTATAAATATGTTGAATCCACCAATGGCATACACATGTACCCACATACAAATGATGCAATCTGGGTGGCAGCAGCAATACAGACACACATAGGGTCTCTGAGTCACAGACAAGACTATGAAGCCACCAAATATTTTTATCTCTCTTGTCGACAGTAGTATCGTAATTGTAACTAAATTGTAATCCCCCATTGGCAATGAGGGATTATGATTCAAACCTGGAGCGACCATCTACTGATGCGATGTGCATTACTAATATGGCGCTATAGAAGTTCACTAATGATCCAACCACAAACGCTAAAGGCAAAATAAACCAGTCAATTCAGTCAACAGTTCAATGCATCAGTCTACAAGTAATAAGATGTTTTAGTGCTCGAGTCGTTGCCTCACTACAAGAGAAAGAAATTCAATATTCACGTTTGCTTAAAGAAAACAGATGAAATCAGCTCAACATTACCGACAAATTTCCGTGCCATTATATTGTCCCGTGTAGTTTTTAGAAATAGGAAAGTCACTGACATTAAAATACGACAGACTGTTGTTGACAAATCCATGCAGACTTCCATCTGGGCTGTAGACTCTCTTGTATATCTCCCTGTGTATAAAGCTCGACGTGAAGGCAATTATCAAAGCCTGTAGTGAAAAGATTTTCAAAAATATCTGTGAAACTGAAGCCCATTCAATGAAAGCTTAAAAGACAGAAATGTGTACAAAATCAAAGCCTTCATCGTAAAAAAAACTAAAATTCACAGCAACACAGTAAAATGGTTTGTACTATGGCTACATCAAGTCCAGTCACCACCTAAGAATTTTATTATTCATCAACCCTAGCTTTACAGGTGTATTTTTGTACCCCAACTAAACTTTGGAACTGTGCCACCAACTAATAGCACTTGGGTTTGTGAACTTATCCTGGATTTTGACTTACCTTGGATTTTTACTTGGTTCTTAAGTGATTAGGATTTGGTGTGTCACCAGCTGATATTTTTGTGCATTACGAAATGGTGTTATAGAAGTGAATGATTGAACTGAGCATAAGATTTTGATATATTTTATTAACATTACATTTGTTTAATTGGATATCGTTTAGAAAATATTACAAAATTTGACTGGTTCATTGAATTAGAAATTGGGGTACTTTTGTAATCCAACCATAATCAGTAGAAAAGTAAAATGTCCATAATGCTAGAGTTAATCATTGAGGAGGATAAAGTCATTATCATGCTGGAATTCAGTGATTCATATTAGCACCAAGATAACCCCAAACATGACTGTATATTTGTATTAATTCAATGAAAACATGCACACATTCAATCATTTTAAAACATCCTATGCACACACACAGACATTAGCAGAATAACAACTCAGATAATTAATTAATAGTATCTCAAATTGTATTTTGAATATTTGAATTTGTATCTGGTATATTGATTCACAGGGAATGCAGGTTTTGGATAGAGATTGCTTCTCTTCTCCTGCCTCTCCCTTTTAGTATCCTAATCCTTTAACGTCAGTTTTAATATATCAAATGTCTAATATCAAAATATGAAATATTTTTTACATTTGTCTCTACAACTATTTTTCGATATTGAATTGTAATGAGCTTTGATTCTGAATAGTAGACTAGAGTTAACTTATAGTTAACTTTTCCGTTTAGCTTCAAGACATCCCAATTGATGTTATAAATAACACCCAGTATGTCATCTTCTTATTTTACCAGTTTTACCTTAAAGCTAATTACGGTAAATGAAACTGAATCTTACATTTGTTATGATGGCAAAACGCGACAGACCATAAAGTATTCCATACCAAATACCTGCAGCAAAAATAAATGTTCTAAGACATAATAATCAAAGGCTGCAAATAACAAGCAATGCACTAACATGCAAACACACACACACACAAGACTTAGGAGTTAGCCATTGACACTCTCCATTAATCAGTACTCAATTAACAATATTGAAATTATAAAAGCATGCATTTAGATCAGTTGCTCATTTGATAACTCTCAAAACTGTCATCATCATTATCATCATCATCATCATTGTTATCGTCAGATTCCATCAAGTCTATATTGACTCCAGGTGGACATTGACTCCATGATATAATGGATGAGCTTCCTCCATTCTTCTCTACTCGCCATTTTATTTAGTTCTTCCTAGTTCATGGGCATTGCTTCCTAAGTTCCATCTGTCCATCATGTGTGTGTGGTCTTCCTCTTCCTCTACTTCCTTCCATATTTCCCAGCATAAATGCCATTTTTATGGTGTCATTGGTCCTCACAATGAGTGCCCAAAACATCAGTTTTTCTCTCATCATTTTAGCTTCTCTTGTCATCTATCATTCGATCTCTTCCATTATGGATTGGTTTGTTCGTTTAGCTGTCTACTTACTCTGCATAGTCAACTGTACAGCAATGAAAATAAAAATATGCGAATACAAGAAACTCATGGACACTATTCCGACCTATCGTTGCAGTAGGGGATGGCATTTCTCTCCTGTACTGCGTCACGAACTTGTTCGCGTCAGCTCGAAGTTCAATGATGTTGTTGAGAAGCGCAAAGAACGGCGCAAGAGGAAACGCAGCAACAAACAGAGTGACAAATCCAAACTGAATCACTGAAATCGAACAAGAAAATTCAAAGTCTGAGCAAATATACGCTTTATTTCTCATATTACAGTCAAATCCACTTAGTGCCCAAGTCCTCTTAGCAGTGATCTCTCAAACTGTCAATACTTTATACCAAATTCCTTTCAACATAATATCTGATATCACAACCCAATATTGCACTGTATGCCTAAGTGACCAGAGATCAGCACCGGCCCCAATGCTTGAATCCGGGCATGGGAAAACCTTACTTAGTATCAGAAGGCTTGAAAGGTCTATTAACCCCTTAACTGGGTGCCCCGAGTAACGCTCGTCCATTTTACATTGAGTTAC